>JAIFRP010000026.1:6378097-6412399 GCA_032403825.1 Odynerus spinipes
CCTATGTTCCTGTTAGAAATTCAGATTTACGGGAAAAATTTTTCGAAGTCTGAAAACCCGAAAATCGAAGAAGTATCAGGAGAACATGAGATTCAAAGAGGTATGTGCCACCTCCTCGCACATCCTATGTTCCTGTTAGAAATTCAGATTTATGGGAAAAATTTCTGAAAGTCCATACAATCGGAAAAGTATTAGGAGAACATGAGATTAAAGGAGGTATTCGCAGGAGGTATCTGGAGTAAAAAAAATTACCCGCTAAATTCAAATTAAATTAAAACATTAGTTTAAACTAATATTTTAAATTTAATTTGAATTTAGCGATATATTATTTAATTTAAACTACTACATTTATTTTAAAATTCCGAAATATTTCACGAAAAATGTTTGCGGTAGCGGGTTTCGAACCCGGGCCCAAAAATTGTTAAGCTGCGATTATAGCCGCACAGCTAACGATGCTTATAACATTAAATGTTCAGAATTTATATATAAGGTTCACGAATAAAATTCCAAAAATTTTGCTAGTCTTAAACCCATTATCTGTACGTCATCAAATATGTAAGTCGATTGCAAATTTTTAACGAGGGCTACTTTTCCGTGGAAATTGGTTGGATTTTTAGGAAAGGGTTAATATTCTAAAATAAAAAACGCTCAATTTCGTTTAACTTATATTTATTGAAATGTAAAATTCATTTTATTACAATATATGAGCATTTATACAAATTATTTCTGTTCTTTTTTATTATCTTATAACTTGTTATCTAAGAAGACAAAGCAAATATTTCACGAATATCGAAATATATATTCAGGTGTCTCTCGTCTCTATCTACTTCTATATACCTATAACTTGTTTGGACTGCAAAGGTGTCGCATGCTTTCGAAAGTGCATGCCCGGAATCACAAATTCCAAGGGAAGCATTATTGCTTCGTAATAATTGATGGTAGCAGTGCATTCACGGGGATGTTCGAGTTCGTAGATAGAGTACGGTGTTACGTTACTCAGGTGGGAGTTGTACGTGAAACGCATTATCGGGATAATCCTCTACCCCTGGCAGGTGCTCGGGTGATAATACGTTAATAACAAATAACAGGTTGGTTCTAATGAAAATCTTTACGTCGTTTGGCATTCGCCGGAAGAAGACTTTTGATCCTGACATTATATCTGAGTCGGGGAGCTAAAAGCATGAAATAATGTAAAAGATGTACAATAAGTCGTGTTTCGCTCACGGTTTCCTCTTTTACGAATGATATTGAGTATTAGTGGGATTCTATCTACACCTGTTAGCTTTGGAATAAATTATAAACTAATAGATTATATACCGACAGCTCACAGTTAACATATACTTGCTTATGAATATAAAGAAGAAATACTGACCAAAACATCCTGTCGTCCAAACAATAGCTCTAAACTCCGTTGCTGAGGAGCCAACCATGGCTCGAGGTGATTCGCTGATAACAACATTTTTTCGAATAAATATTTTATTAATAAATCGTGAAAATGAATGATTTTTAGCGGAGAACCCCGTCTACCCAGCGAAAACTTGTACGCGCGGACGCGTATATTTGCGGTCGAGTGAAACTCATCGGTTGTTCGCGACGACGAGAATACCTTCCGCCAATCATATTATTAACGCGACGATGGATTAATGAAACGTAAATTATTCATATGAGAGTAGCCATTACACGGGGAATAAATTAATTTCAGCTCTCACAAAGTACATTGCCGGATCGGTTAGCGCGAAACCTAATGCAGACATGGAACAAATTTTTAACTTTTCTCGATACAGTTACGTATGTATCTAGACATACACATATATGTATAGGAATATACATAATACACGCTTTTACCACAGTTTCAATATTACTAAACCGATATAGCGACGACAAAATGCACAACTATACTACTTGGTCGCCGGTCGTTTTCTTATTAAAAAAAAGACGTCCGAATCGGTGTCGTAACGAAATAATTACTCGAGTAAAAACACGAAGTAACGTTTCTTGGAATAGTTTCCTCGATGCTTCTCGTAATACCAGTACCATCCAAGTCTGAAAACAGTTACAACGTTTAGAACACTTCGAACGTTGCTTTCGGAGCGAACGAAGAGAGAGTACCGGAGAGAAAGAGAGAGAATGAGAACGGAAAATGGAGAATGTGGAGTTAAGCACGTAAAAAGTTGCTTAATTTGTTTGGCGCCCCGGACCATTTTATTTGATTATACCACTTGAGCTTTTATAAAGTTACTTCGCGCGCGCTATATCCACCTTCCTGCGGATACTTGCCCGGTTACTTCGAGCTGACGAGACTTCGTGGGTCGGTCGGCCTGCTAGTACGTAGATAACTTTGAAGTTTATATTGGCTTGATTGGTTTTAAAGGCGAAACCTTAAAAAACAACTTTTTCTAAAGGCCAAACCTTACGTAAACGTTTTAAACAATTTGTTTCTATGCAAACTCGTGTCCACACTACCAAGGCACTGGCATAAAGAGTCGCAAACGTGAAATGATTTTTGCTTTGGATAAACTTGCACTAACGAACAAAGAAACAGAGCTATATGAAACTTGCCCGCGATCACGTCCAGACTCGACTGTCTGGATGTTTTAATGCTTGTGTTTTACGTTTGAGATGAGAAAGAAAATGAGAAAATTTTGTAAAAACATTTAAAATGTTTGTGTCCTGATTTAAAGAAAAGTGTGCTACGAATTTTTGTGTTTTCTTAAACAAGAAGAATTATTACAAAATTATTAAGTTACGAGAGAGGTTCAGAGCTAATTCTTGAATAGTATTACACGGATGTCGTTTATCGTGTCGGTTTATCGTATATTCTAGATGAAATATCAATTCGACAACCGCGAACATACAATTTCAAGCTAGATACGTATGTAGGTATGTATTACCATGGAGCATTTCTGTCAGAGTATGGAACAAAGGTGAACTATTAGAAACACGAAATAGGTACATACATTCATGATCGGTGGATAATTATCAGAAATGTATGTACGACTTCCATGTAACTAACAGAATTCAATATCATTGCAAACCGCATCACGATCTTGCGTACACTTCGAAACTTCCGCGTAAACTCGCCATTGTTTATGCATCGATAATGCGTATTATAACAAGATTAATACTAATGTAAGCGCGTATTCCGGTACAGTAAACTATTTTATATTTAATCGTATGGAAATTGTAATAAGTACGCAATAAAAATGCGTAACAGGCTGCAATCGTTCATTTTAGACTTTTTAATATAATTAAATGGTAATCGCACGGTAGGATATCTAATTACGATTCATTAGATTCAACTACAATCACATCCGATTAATTACTGAACAATCGAGACGCTAACGCATTATCCATTTCATCGAGTATTCTGGCAAATTGAACATTAATGGTTAAAATGAATATACGAGTTACCGGTTTAAATCTACGATATTGCATTAATCATTATGACGTTATCGATCGGTAATTTTCAAATTTATACATCGTTGCAAATCAAATTAGTTGAACAAGCACGTTAATATAGTTTCAACTACATTTTCGGAGTAGGTACATCTTCGTTACAGTATCGTTTAATTATTTTACAGTAATTCCAAATATTCTATCGAATTTTCTTGATCCGAGTATCGAGGAATACAATATTTAGTCTCTTCTTCAAAGTTTATTCGTGATGAATAAAAAAAATATAAATCCATCGCGAGGAATATTTAATATCGCAAGAGTAGTCGGCAAAGCCGACGTAGATCGCGGAGATAAATTACTATTCCAATTGCGTCTTTCCAACAGGGTAACGCTCTGGTTAGGAACGAACCGGAAGGGTTAAGGCAGCTGGAAAGCTTAATTTATCGGGAGACAGTAAAATCCACGAAGTTTAATACATATTTATAAAGTGCATTATTGTAAGCCGCAGAATATTCATGAAAATCTTAACAATGTAGACGTCTCTATCATATCCGTTGACGTTTCGAAAAGAAAATTCCAGCACCGAAAGAAAGCCAGATGCCACGTGACCAATATAACTTGGATTAAGTTAAAGGATAAAGAGAAATCGGTTTTCGATGCAAGATGGAATGTGGACGAAAAAAAGACCATAGGTATAGTAAATGAAATTGAGAAAAATTATGTCGCAACTTTAATCGATCTAAAATAATTAAAATCTCTTATCATATAGTGGGAAATAATTTTCTATTTTTTTTAATAGAAATATAGAGTTCTCTATTAAAAAAGGTTTCTTATAAAAAAAAAATATTAAATTAGCAACACATATTAGGTTGCAACATAAATAAGTTCAGTTGTAATAACATTTTTATCCGTCTGTAACGATATTTTCAACAATAGAGTAGTCACTTCCCGTTCTGACAAATTATCTCCTTAACTGTCCAAGTAGTTTACTAGCATGGCGAAACAAGAAACAATACTTTCGGTTTCTCCGAGTTCGTTGAAGCTTTTAACGTTGTTTCACTTTCGTGAAAACGCTTCTCTTTACAATACCGCCATTATCGTTTCTGAAGGTGCGCCCTTTTGTACCTTTCGTTTTAAACTCAACTTCAATAAATGGTTCGTTCTGTCGTCGTGACAAATAAAATGGCAAACGAAGAGCCCCGCTCTCACTGTTCGAGACAAACGAACGAATGAAAGGAACTGTGTACATACATACTAATAGCGCACAGCTGCTTTTATTATCCACGCGATTCGAAGTCTTAAGAAAGCGAGCTTCGTAAACGCTCGCAGTTAGTATTATTTTTCGGAGAGAAAATAGTTTCGAAAAAGCGTAACTTCGTCGATCGACTTGTCGTCCTCTCTCTTTCTCTTTCCGATAGTCGTTTTATTTCCTGTTGATGCTGTTCTCCTTTTCGAGTATCATTATAAAAAGTTCCCGAGTCTTCAAGAAGTTCCATTTCATTGACACGATTAAATGATATAACGGTGTACAGTAGATCCCCATGTAACGCGGCTAGAAAATGAAGGAAAGCTAATAAAAATAATATTTCGAATTTAATATCGCTTTTTTCAACTAATTTACATAATATCGTATCGTTTAGAAATTTAGCTACCGCTTTATATGGGGATCTACTGTATGTACCTCGGTTACCTTGCTACAAGTAACTCGCTTCCACGGGTTAAGCATTATGGAAAAAAAATCTCGACAAAGATTTTAGATCGAGGACGAGTTACTGGGAAGAACGTGAAAACCGAGCGGTTAGAGTATATTTTTACCTGCTTGCCTGATATTCTCGAGCTCATTCACATAACTATGGCGTCGCATGGAAGCAATTTACAGAGAGGTGTTAAAGGACAACTTACGAGGACTCTCAGGAAGTTTGTCTCCCCGCTCGGAAGCTCGGTTTCCTGCGAGAGAGTGTCATGTAAAAATCGTGCGCATCTCGTTGCCTCGATCGGTAATACAGGCTCGCGTGTATAAGAGAAGAAACACATGTTGTGGGCGAAACGGCCCGTTCGCCGTATCGTAAAGTTTATAAACGCGAAGGTGCATTGTTTCGTCGTTGAAGTAACAAGAGGCAAGAAGAAAGTATCGCGGGAGAGATCATTTCGTGGATATACGACTTTCGTAACACCATCGCGAATGCGGAGTTTCCCTTCAAGCAAACTTTTCGCATCCTCTTTCTCTCTCTCTCTCTCTCTCTCTTTCTTTCTTTCTCTTTAGCTCTCTTCCATCAGACGACTTAAATCCGACTTTCCTCTTTTTTCTCCTTCTTTCTCTCTCCTTCCCACCATCTCCGCCTTTGCTCGGCCTTTTGCTCTCGGCGTATATCCGGTAAGGAAAATCCTTATCCCCACAGCTATCGCAAAGTTATCAGGAGATACTGAAAAGTAGATCAAGTAACTCCGGTGAATAAGGAAAAATCGAACTCGCCAAATTTGAGAGCGGTTTATGTACTATCTAGACGGTATCGCGTATGCGAGCCTTCGAAATAATAATAATAATCAAAATCGATACCCCGAATGGTTCTGTTTAAAGCAATCAATATTTTTATCGATTCTCTCTCTCTCTCTCTCGCTCATTCCGACTTCCACGAAATGATTTTTCGTTATGGAACTGCCGACATAAAAATCCCGGTAGTAAAGAAACTGCAGGCTGCAAGTTGCAGGAATATATAAGATAGATCGCGTTCCGTTGAAATCGTTCGTCGAACCGTCATCGACCCGAGATCCCCTCCAGTCGAAAGAGAGAAATTTACCATAGTAATAAGGGGTGCCTTTCAAAAAATACACACCGTGATCCTTTGGCCCTCCCAGCAAACCGTGAAATTTTCCAGATTTACATAAGGGCCTCATTTGCATGAGCTTATTAAATTTTTGGCATGAGTAGTAAAACATCGTACGTAGATACGAACGCGGGCCAAGTACCGCGAGCAGGTGGACTTAATGTCTTTAATACTCTCTCTCTCTCTCTCTCTCTCTCTCTCTCTCTCTTTCTCTCTCTCGCTCTCTTTCTCTCTCTGTCCTTCTCTTTCGTCCGCCTCTCTTACCTTTCTAAGAATCGTTTTCGAAAGTAGAAAGACCATAAAATTCGTCTCGGTGGTCTGCTTAGTCCGGCTTTAAATTTGCGTAATGATAGATGTCTGTCTCTCTTTCTCGCTCTCTCTCTTTCCCTCCGTGCAACTTTTCGTTATGTTTTAAGGCGTCCAACTTAAATGCGCGTTCACAATGAATTCGTCGCTCGGTGCAATTCCGATTCGGCGCTTTTCACGCTTATGCAAATAGTTTTGTCCTTAAGGGGAGGCGCTGGCGAGAAAGCGACACGTCGGAAACGCTGCTGCTGCTGCTGCTGCTGCTGCTGCTGGTTCCACGCTTTGTCTTCGTTGAACCTTTCCTTTTACCGAAGAACAATGGAATTACACCGCGTGCAATTTCTCCGGTTTGAACTTAAGAAAGTGTGTCGAAAGAGGTGGAGCTTGTGCACCGAGGATTGAATTAAAAATAGAGAATTATATAGCCTTCCCTGTTTCTATCTTCTTTTCTATCTTATTTCACGTACAAAGAAACACGTGCGAGTATACCGTGAACTCATTAGTTGCATTACTTACTTTTATTTCTCTTGCATTAAAAGGACGCGAGTAGTACAAGGAAAACATGCATCGGTGTTCGGTTACTTACGCAAGTATTATATTATTATTATATACATATGTATATTACTGCACTCGCGAATCTTGAAACATCATTATTATCGTTATATATTTGCTGTCGCATACTATACATATTTGTAGTATGCTTTCAAAACCATAGGTACCTATAATATCGTGGTCTACGTATTTCAATTTCGATCTCGACCGTTTACGATCGCGAATATTTTACTTGACTCCGAGTTTGGATTCGCTCGGGTGATACTACGAGGTCCATGTATATAAAGTTCCTCACGGCTGTAACGTTGATACATACATATATACATATATATGATATAACGTAGGGGGATGAGACAAAGTAACGTTTCGTTGCTTGGTACATACCGTACGCGCGTATCGCGAGCGAAAACTTAAATTATCGGTAAACTTCTGACGCGATGCAACAGCCAACCACGTAATTGTACAGCCATATGCTGCTCCTTCAAGTACTCTGGCCCCCAAGAATTACAATAGGAACTTTACGACATAAACCGTGTCTGCCTTAAACATGCATCACCCGCGTCGTTGCGTGTATATTAGGCACCGATTTGCGGATTAGAAACTTAGTCTTCCCCCACTCTCCCTCTCTCTGTCTCTCTTTCTCTCACACGCACACGTACACCTCTCTCGAGCTTTCCCTCTCTTTCTCTACGAGTACGAATTTAGCGAGAAACGTCGACGGACTACGTAACTAAGGCAACGGCTAAAGAGGCTGCGCACCGAACTTGGAGTGTGATTACATCCTAAATTTGTTAAGCGACGTCCTTAAGGAAAAGTAGCTGGAACTTTGATGAGAATCTCGTTGCTCTCTGCCGTTAGCGACAATAACTGTTTTGCGTTCGGCTTTAATCCGATTTTTCTTTTATAATTTTACCGTAATCGATTTCCTGTCCTTTCTCCAGCGTTATCAATAATAGTACCTTCAGTTTATCCTCTAGAATGATCAAATAATAAAAAGGCGTTTCGTTAGTTAAAAAGTAGAAAAGAAGTTTGAGGAACTCGGTTTAAAGGACCAAGATCTTTTGACTCCTTCGGAGGCAAGGAAAACGAAACTAGGTGACTCGCTTAATAAAATCCGGAATGCCTTCTTCTGCGGAGAAGCACATAGGATTATACATATAATAAAAGAGTCACACGCGGGAAGGGGGTCAAGCACACAAAGAAAATCAAAGGTCCTATACATATTTCCCCTTTCGAGTAGAAAACCAATAAGCGAAAGAGCTCGAACTCTTCATTAAAACTCTACAAAGCTTGGCGAAGCACGAGGTTGGACTGTGGTTAAAAAGTCGCGCTGTGAGTCCTACCTGCCGCGTGCTTCGAGAGGGAAGGAGTAGGACGGCGAAAGATAGGAAAGGAAGAGGCAACTGGAATCTTTTCTTGATATAAACCCGTAGAAAGGAAGGGGATGTGGAGGGAATATTAAAAGTTATTCCGGCACCGAATAAAATATCCAAAGTTTTTGCCGCCGAACTTTCTTCCCCTTCTACTTTTCCACGTTTTGGCCTTCCTCTCTCTTTCTCTTTCTCTCTTTTTCGCGAAGGATCCTCCATTATCCGGGGCGTGGCGTGTTCAGAAGAGCGGATGAGAGCGATAGTAGAGGAGAGAGTCGAGAAGAGTAGCATAGAAGGCGTGGTGAATCTTCTTTCTTTTCAAGAAGGACGACTTCTCTCTCTCTCTCTCTCTCTCTCTCTCTTTCTACCCTTTCCTCCGTTCCTCTTCTTCTTCTTCTTCTTCTTCTTCATAAGCCTTAAATGAATCTTCCGCGCGAGGCTTTGGTCGGCCCGCTTACTTTATACCATCGTATATTCTTCCGCTTGGCCTTATCGCGCGACGTAGTTGGGATTACTTCGTGAGAGAATTCCAAGGAGTCTGCGTACGAGGATACGTACCTGGGTTATCCTTTAGGTACGTACTATTTCAGTATGACGTACCTACCTACTACTATACATCCTCCAATCTATGTGCTCACGCCCGTACACGTCTTCTGTCTCTCTCTCTCCTTCTCTTACCGTTCCCGTGCACCTATGCACCTTACACCTATATACATACATGTACCTATGCGACTGTGAAGGGTGACTTCGCTACACCAAGGAATCTCCGTGTTCTCGCTCCTTTCTTTGAACTTACCTGCGGAGTAATATGAAACTGGCGCGATGGAGCGAGATGGAGTTACGAGGTTACGAAAGCTCCTGGGACTAGTTTCGGTGATTACCAAAGCGTGCCGTGACTTACGAACTTGCTTAAATATGTGGCCATGTTTCTGAAGTACGGGAAACTTCTCTCTCTCTCTCTCTCTCTCTATCTATCTATCTGGGTCTACCTTTCTCTCTCGCTCGCTGTCTTATGAGAAATTGAGCGAAGTGTCTGTTGGGCTTCGTGAAAAATCCTCCTCCCCGGCCATAAGCTGTAGGTACTACTTCGCTTCGGAGGATCTCTTATAAAGAATTATGTCGTTAATCCGTTATACGTCTTCCCCAGGCCGTTTAAAATGTATCAGATGGCTCGCGTCTTAAAAATTCCATTAAGAATTTTCGAAATGCGCGGAAAAGGATTTTCGAGAGCTCCAAATTCGTTAAAATTCATTGCCTCGGATAGAATCGTATCGATCTTATATCGGCTTTTAGACACGACCGCAGGGAGTAAGTATCTTATGATCTCGATCGAGCGAAAAATGTAACGGACGATTATTTCTGAAATTACTCGAGACATCAAAATACCTTTTTGGATTTTTACGTTTCTACTATACGATGTGTGGGTACTCGTTGCTTATTGCTGCGAGAGAATCGTTGCCTTATATGGTTCTAACAATGGGGAAGGAATGATCGCTCCAGGGACAATTTGAAGCTTATCCGAACACCTGCGAAATAGATGCGAGGTGTTTTCTCGGCTCGAAAGTGTCATCCGGAACCGAACGTTATGCATAATTTTGCATTTTGAGCGTTACCTCATTCCTCGACTACTCTCGCAAGCTCGTAAGCTCGTAAGCGCAGGAAGGAAAGGAAGAAGGAAAGAGTTCTTCGAGCGTGCCGGCTTTTGTCGCCGAGAGCTCGAAATCGAGCGGTTGACTCGATTACGGGAGAATCGGATAGAAGTTGGGGATAGAAGGCGAATGATGGACAAGCAATGGAAAATTTAAATTGCCACGCGGCGATTTTTGCAGAAAGGATTTCCCACATCGGATCGGTCGGCCGAGTTAGCGGAGAAACGAATTTTTCATTTCGCAATATAAGCCGAAACTCGCCCGCGCCATTTCACGCTGGCGATCCGCGAAAGGCTGTCAAAGAATCGAAAAAAGAATTTTGGGAAAAATATATCGCCGATCCATCTCCAGGCTACACCGGATACGTACATCTTTCTCTCTCTCTCTCTCTCTCTCACACACACACACACTCACTCGCTCACTCTTTTTCCCGAGCGCGTACTCTTTATGCATTTATTCTCTTTGAGCAGCGATTTTAAATCTACCCACCATCGCGTCTATTAACGGTATCGTATTTGTTCACCGCGATCGTGTTTAAACATTTTTAAAAACGCTTTGCTAGCGTCGCTTGTTTTTTATTAACTCCTCACAACTAATTTATTTAAAATGAAGAATTCTTACGGGACGGAAGGAAGAATCACGCGTGCGTTAGGCAAAGAGGAAGAAGAAGAGGAAGAAGAACGACGATAATCCTCGGAGGTAAGTTTTGGTGAGAGGAGAAAATTGTTTCCCATGACAGACACTTCGTACCTAGGCGATATCGAATATTCATAAGATCGATCAGGAAGAACAAGAAGAAGAAAACGAGGAAGCACGAGGAAGGGTGCAAATTCCCTTTCGCGAAGGGCTCCGGTCTTCCGAATTGTAACTCCAATTGCGACGTCTGAGCCGCTTGCTTTTTCTATTTCCATCCTCTCTCTGGCTTTCTTTGCGACATCCTTCTGTTCCCTCCTTCTTTTCCTCCGGACCTACCCTTCCGCTTGCACCCCGTTACCCCCTCGTTCCCCGTTTTACGTCCAACTCCTCTCGACAAATCCACAGGGACTCGGTAGGATTTGAGCTTTACGGATTTGCGGCGTGCCATGTCGAGAAAGTGGAATACGTCTCTCTCTCTCTCTCTCTCTCTCTCTCTCTCTCTTTTTCTCGGTAGAGGCGGTAAAGCACAGTAGTCGAACTCCGCGTTGGATCAGACGGATACGTTACCCGCGACGCGAAGCGGCCGAGACTACGAAGCTGAAGCTGGCTGTACCTTCCAATCTTCGGAGGCAGGCTTTCGCGAAAAAAAAATCATCGTAAGCGCGGCTGGGCTTTGATCCGACCAACTTTTGTCTTCTTCGTCTTCTTCGTCTTCTTCCTCGCGATGGACTCTCGCGACTCGCTGTCTTTTAAGATCCTTCTCCATCCTGTTTCGTTTTCCCTTTGATCGTCTCCTCCCCCACTCTCGTACCCTCCCTCACTCTCGTTCCTGTGAGTGGTACACGGTATCGAGATCAGGAAACTCGGTGAACGCGAATAGTAAGAGCCTCTTTATCCCTTTATTTTTCTTCTCTTCTGTAGTATCATCGCTCGCGATATAAAGGAGGCAACGATTGGTCAAAGACTTTACGATTTCGACGAATGGATGAGACTAAATTGAGATATCGATTTAAAATTTATCCAAGTATCGATAAAAGTACCGATCAAGCTCCACGAAGGAGGAGGATATGCGTTTTTTCGATCGTTTCATCGACATCGCTCGATATTATTTAATTTAGCCATCCAGTCGAGTAGTACGTCTAACGTACATCCCAGAGTTATCGTAAGAAGTAAACTCGCTCTTTGAGGAATGGGCGGGGGAGAGGGTGGGGGGTACGAAGTGAGTTTCAGATGGAAAATTTTCATCCAGGAGACGTAACTTCGCTGTATTCTTTGGATTTGCTTTCTAACTTGCCGCGTTGCTTCAACGTAGATACCTGGGTACATAGGGTGCTAACAAATTCGTTCAAGCTTGTCACTCTCGAAAATTAGAAACGAGGAGGAAGTTTTTTACACTTTCCGAAGAAGCAGGAAAGTGGTGCGAAAGTATCGCGCAAGACTGAATTTTTTAATAAAATCTATCAAGCTTGAGAATTCTTCTGGGTAGATATACAGAGTGTTTCACCTAACTTGACCACTTGACCACTCTCATGTAAAAAATATACAGCGTTGCGTTTTTTTCTATTTTTTTTTTTTTTACTCGTACCACCACCAGTTTATTTCATTTCTATCGAATACTGCGGCTTCTCGACCAAGGGAATGCGTATTTTCGTTCTTAAAATGTAGCTCGTTATATAACATTGTGCACCTAGAATAAAATTTCAATTTAATTACAGTCATTACGACATTGCGAAGTTAAACCTTACGATCAAAATTCCTTTTTCGATTTCAACGTATGAGTCGATGAATTTCGTTGTACTCGTTTTCATTATCTTCATCATTCATCCCAAGCAATTCATATGATTCTGGTAATCGACAAATAAATTACATATTTAATTGATGCGGTACCATAGTAAACAATGCACAGAGTATAATTAATAATAGACATTATACACGGAGCTGCCGCTATTCTATTCAAAATTGCGTTTAAATTATAACCTCATTATTATCTCATTTTCCAAACAGTCCAAGTGAAGAAAATTCAAGTTTATCGGCCGGGACAGAACGAGATAGTAATTTTCAAGAAAATCTCGACGCAGCTAATATTTCCATCGCGAAATATCCCATTTACGTTTGTAATGTTTCGTAAGTGCGTTAGAAAACGTCACGTTGAGCAAAACTACGTGGAAGGTAATCTTCGTCGTCTCCGTCGTCGTTGTCGAAACGATAATTTCAATTTAGCCGAGCGCATCATAGTCGAAGGAACTCGAACAAAAGGCCATGGATATGACATCGAGATTAAAAAATACGAACCAACGGTCAAAGGAATTTGCTTTTATTTCTAGTTTCCATTCTCTCTCTCGCTCGCTCGCTCTCTTTCTTCCTTTCCGTTTTCGTGCTCTGGCGAAATAGACGAAAGCTTCGTTGCGGTGACAAAAATCTCGAAAGCAGTTCTTCTCCTCTCCTCCCTTTCTTTCTCTCTGTCTCTGTCTCTCTACTTTTGTTCATTTATTTTCCGGCCGTACGAAACTTTTTAATTAATTTGTACACGACAAAGACACGCGATGGCCTTTCCATGCGCCCGGCTATCGACAGGCTTTCCATTCTCCTTTTTTTCTTGTTTTTTATTATCTTGGCGGTCGACAAACGCGATTACCTCGCGACCTTCCACCGCGTCTTTTTTTATCCCCTATCCTCCTGAGCTCCTAACTATGTTCGTTGGCTTGAGGGAAATAATCCGTTAATAAGTACGTCGTAGCACGAAAGGTCGTCACCTTTAGACGAAAGCCAGAAGAAGAACTCGGCAGAAAAAAACTCCCTCCTTGTTTTATAGCATCGCTTCGAACCCAAAATCAATTTGCAAGACACGATTTTCATTTACAAGATAGATTCGATATGTATACTTTCGAAACGCTGAATACTTATTACAAGAAGTAACGTAATGATCGTTTTATTTATTCTCTAATCGCACATACAAAAAAAATGTAGGCCAGGAGGATGAACAACCCGCGAATACGTTACGGCAGTATGATTATAATATACACATCGGGAACGATAAAAATTCGCAGCCGACAGACTTGGCTGCTCTGATCGTGTATTGATAGCGATCAACTTACATATAGAACAAGTTAGTCTCACCCACGCGCACGGAGTTGAATGAAACCGATGGACCGTCACCGTGTCTCTCACTCGAACCGAACGGTACGCATACGGACAGACCAGACACGCATACAAGCGTACACTCTGTTGTAGATTTTTATTAATTAAACGTAGAAACGTATCTCGAGGAAGGATAATTAAATTGTCTTTGTACGAGCGAGCTGATCGGTCATAGCCAATCTCCCCAGCATGAATAATGCAAGACGCGTAACCTAAAACAGTTTTAATGAAACGACCGACGTCTTTTATTTCTTTTTTCCCTCTCTCTTTTTTTTTCTTTTTTTTAATAAGAAAGAAGGCGGAGAAGAGGGACGAGAAAGGAAAGGCACGGCGAAGGGTTCGCTCTGCTGCAACGTGAAAGCCACGTACGATGGTTAATGCGACGGTCATTAATGTTGCCAGCGAAGCTCTTATCGCCGGATCTTGCATTCTTGATGACAATAATTACGCTACCTCCTCGAGCTTATCCCAAATTTCGTTTCTTTTTCCGGACCCACTCCCGTAACGGGAGTTACTGTCTCCACTCTCTCCTCCCTCACTCGTTTTTTTTTATTTTCTTCTTTAGCCCGGCTTTTCTTTTAGCGAGTGACGTTGGAATGCGTTGCAGAGGATATCGCCTTTGCTCTCCCGCTCCTTCTCCCTTTTGACTCTCGTTTTTTGAGAGGCAAGAAGAAGAGAGGGAACATCTACCGGTATGCTTACATATTTCAACGAAACGTCTTCTGCACGCGAAACTTACAACTCGCGCATTCAATTATTTATTATCCACGAGCGCTTTTAACCTTTGAAGTTTTCCAAGCTCGAAGTGGCCAAACGCTAGATCCCTTCTCCTTCTGTTATGTTTCTATTCGAAAATTTTCGCAAAAAGATGCAGTACTCGTTGTTTTTTATTTTTTGTTTTTTTTTCAATCGGGAGATTGAATTCGTCAAGCGAGTTATATACGCAGCAAAAGGCGACGGAATTACAACGAGAGTTTTTGTAGGCAAGAATGATTAAAACTTTTTCAATTTTAACTTCTTGACGTGTTTTAAACCACACGTTCGTAACTTTTTGTTTGTTTTATCAAGCTTAGTACCAAAATTAGAATTTTTACAATTTCCACGCCAGAGCTTTACGTTTTACAATCGTTCCATTTTATTTTCGATAAAATAGAATAGTCGAATATTTCCCGTTTCGGAAAGCAAATATCAAACAAAGCGACGTCGAGTGAACTTACGGTGATACCTTTGAACGCGTGAAACCTAAAGAACGAAGCTATGCTCCACGATTCCACTCTGATATCGATTGAACCAGGACCTCTGACATTATTATCGTCGCACCGACGTCTCGGCAAACTCCTAATCGCAGTCTTAGTCTAATTACCACGCTCGAGAGGATTGCTCGAGGAGAGAAGAGAAGCGTGGAAGAGAGAGAGAGAGAGAGAGAGAGAGAGAGAGAGAGAGAGAGAGAGTAGGAAGGAAGGCAAAGTAAACGTCAGACTTCTCTAAGCCGACATGGCAGAAGTGGTGGTAACGTAACGTCCACACAGAACGCATCCTATCGTTGGAATCCGATAGCGTGCTGCCAGCGATTGTACATCAGGAACCGCAGGGAGCCGTCCGTAGAAGATCAGCTGATTCCCCGAGAGGCTTCCACCAGCCCTTTTCCCTGTGAACGAAGCTACTCTTACGTTAGTCCCTTCGAATAGTTCCACCCTTCTAGTGTCTTCTTCCCCTCCTCCCACCTCCTCTATCTCTCTCTCTCTCTCTCTCTCTCTTTCATTCTGTCTGTCTATCCACCTCTATCTCTATCTTCCTTTCCTTCCAAGCGAGTTCTTCGACCCTCCAACACATTCGAGCCAAGAACCATTCCCATCTCGCAGCGTACCGTGCCATGCACGCCACTCGCTCGGAATTTACCGTGCTGCAGATTGCGGGAAACAAACGGTTCCTCCGTTCGCTTTCCCGACCAGATAGAGTGAAAGAGAGAAAGAGAGGAAGGGAATAGAAAGGAGAAGTGTAGAAGCTACGGGAAAAAGCAACGGCCAACGACAGTGCGTAAAGCTGTGCTAAGAAAAGGAGAGAGAGGGGGGGGAGAGGAGAGCGGAAGATAGGAAGAGAAACGGGTGAAAGAGAGACAGGGAGAGAGAAAAAGAGAGGAGGAGTTGGAATCAGCGCTCGAAGTCTCAAAGGAGTGATCCAGGCTATTGAAAAGTAGCTCGAGAAAGGCGGATAAAGCTGGCAAGAATCGGCATTGATATTCGAGGATTCGTACGTATCCCGTTGGAAATTATAAGTCCTAACTTTCGAGTACGTGCCATCGCTCCATCTCACTTTCATCTCGCTTCTTTCTTCCTCTCTTTGACTTTCCTTTATCGTAGTAGGTTGAATTTATACTTGGAACCGAGCGGATCCCAGCACCGATGAATATGATAGTTTTCGTAGTAGCATTCATAGAATATCATTTGAAAAATGTAAAAGTCGAACGCAACGATAAAGTCGATTCTTCGCGTAGAAGTTTTCGAATGGATCGGTTTTCGAATGGATCGGGTTTCGGATAAAGCGAAGGATCGATATTTAAAAAAAAACGATTTTAATATCCCGGGACAATGTTTAGGAGAATATGCGAGGGATTAACTACGAGTGGAGCACAGAATATTTTAGCATTAAAATTACTCCGGTGTTGGACTTCGTTTCGTAGTCGAATTTCAGTTTTGCTATGGTGATGTAAGCTTTTACGGAAAGATACGCTGTTTTACATATTGCACTTCGAAGTACGTTAAAGGTAAACCGGATAAAATCTAGGCATCGATATATTGTGTGTATGTATATATATATTTATATATATTTATATATTTATGATCCTGAATAAGTGAATATCGGCAAGAGATCTGAATGTACACTGTTATAGCTCAGTTTGAATAGAAACGTACCGTTAAATATTTACCGATGCTTGGTACGGATATGCATCCGGAAAAGTCTTTTGAGGGTACTTTATATAAATAATACAGCTCGTACCTAGTATCACAATGAAATAGAGAAACTGGTAAAAAGTTAAGTGAGGTATATACGTATATCAAGAACCTTTCGACGCGACATTTCATTTGTAGAGTCCACTTTTAAGAGAATTCTCAGCAGGAGTTTTTTTCCCAGCGATTAAATTACGTTCTGTCGAGAAAATTTGCCGAAAGAGTATAAAAAGCGAGCGTCATAACTGAAATCAATATCGAAACGTCGTCGAAACTTCGGTTTCATCCGCGTCGGTCTTTTAAACTTCTCTCTCTCTCTCTCTCTCTCTCTCTGTCTCTCTCTCTCTCTCTCCCTTTTTTCTCTTTCTTTTTCTTTCACCCTGTAACCCTTGCTTCTCCCTTTTCCCCTAATTCCCACTTTCTCGAAAAGAATACTTACCGAGACGAAAGAACCGATAAGAGGCTTGGCTGAGAATTGACTGAGCATTTCACAATTTTTGGATACGAGGTCGATAACTTTTGAATTGCTCGCTATTCTTGACGAAGGATATCCATCGCCAGATGTTCTTTCTCATGCCGATGACAAAAGGATCTTTGATATAATATTATTTTCTCGGGTCGTAACAATGTTACGGGCGATTATTTTGCAATCTATTTCGACGACTATTACATTTCGAATATTATATCCCACTCTAGCGTTATATAATTTACAATAGCCCGTGAAAAGAGATTGGCATACGTGCAGCGAGTCACGTTGAACGGCATAACGAGCAATTAATCAACGGTCAGTAATACCGTTATCTTCTATGTATGGAATACATAGTATGCAATAGTAGCACAATCCTGCATTGTTTTCCGATTGGTCTATCATCAAAGCCTTTTCGTTCTCCGTTTGTCGTTCGGAATTTACTATTAATCCGTCCAATTAAGAAATAATTGCTTCGCCTTGCCTTGTTAACGCCGAATTGCAGCCCCGAAAAAAGCCCTCCTGGGAGTTTCCTCCTCCTACGAGAGAGAGAGAGAGAGAGAGAGAGAGAGAGAGAGAGAGAGAGAGCTAGAAGCGGTAGGAACTACTTTTCATTTAATGAAGCTTAAAATCACGTCGACCGGCGTAGAGAACTATACGTGGCGAGTACCGTCGTGCTTTAAATTGCGGAAGCTCTCGCCGAGTCATCTCCTATACGCACACGTCGAGAGCAGTAAAAATGAGGTACACTGGGGAGAATAAACGAGAGCGGGAGAAGGAGGGAGAATGAAGGAAAGACGAACCTTAAACGTATTCCGTGCACCTGCCAGATTATTTATCGACATTGTTAATCCAAACTTTCACGAAAAAAAGAGCGAGTTTCGTGAACAAATTTAACGAAAGTTTCTAATATTTAGCAACGTAGCTGAATAACGGATTTCAATTCGGATCGTCGACGAAATTTTATTTTTTGAGGCCAGGTGCGCGCTTGCTATTTAATACACGAATAGAACGTACGATTTTTAATTGAAATAAACGCATATGCGAATAAATAATGGTAGTGATTAAAAAGATACGATCGGTTCTATCTTTACGGTGACACCTTACTTGCTCGGATTCGAAAGTTTTCCCGCTCGAATTAAAAGCACGCAGAACGTGGCTAAGAAAATTTCTTCGTACTTATTTTCGGCACTCGTTACCTGTTGATATTCATGAATCTCATTCTCCTGCTTTAAAAGTCGCTCGCACGCGTACTCGTTAGAAAGCTCGTTAATACCCACGTTAATTATAACGCGATCGTTATATACTCTCGCTGTAGCAATCTCCTTTCCTGTCGCTCCGATATCTACGAGTATTTCTTAACAGATACGTTTCGATTCGCGATCCGGATTTCAAGCCCCGTTTCACACGACGACCGCGATACCATAATGGATCCTCCGATTGTAAGATCGCTAGACAAATGACATAAACTGGGTCGAGAACTAAACCAAACGAATACCGTGCGACAGATACGAGCGTAGAAACGAGCACGATCCAAGCGCACGGTAAGTTATCGTTAGATGTTCCTAACGTTCTCGTAACTTCACTTTATTTCCCGTTATCGCATAGTTTCGATTTCTCCTGTACTTTCTCCCTTTGGTTTCCATTCTCCTTCTCCAACGTCCCAAAGCGTGGAAGAAAATTTTCTGCTTTGCCTATTCAACAATCTTATTAATCAACTGGTCCGTTTACAATCGTCTAACTCGACAGCGGATCTTTAATAAAAACCGAGCTCTCTTGGTAAAAACAAGTGCTACGCTTTACTCCCTTTTCCTTCTGATCTTAATGAGAAGAATTATAAAAAAGAGGCTTGCCATTAGTGACATATATATCGACATTAATGAGTTCTCTGTACTACAACTGAGAGAGAGAGAGAGAGACCGGTAAAATCGATACAGAAAGAGAGCGGGGATTGAAACATTTAGATGTGCCGTCATATACGATGGCGATTCCCCCTTTTCGTAGTTACTACAGTGCATTACATTTTATCGAGCTCGTTACCTTTCAATTTGTCCAGGCAATTAATGAAATCGTAGTGGCGCCATTGCTATTCCCACTCTCGAGTAATCGAGACTATGGTTATAAATACATAGTATTATCAATAAAATCGATAGTTCGTTCTCCGCAGAGATAATAATGTAATACGTTACCGCCGATTGTCTCCTACCTCTCCTCCTCTTTTTTCTTTTTAAATGATACGAAGCGAGAGAGAGAGAGAGAGAGAGAGAGAGAGAGGAGAGAGAGAAAGGGACGACGATTGAAATTCCAAACGATTTAATATCGCCGAGCGTGAGAGACGAAAGGTGGAATTCGGTCGAGCAGCTTGTTGTCGCCCTTTTCCTTTCCCCCCCATCGAACGTTATAAGTCCTTGGCGACTTCTACGTCGAGTTCTACGCAACTTTCGCGATTTTCTCACGTTCTACCTGCTAGGGAACATATCGAATTTCAAGGAGGAATCTTCAGTCGTTTCCTTAAAGTACTGGAAGCCCGTGGAAATTGTCATTGGAGAGGCGTTCGGGAATCTTGTCTTCCTGCGAAAAGCTTCGCCTTTACATCGTTATTTTATTCCCTCGTAGGTCCTTTCGTCGCTCGCGAAGTTTACGTTCGTTTCTGGATCGTTGTAAAAATAAGGTGCATGCTTTTCGAGCATAAATTTTATTTCCATCTTGATATTTTTAATATTTTGTTTTCTCCATCCTCTGTATTCTATTTATAGGTAATATCTTTAATGGGAAAGCTCGTCTTCATTTATTATCAATTAAATATCCTAACGATAATGATCGAGAGACTCACGAGTTTGAAACTGTATTCTTCCTGAAAACAACAAGCTAATGACGCCGCCGTCATTCCAAGCAAATTCGTATAATGCACTCCGGCTCGCACGAGGGTAGAGAATACATTTTACACCGACTCGAGTGCCGAGAGAAAGAGAAACAGAGAGAGAGAAAGAGAGAGAGAGAGAGAGAGAGAGAGAGAGGAAGGGAGAGAAACAGAAGGGGTTGCACTATGCGCGGAATGAGGACGAAAGCAACATAGAGGCAGGTTCCGGGCCGGCAACTCGTCGTGAATTCCTCGTTAAATACCACATCTCACTCGACCTTTCCTACTTCCTACTACTCGATCGCAAACGAATAAAATAGTTACCAGGAGCGAGCGATAAAAACCTGACGGCAGGAAGGAAGCAACCGGAGTCATTAAAAATTCACTAACGCGATAAGGAAAGTGGGGAAAGTGTTTGGAGTAGAAAGAAGAAGAGGGTGGAAAATTAGAAAGAGAAGGGAAATGGGGTAGTAGAAAAGAGAAGGGAAATGGGGGTAGTAGAAAGAACGTAGAGTAGAGAATGGGGTAAAAGTGAAGCACGGTCCGTCGAGAACGAAATAGCGGAAGTTGTTGGACGTTGGCATGACACGACCCTTTGCTCTCTCTCTCTCTCTCTTCCTCTCTCTCTCTCTCTCTCTCGCTTTTTCTTCCCTCTGGGTTTTCCTCTCTTTCGCTCTTCTTCGGTGCCACGAGATGCAGTGTGCAATGCGGTAAGTAGGTAGGGTGGTTACGCTGCAACGAGTGCAGCCGTGTACAGCCGGCACAATCCACCGTTAGTGACGGCACTTACCCTGCGGTCTTCGCTCTCCTCGTTTTGCACTTTGGTATTTTCGTGCGCGCGCTCTCGCACGTTTGAATTCACTTCCATCTTGCGTACTACTGCAAGCACTGCTACTACCGTTACTGCTGCTGCTGCTGCTGCTGCTGCTGCAGTCGTAATTATTTCAAAGGGTCCGAAGAGAGAGAAAGAAAGAGAGAGGTAGAGAGAGAGAGGAAGATAAAGTCAACAAAAGCTTGGTCATTTTGCGTTCCCCGTCCGCGTGTTTATTTAGCTACCGCTACGAAATAGGAACTTGATCGTTATTAACACTTACAAACCATACTCAGCACGGCCCCTCTCTCATTCTCTCTCTCTCTCTCTCTCTCTCTCTCTTTCATGTTAATCACATTTTCTACCAAAGAGAAAACATTCCTGCCTTCATCTATTAGATTTTTTCGAGAGCCACGCGATTCGGTTTACGAGTTGAGGGCGGTCTTGTAAAATCGGCCCGGTAAGTACCGTTTAAGTCGTTAACGACCGCCTCTATTTGCTTTAACTCGATCGTCAAAGTAGGGGATACGTTAAAGCGACAATAACACCGTCACGCCGTATAGTTTCGTTCCATCATGACCGCTGGAATTGGGTCAGGCTCACAGCCGTACGTACGGATCTCGGTGAAAGGTTCATCAGAAAGAGAGAAGAGAAAGAGAGAGACCGGATGACATAAAAGGCATAAAAGAACGGCTAAGAAGAAAGAAAGACACGGTCGAGGAAAAAAATTCATCTAGTGTTGCTACTAGAAAAGCAGCGTGTCTTACCACACGAACCGGAGTCTGGATGAAAATTAAAGATGAGATTCTTGAAACGATACTCAAACATTGTGCTGGTCCTTTTTATATTATTATATATCTTTTTTTGTTTATGCACTTTATATCCTTCTTTGGTTTAAAATTCTTTCAAGATGATTTAATAAAAAGTATTCGCCTTGACGTAATCTCATTCGCATATCGAAAGAACCTTGCAAGGTAACTGGGAATACAGTTATATCGAAATCGAAAGGAACTTATTTAACGATCCACGTCCGATATAATTTCTCAACTCTCGCTTTTATCGTACCGATAGATCGTAGCCCAAGCTTCTTGGCATCGAAACTCTATACACCAGACTATTATCGATTCCATCGATGATACTTCCCTCATCTTTGGAGTCAGAGAGTAAGTAGAAGGAAGTAATCTAGATTCTTAAACTAGCTGTACCTTAGCGGGTTAAGTGGTAATACGATGGTTGCTCTCTTTGAACGCGTTGAAATCTAATGGCTGAAATATGATCACCACTAATTCGATCCGCAAGATCAAAGGCTTCAGCGACCTACATGTGTATATAAGTTACGCGTTCCCCCTTTCTTTCGAGTCTAGACCACAAAGAAATTGATATAAAAGCAGTAATGTATTATTTAAAGTATTATTTAAATCAAAATTCCTCCACTCTCGCTAATGGGAAAATAATATCGATTGTGTTAAAAAATTTGTAAAGTTACATAAAATTTGCATCGATCTCCTTTCGTGCTCATTCGGGAGGAAACGGGAGACGAAGTAGAGGCTATAACTCGACACTCGAATGCATTCCACTATAACTTAATGCATCTAATCGATATGCCCGACGAAGGCGATTCAAGCAGCCGGCGGAATAGTACGAGTCGATAAGATATTTATTGTCAATAACCGTCGGCTAGAGATAATCGTAAACGTATTACGAATAATTTCATATCTCGACTGAGTTCAGAGAACCGTGAAGCCTTCGTCGCCGTCCTCGTCGTCTTCCTCGTCGTCGTCGTCGTCGTCGCCGTCGTCGTCGCTTTATGGTTCCATTCTTGGTATAAAGGGAAAATTATCTTTGCTACGGTACTAGCATCAAAAGCGGATTTATCTGAATGGAGTGCTATGTATAGAAGGGAGAGGAAGAGTTCGAGATAGATAGAGAGAAAAAGAGAGAGAGCAAGAGAGTGTGTGTGTGTGTGTGAGAGAGAGAGAGAGATAGAGAGAGAGAAGGTTTCTCCTTGAGGCTTACGATAGAGGAAAAGCCGCAAATCGTCTTTTTGTCGCGTGCAATCACGCCGAGATGGTGTCGGAATACATATATGTATATATCTATAGGTGTGTGTCTGTATATATATATGTATATCTTCTCTCGGGAAGGTAGGGGCTAATGCGACGAGGGATGATGGAATTTGCAAATCACCCTGCACTTCACTTTTCTCTCACTTCATCTCTCTTTCGCTCTCTCGCTCTCTTATACTCGGCGTCCTCATGCCCTCATCCAAATCCACGTTCTTTCTCATCTTCTACCGTGCTTCAACCCTATCCTTCGCTCTCTTTTTTTCTTTTGCTTTCTCCTCGTTCCTAACTTAAGCGAGCCACGTGGTTCACACTCGTGCAGTAGGCGCTCTTGTTAACCTCGTCGGTTTTAATAAAAAGTTGAAGAGGCATCCTACCGCACCCTCGACAAGCATCGATCAGCGTATCCGTTGAAACCCCATCATCCTCTTCCCTTCCCTCCTTCCTTCCTGCCTCTCCCGCTTACACTCGCTCGACGAGTCGACGTTTCGGTCTACGACGACGATGGCGACGACGACTCTTCGTAGCGACGAGGAATATTTAACGAGTTCATGTTCCTGTCCCTCTTCAAGGTTCGTTTTTAGCGTCTTAAAGTCGAGCGTTAAGAAACATTTTCATTTGATACATTTAGAGAGGAAGAACTCTTTCAATTTTGCAGCTTCTTATTACGAAGCTTCAGAGAAGTCCTTCAGAGAAATTAGAAAGAATCGAGATAGAGTTATCCCGCAGGTAATGTGAGTCGTTCCGAGTTCTTCTCCGCCTTCTCGTTCTTTTAAATCCATCGTAAGAATTTGTTTTAGATAGGTAGGAGAAGAATAAAAAGGAACGAGAATGATGCGGGCTCGAAGTGGCGGTCTAAAAATAAGATCGCTCTCCACGGATTGAATTTATCTTTATGGTTACGTAAAAGCGGCATACTGCCGGGGGGGATATTGCTTGTTATATAGCGAGAACGAGCATGTAGACGTGACGTAATGGCCCGAGAGAAAAGGAGAAAGAGAAAAAGAGGGAGAAGAAGTGGGAGTTGGAGAACGGGCTGGTGGAAGGCACGAAAAGGAATTATATCCTTTAAAGAAGCCATAATCTTATCCGATCCTTTCAAGGGTCCATTTGCTGTCTTCCAAGCTTAATCATTTCATACGTACTATCCTTTTCAAGCCTTTTTTAATTCAGCACATCTTTCACGTGAATATAGCTTTCTTTGCGACTTACTCTCATCCTCTTGCTCCTTCGCGATACGTGTACTTGACAAACGGAGAATCGTATCGGCGTCGTCGTCGGTGAAAAGAATTTATCTCATTGTAAGACGTATCCACTCCTCTTCTTCATTCTTGCCGATAAGTTTCAGCATCCGCTTTATATCTATAGGAAGTTTCGATCATGAGAAATCGATAAAATTATATTATACTTCGCGTTATATTATAACACGTTGAATAATACCTCTTTACCTACCTACCTTATCCACCGGCAACCAAAAAAATAAAAAAAAGAAAAAAAAGAAGAACTGGTTAATAAGATCCTTTATATCCTTTCATCGATCTCGCCGTTGGCTTTTTACGCGAAGGAACGAAGTGGTTTCGTGAGCTACTACGTAGGAAATGGATTTTGAGATCGCTGAATCGGCTATTAATCACAGCGTTGCCCGTAATACCTGAAGTGAAGATAACTAGTTTACTAGTTGGCATGCGAGTCGATAGCTTATGGGCTAGGCTTGAGCGTGCGTTTCAAAGAGGCGCCGTGATTGTAAGGCGTTGGGGGTAATCTGCCACTAACAACCCATTCACCGAGGTCACTTCCGCAGGCGCATTCTCTCTCTATCTCTCACCGTCTCTCTCCCCCTCGCTCTCTTTCTCCTTTACCGCGGTCGTACGATAAACGCGAAACCGCTCGTTTTGCTATCGGCGATGATTATGAATTCGTCGTCGTTAACGAATTGCTCGAGTTCGACGAAACAATTCGATCGATTTTCCTCTTAGAATTGTATAGTTGGCCCCAAAATGCGCTAGTTTCTGCCTCTGGTAATAGCTTGGAACTCGATTCGTGGATTAAGCGAAACTTTCTATTGTAAAAGGATTGTTTGACGTAAACTGAAATTTACGTATATTACCATAAGGTTTGTAGAAAAACGTAAGGAGGCTACGAGGCTATGTGTCTGATATACCTATTGATATGTTCTATTTAAATAATAGAACGTTCTTGGCTGACATAATTATTGGTATATACTACTTAAATAGAGCTCTTGTCTGACTGCCTATTGTTATATACTACTAAAATAGAACACTTATCTGACATACCTGCTGATATATACTACTTAAATAGACAATGTTTAATTAACTATTGTTGTTAAATTAAATAACAGACGAACTGGTTTGAACGAAGCCAAAACTACGGTACAAGAACTTTTATTCCTATATTAAGACAACGCGCACGACCTTTATCCGTCTATCGACAATTAGTCACTAACTGTTTTCCTCTTTCGACAGGCAAGGGACGACGCACGTTCTTTGCCCCCACTCCTCGAGCTGGAGGCACGTGACGAAAGAATAAACAGTCTCCAGGCATATATCGAGCGGCAAAAATACGTTTTTAAAACGATAAGAATCCAACAATCGTTGACACGAACTACTGTCACGTCTGATTTAAAATTCGTCGACTAATACTACTTCGTTTTGTCTATTTCTAATTCCAACACGATGTTTCAAAGATTCTTCAACGCGAATTATAAACGTGCGAACGTGCCAGAAATATTTCATGAACGTTCACGGGATGTATCGAGGATATGCCGAGGATCCATCCGTTGTCTATCGATCGAAATAGAAACGAGGGAGAAGGATCGACTGGCCGTACATACATATACGTATAGATACATGCATAGGTACATGTGTAGTAGCAACATTCCGCAGACGCCTACGTATGCTCGTTACTTCGTCGTTGATGGTATATGAATTTGTCGTTGTTATCGGAGGAACACCCGTTAGAGCTACCGACGATCCGTGAAAGCTCATCTCGGATAATATTCGCCCCGGTGAAAATACTCGAATCTTGCGACAACGACTGCAATTTGCTCGCAGCCGGAAGTACGACGATTAATACAGGCTGTCGTGTCCTTGTCTTTGAGGGTAGGGAAGAGGACTTTGAAAACGAAAGAGAGAGAGAGAGAGAGAGAGAGAGAGAAGAGCAACGAGAAATTCACCATCCGAGTAATCCCATTTTATGAAGGAATTATGTATGAGCTAGGGTCAACTCAAAAATGTTCCTTTTTCAAAATGTAATCCGGAATTTGAATATCCTACTGGCGCGCAATCTAAATTCGAATGAATCAACCAGGAACGAGTATACCGATGATCGAGATTACTTCTATATTAGCTCGTGAGAAATTTATTTTGGACGGTGGAATTTGTTTTGAACGTATGAAAAGCTATCGCAACCGGGATTAGTTTTATAATTCTAACGAACGGAATCTAATCGTGAAATATACGAGATTAGTAAGGTATCAAGATCGATTACTTTATTGCGGATATTCGAGTCGAAACTCTCGTAGACATTTCATTTGAAGAAAATTAGATCCCCTTTTGACACTCGACTTCTTCCTGATAGAGATTCTCGATATTCGCCAAGTCGTGCACATAAATCTGTAGAATCGCGAGACTGAAACAGTCCCGGGGAAAAGTTTGTCGTGACGGTAGCGATGAATCACGGTCGGCTGTTTACTTACAATCGGTCGCATTCTGCATAAGAATATTATCTTTTCTCATAAAACGATCGCGAACCGCGGAAAACTCGAGACTTTTACGCGGGCAACGTTTGCGTAACGTATCTTCGGATAGTAAGTTAGGAACTTTTCCGAGAAGCTTTCTCTCTCTCTCTCTCCCTCCTTATTCCTTTTTTCCCATCGTCCCCTATTTTTCTTACTCTTTCTTCTCTCGCGCGAGTGAAAGAGGGTTCGAAGGAAGAGACCGAGAATAATCGTTTCGCAAATGCGCTACGGTCTTTAATTCGACGTCAGCGAGGAGCGTTATACGTCTTCCGCTAGAAGCAAAACCGGTGACCCGTTCCCTCTTCTCTCGCTGCTGCTACTGCACGCGTGAAAGCTCGATCCGTGACGACCCTTAAAGGGAAATTCGATAACTCTCTCACGCGATCGCATTTATTCACGATAAAACGAGAGGTCGAGGACGGGCGAAAGAGAAAATGTTGTTTCACTCGCGTTGTTTACGAGAAAAGAATTACTACGTTCGTATGTACTCTAAAAAATGACCCACTTCCGTTCTCTCGTATTTCCATATGTTTTCTTTTCGCTTTATACTCTCGGGAATATTTGCATTTAAAGGGTCAAGAAAGTATGATGCAATTTCTCGCGGCGGAATCAATAACATCCTTTACGCGAAAAATCCCAGGGATTCTCGAGCGTCGATTCTCTCTTCTCGTACACGAGCACGCACGCGGTCTCCGTTCGCTGAAAAGTAGACAGAGACGCGACTCTCTATCCAGAGAGTAAAATCGCGATCGAGCGTTATCGCTGCGATCGACATAGCGCATCGAATTTCATCGCAATTTCCGCATGCTATGGAATCCATCGGCACTCTCTTTCCCGCCGCCGGAAAGTTCGCTTAAAGTGCAATTCCGCACGTCCGGTAAGCACGCGTGCAATGGTAGAAATACACACACACACACATACACACTACCGGTAGTATAAATACGTAGGTATATGTGTGCTCGTACGAGTTCTCCCACTGGCTGTTACTACCGCCTATAATTACCGAGAGTTATATCGGTATACATACATACCTACCGTCTACTTCGCTCTTTGTCTCGCCAAAGGGCCTTCTCTGGTTCCGTACATTTAATAACGCGCTGGAATATTCCGGCTCTGTGCCGACGTCGTTGCCATCAAGAGAGAAAGAGAGAAAGAGAGAAAGAGAGGGGGGAACGAGCTCGCGGTTTACTTACACCTTCGTTTCACCGGGGTTAAGACGATTACGCGAGTAGATTACGCGCGAGCACCTCCGCGTCGTGTTGCGATGACGTAAAACTCGAAATGCACTGACGCGTAAAAGTCGATGCTTCTTGGTAAGGAAACACAGGCGAAATAGGGGCTAGGTAGGGTTGTTGGAAGGGTAGAAGGCAGGGGAGTTTCACGGGCGAGAAGAAATTATTACGAACGAGCTCCGGAACGGAAAATCGTTCGGAGAGTAATAGCGCTCTCGTACTGTTTCATTAAACCTAAGTTTTGCCTTCGAGAGCACTGATTCCAGTCGAGGGGTAGGTGCTTTCAGGAAATACGGCTCTACTTTCTCATTTTTTCCTTTTTACCTTATTTTCCCCCCTCTCCTTTTTCTTACGAGAATCGCGCTGGAGGGTGAGAAATTCTAAGACCGAGGTTAGAACGGCTTTTCTTCGTCCGAGAGAAAAGACGTTTTAAGAGTGAAGTTTTGAAGAGTCCGTCCGCCGTTTTTTCTCCCACCCCCCGGCCACTACCCCCTTTCCTAGTTTTCACCAGCTCGCTTTCGAAAGGTCGGAGAGCGTGATGAAATTTTGCGAACAGCTATCGGGGGATTGGGCGAGCGAGTGTTGAACAGGGTGAGAGAGGGGAGGAAATTAAAATGGAACGTGCTCTTGGAGGAAGTTTTATTGTTACGTTGCGTTAGGTATATAAAATCCTGATCGTCCGATAAAAAAGAGATGATCCTCTTCGTCGAGAGTACCCACCTTCGTTTTCCCGATATAAATCACGTCGCGAACGAGGACGAACTTTCTATCCGTCGCGACACACTTTCGCGATCGATATTTCGATGTGCGGATCGATGTCTGCCTTTCCCTCGCAAAGGGACCGGTCCAAAGGCAAGAGAGGAGAAGAAGAAGAAAAAGAAGACAAAGAAAGGAAGAAACTCTGAAAGTCAGCGAACAAAGTGACCGTAATAAATTTACTCACGGCCAACCTCGAGCCCGCACAGTTCCCTCCTGCGGCAATTTTCCCGAGCGAGCGCGGAGCCGGTTCTCGTGGAGGTAGAAGGGAAGAAAGATCGAATGGAAGTGGAGGAATGGAGAGAATAGGAACGGGAGTAACGGAGAGAACGAATGAGAGAGAGAGAGAGGGAGAGAGAGAAGAGAGATGGAGATGGTACGCACTAACGGAGGAAGCGAGATGAAGTAGAACGAGCTAGCTGCCTGGTAGCATGGTTTAGAAAGAGAAGGACCGAAGGAATAGAGAGGACCGAGATAGGCACGGTGGGAAGAGTGAAGTGGAATTAGAGCAATCCTCTCTAATGGTAATTAATGTGCGCCGCAGTCAATGTAACTCACGTCGAAAGAACAGTGTGCGATCAAGTCGAGCGTCGGCCTTGCGCGGAAGATTCACTGGTGGTGCTAGTCTTACGGTGTTGGTATAGGAAGGACACCGTCGCCGAACACTTCACCCTTATTCCATCAACCTTTACGACTTCGGTGCCTTCATTTCGAGCAATGTTGGTAAAAGGACACGTTCAGGTATATACTATACAGATATATGAGTACATCTTTAGCATCGTATAAAAGTAGAATAATTTTCATTCGCAATAGCTGATATTTATATTCTTGTATAATAAAAATACTTAAACAATATTTTACTTTATTCCGCGGGCGTTTCTCGTATATGTAACGGCTTGGAATCTGATCGATGTTGGTTAGAATTTAGGATTCAGTCCTAGCGTTCCAATGGTAATGGTGGACACGTTGTTATCCTAGTGGCCAGCAGTTTTAAACAATGAAAGCTGATTGAATCGACTTCGTAGTCGTTACCTACCTGCGTTTTGCTCTTTTGCCAAGCCAAAGCTCGGACGGCATCCAGGTAACGTTACATCCCTCTACGGCTTACGATACCACACACTACGAAACGAGACTTCGCTTTGGTTCGACCCTTGATGAGATGGGAACGTTTTGTGCATCTCAGCAGCGTGTACCTATGCACGAACGCATACGTGGCTCCACCGTTTATCTTTTTCAACCGGTGCAATCGCTGTGTCAACAATATAATAGAATGGGAGAGGAAAGCTGGAGAAAGGGCCTTCGTTACTAACTGTAAATGGTTTGGGATCGATCGTGATGTATATCGAAATACAGCGATAATGGCTCGCGTCGAAATGGGGTTGAAAATAATTACACAGAATGGATTTAAATGCGATGAAATGAAAATTTTACTACGCTCGTCTAATATGTTTCGTTCTGCCTTGTCGTTTAATAAAATAAACAAAGCAAGGAATCGTAGATTTTGGAGAAAAGTTGTAAGAAGAAATTTGGATCGAATTTATGAGACTTGTCGCTTCGCGAACAGCAAACGCAATTACTACCCCTCTCCGTTAAGTGTTTAAAGAATCTGTGGAGACCCGAGCAATGAATGAAAGTGGAGGTGGGTCGGTAGGAAAGAGATGGCTACGTAAGAAGCGTACGACTGAAAATGGAACAGGTACAAACTGCTGGCTCGCTCTTAAAAGCTCTTCTTTTAAAACCAACCCCGCGCTAGTTGCGCTTAACTATATCCTCTCTTCCTCTTTCTCTCTCTCTCTCTCTCTCTCTCCTTCTCCTCTCCTTCGCCGACTGCATGCTTCTTCCGTAACACTTTGAACCTTCGCACATTAACGTTGCCCCGAGCACCCACCCTGCCGTTTCCGAGGAGAAGCGTAGGCACTGAAAATGAATTTGCGACGAGCGAGCTTTCTTCCACTACGAATCCATTTTTAGCGTCGAAGAAAGAATTGTATAAGGGAAAGCGTTTGGATCCGGTTTTGGAAATGGAACGCATTTAGATTCCCTTCTTGGGTGGTCGTTTTGTCTTGGAACAAATATCGCGTGAAATAGCGTTGAAAGTTTCGATTATGGTGGAATCTTCGGGTTCCGCGCGAGTTTCAACTTTTTCGCGAGGCGACAAAAGAGAGAACTCGGATTCGAACGTGTTTCAACGATCGTCGAATCGATTTGCGACTTTCCATGGTTTTTCAACCTTCGAAAGAAAAGTTACAAAGCTACCTTGAAATTAATTACCACGGACGCCATTATGGGTACCCTATATTAAATCTATGAAGGGTGCACGCTGATCATTCATATTCGTACAAAGCCCACTAATTAGAGTCGCGTTCGCAATCGTTTTCGACGGACGCATGGTTTTCGATGACGACGCTCGTACGAAGGGTACGGTCCTGGATGCTGGATGTTGGAGAGGGGAACACGTTGCTACTCGTAAATGCTTTTCTGTTACAGGTGAGAATAATCAGCTTATTACGAGTGATCGTGAGCTACCTATTGATTAAAGTTAATCAGCATCGGACGCGTCGGCCAGCGCGTTGCGAAATAATTAGCGGACGATCATCGATGATGAAAGAGACAGGGAGGAGTGAAACGGGCTCTCTCGTATCTATTTTTAATTAAAGTTTTGTTTCCTTTCGTGTACTTTAATACATGACTACGTATGTTCGTTGCAAGACCGAAAATAATACTCAAATAATGCTCTCGAAAATGTCAAAGCATCCGGTTGAAAATTTGTATAAACTTTTAACGAAACCTCATTTCGGAACGAATTACAAACTCTTCTCACTTTACAACGCGTGGTCTGTAAAAATAATGATAAAATTGAAACATCCTCCTGACCGTACGACGTCCAGGAAAAAATTGCAAACTTTACGATCGGGAAGTACCTAATCGTTATAAAAAGCCCGTCTCAAATGTAGCAATTTCCGCCGATCGGCCAGCTCACCCGTATCCGTTCGCAAACAGCTCGCGCTTTACACGATCACCCATCTAGCACCACGCGTACATATGTACGTATGTACGTATACAAACTTCACGAGCATCGATGTATGCATGTGTGTATATTTGGTAGCACACACGCGAAGGAAGAAACGAGAGAGGCCTGATACGCGGCCGAGCGGACGAGGAAAAGCACATAAATGCCTGCGCCCTGGTTGATTGAAATTTATGTTTTAATTCATAGCCTAGTAGGTGGATACGGCAAAACAAGCAACGAGAATTGCCGCGAGAAGCGAGGGAGATGGAACGAGACTTCCTACACGTGTTGCGAAAGAGAAAAGAGAGAAAGAAAGAGAGGAGCGAATTGAAAAGTTCAAGAAGAAATAAAATCGGAAGATGTGTCTCTATTTGTTTTTCATTTACAGTAGCGTGTCACTACTGAGTGAGTCCATACTAATAAATTTTCAGAACGCGTGATTCACGCTTCTCCTCTTTCTTTCTCTCTCTCTCTCTCTCTCCTTTTCATCTTTTTTTCACGTTTCGGTTCTAAACGCGCTAAACATTCTCAACGTCAGCCGACACGTATCGCGCTTTCAACGCGATTTTTATTCACGAACGGAATTACGCGAGCTCTCCGTAAGCCTCTCGCTTTTCATGCTCTTTTATTTACGCGACCGAACGTAACGTAACGTCGCTCGTTCGGGTCAACGGACGATTTATCGCGATTTGAAAGAGAGTTTTGCTGCTTTCTTATTCTCTTCCTGTCAACGTTTCTCTCTTCCTCTCACCCTCTCGCCCTTTTTCGTCATCCTGTTTCGAGCTACAACCGAGGATTTTGGATTCTGCGTGAAGATGGAAAAGGGTAAAAGGTGTGTAAAGATGTTACGTAAAAAAATGTATGAAAATATCGGGTGGAAACTATAAATCGACGAGAAATTTCATTTCGGATGTATATATATTTATTACCTAAATCCTCTTGGATATTTATACTCCGTTGATATGGATTATGATTCTCGACTATAACGGAAGTCGAATGCGTGCGAGAGTTGGTACACCGGTGCTTCATTTTATAAATTGTTGCTGAAATATTAGATATCAGGAGATCACCGATGTTTGAGCGGAATATTGTAAAACAATGTTATACGCGCGGTTTACTTAAAAAAACGTATTCTTCAAATTTCACTCCGCGATACCTTCGTGAATTTTATTCCCGATGCAACAATATTGTAAATATTTTTAAGCCATTTTCCGATATGCATTAATAGATTTCAAACATCCTAGGCGTCCTTCGGAAATCAATAATCTCCTCTCGAAAATGTAATAAATTTAACTGTGATAAAATAAATTTAAACGGGGATTTATGATACAATAATGTTTTATGCCGTGCAGGAGTATCGTAAATTTATAAATGTACTGTAAAGCGTTCGACGGAATCCCCGGACGTACGTACGTATAATTTCGATGACTTTTAAACATCTCATTAATTTTCAACGCCCTGTAACTGACAGGCATAAGCTGTTTATTTCGCAACGCTTTCGGAACATCGCGAAGTTATTATGCATTCGAAAAGTAAAACAACGAAAATGCTCTTTCCCGAAACTTTATTAGAAGTTGCCATAGAAAAAATAGAGGAAAGAACAAAGGTTCGAGATAAAAGAGAAGAGAAATAAATAGTTGGATGGTGATGTCAAACGAGTAAACCGAGCGCTTAGTTCATTACTAGCAAAAGTTGTAACGAGTACGCGGAAATAACTTTGGCTTTTAAAAATCCCCAGTTAACTTCTTACTTTCGAATGCAACAACTCGTTAAACTAAAAAAAGTAGGTTGTAACTAAGGGAGAAGAAGAGCTCGAAATTTTCTCTGTCTCCCTCTCTCTTTCTCTATCTGTCTCTCTCACACACACACTCTCTCTCTCTCTCTCTCTCTCCGCACACGATTTCAACGCGTATCGAAGGATTTGCTTTTACGTATCGCTTTATGGCCACCACCTCTTCTCATCTTCCTTCAGTATCTCTCCATTTCTCTCCTCGTACTCCAATCCTCTGGGTATCCTCTAGAGCGTCATAAAACTGTAGCGCAGATTTGTTCTTTCGCTTCTTCGTTGTGGGCTAGGAAGTCGTTAGGGCGGAAAAATTACCTGCACGGGAAAACAAATCGACGAACGCGTTCGAAAATCCTTCGTACTATAAGAAAAAAAAGGGGGGGGGAATTAACTTAGATACGTCAATGCCGGAAGTGAAACACGCTATAAAAAACGTAATTAATAAAGAAGAATTTTCTTATCCTGTTGCATCGTTTAATAAATACATATTTGCTGCCACCACCAAATGCTGAATTAACGAAGGACGCGTTAAGAGGTATACAAATATAAAGTTTGTGGGACTCGTAAAGCGTTCGTCGTGTATCATGCTCAAAATCAAGTCCCACGATAATCTCACGGCCTCGAGCGTCCTCGAAATTTACATCTCGCCTCCAAAGAATCCTTCTCGAAAATTTATTTACATCGAACGAAGGCGAAACGAAAGAGAGATAGAAATAGAGAGAGAGAGAGAGAGAGAGAGAG
>JAIFRP010000026.1:6477948-6493013 GCA_032403825.1 Odynerus spinipes
TCTCTCTCTCCCTCCTCTCTCTATACCTATCTCACGGTTAACAAATAGATTACATCGTTGTAAGTGTTTGAATTTACATAATTCTACTTACATTTACATAATCCCACCCCACTCGCTCTTGCCGCAATTTCTAGCGTGCGACACGTACAAGGTGTGCCATGGGAATGATACACAGGTACGCGTTATAATACGAATTATACGGGACATCGTCGTATACTTTGCTCCAGGGGCGAAGTCCTTCGCGAGACGACGCTCTTCGAGATCATTCGAAGTAATCGTCGTGAGTTTCGCGCTTCGCGCATGCGTAATTGTTCTCGTTTACGTATGCATATCGTTAGACTTTCAGGTTTACGATCGATAGAAATTTCCAATCGCGGATAATTGAGTAGTACCTACTATTATGATGGACGAATACTCGACGATGGATCGATCGAAATATCGTACTCGGGGAGGTTTATAAATCTCGTCGGGGATAGAAGCAAGCTGGGAGCGGAAATTAAGTGCACCTAGCGAGCCGCGATTCATGCGGAGAGCTATCGCAACAGGAAAGGGAAAAACGTAACGAAAATAAAGAAAGTATAAAAAAAAAGAAAATAAAAGAAGTAGGAGGGGAAAAGATAAATCGAAGAATGGGAGGAAAAAGTATCGTCGAAGACGTAGCCGAAGAAAAAGAAAGAATAAAGCAAAAAGTAAGAAGAGGTAAGAGAATACGAAGAGGAATCACGAAGGCGGCCGTCCGCGTTCCAGATAATGCGGCGCCACTGCAAGTTATTTACCGTGTTTAAAGTGAGCAGCCGTCCCATTATACGACGCTGGCCACGCACACAAAGGAAGAGAAAGAAGGCGTACGTAGGTATACATCTACCTTCGGAGCGTGCTCGCTCGCGCGTATACGAGCTGAGCGTACGAGTGCGACGAGGATGGAAGATACTACAGATTACGACTCACACGGATAACAGCCGTACCGGACAATAAGGCGTAAAAGGTGTAAGCGGTCCAAGAAGATCATTGCCATACGAGTACGGGATGAGGCTAAAGGAGTCAAGAGCATAAAAAGAGAGAGAGAGAGAGAGAAGCTGGAGCGGACGAGGGGCTATCATTGCATCTCCTCATTACCATAACTAGTTCCACCTCTTCGTCCCTGGTCTTTCCTTAGGCATATCTCTGTCCTTTTCTTCCTTCCTCCATCTTCGTTTTTTTCCTTCCCTTCCTCTCCATCTTCTCTCTTCTTCTCTCATCCTTCGGCCTCCATGCATCATTCGTGATACACATTCAACGTACGGAGAAGTTCACGGAGTCTTTCGTCCGAGGACAAGAAGGTCGAAGGAAGAAGAAGAAAAGAAACGGAAAGAGGAGAAGGAAGGATGGAATCTTCTGGTCTTCGGGAGCAACTGCGGCAGCAGTGGCAACAGCAGCAGCAGCAGCAGCTGGACCCAGAGGTATGGACGTTCGCTTTATAAGACGAGACAGAGGTTCTGAGTAGAGAGCATGAGCGAGGGAGAGAGAGAGAGAGAGGGAGGGAGAAATGGACGATGAATCTTCGTACTACGAGATAGCGTTCTATCCAAGCTCGATCCGCGTCTTTGTATAGGTGCATCCATACACGTACGTGTGTACATACCTATGTGTATGTTTGCTCGTGATCTCCTCTATTGGGGTCGCGTGTTGAAATTTGTCGAGAATTTATGATAATGCCGACGTGGTCGCCTGTCAGAAAGATGTGCGAATGCAGGGGGGATTTTAAATCTTCGGAGCTCGCGTCATCGATGTACCTACTCATGTCACTCGATAAAATATTCTGACGTGCACCAAATAACAAAAAAAAAACAGTTTGGTGCATCTGAAATCGAAGCTTCTCTTAATTGCTTCGAATTATCCTAGATGAAAGACGAGGCAACGAATTTTAAACGAAAGATAGAGAATGAGTGAGAGAGAGAGAGAGAGAGAGAAAAAAAGAGTAAATCGTTAAGACAATTACGTTAAGAAACGGCAAGAGCAAGAACAGTTTTAAAGAGACGATCTAGAGTGAAATTAATTTACCCACGGCGATCTTATCCTCCGTCATACTCGTCCTCGACCTAAGATCTTATCGCTGAAAAGTAATCAAGTCGGATCTCGGCGATTCCTAAGAAGCTGCAACCAGTCTCTCTCTCTCTCTCTCTCTCTCTCTCTCTCTCTCTCTCTCTTACTCTTTCTCCCCCTCTGCTTCTCGCTTTGCGAACGAGTAAGAAATCGGGCGAGACAGTCGGTATCTCTTGCTCGTTGATCTCATAAAGCCGAGAGACAAAGCCCGGAAGATTGAAATCATAAAGAGTAGCGCGAGGACGAGTAGAAAAAGAATGAAATGAAGGGTAAAGTAGAAAAGACAAAAGTTGAGGACGATGAGTCTCGATACGGACGCTACGAGAATATATTCCAGAAATCCAGATCTACGACATTCTTTTTCTTCTTCTTCTTCTCCTTCTCTCTCTTTCTCTCTTTCTTTCATACACGCACGCGCACTACCATTTTTTCACCACAGGACAGCCATTCCAGCGGTCGTTGAATCCGCGACGATGCGTCGCTATGCTCGGGCGTCAACGTGAATCTTAAGAAATGAGAAACCTCATCGTCGGTCCGATCATAACGAGCCTTATAAAAACGTGTCACGCACACGCTTCCTGCAACCACACCGCGTGGATATCTCACGCGCGAAGAAAGGGAGGAAGATGAGGAGGAGGAGGAGTAGAAAGTAGTAGCCGGTTTTTTGAAATCTTGATGCCGACCTACCGGTATCCTTCTCTTCTTCTTCTTCTTCTTCTTCTTTGCCACTGCATGCACGTTATGTACACACGAACGGGAGGAAAAAGAGAGAGAGGAAAGAAAAATAAGCAGGATCGAGATGACGAAGATACCCCTTTATTACAACCCGTTCTTCGAGCGGAATAATTATATTGCTTGAAATTTTCAGTTCCTGCATTTTCCAACGACGCGTTTATCGAGCTTTCTAATCCGTTAGAATACCTGTATAATTGTCTTAAAGTGAGCGAACGTATTACTCGAGGACCGTTCCCAGCATCCCGAAATAGGAAACAAAATTAGGAACCACTTTTCGAGTCGTTTAATAAACGTAAAAATTCTTCCTGAGAACGCGAGATCGCGAAGAATAATGAATTCCATTAGGAGGGCCACAAGCCTTGGGAATCTAATAACTTGTATGTTACGTGAGCGAATTCGTAATGAAATTTCTCGCCTATGAGAGGATTGATAATGTGTACCGTCGTAAAATTGCCGGAAGAATTTATAATCAAAACGTGGAGGAGACAGAACGTATTATCGCGATAATCGTCGTAATCGCGTGGATCTCTTCGTGCTTCGAATCGCCACTAACGAATAACGAAATTAATCTCTCGCGTCTCTTTTAATTTACTAGTTAAAAAATATACCAACAACAACGACGTACAAGCTTACAAATGAAGCATCTATTACAGAGAAAAGATTGCTCGCTTGTTCCTGCTTTCTAAACGTCTCCGCTGTCCTACCACGAGCTTTTATCCACGTCGAATGAAAAGGAACCGAAAGGAGAGGAATAAGAAGAAGAAGAAGTAAACTACCCTCGTCGGCGAAGTCTTTGAGGAGACACAAGCGGCCGTGCGCGAGCATTTTTGTTTCGTCTCGAGGAGAAAAACTCTTGGGAATTTCGATACAAGAGAGAGAGAAGAGAGCGGAGAGCGAAAAGGATAGCATGGAGAAAGAGAATAGTAAAGGGTGGAGGTAGAGGTGGGGGTGGAAGCATTGCACGAGTCGGGGAGAGGCTGACTCGGCAAAATCGACTTTACACCGACGCTTGTTACAGTTTGTGGAGGAGGGCGGAAAAAGGACGAAGGATCTGGCGAAAAAAAAGGATGGAAGGTGAAGGGAGGTTCGCAACGTTCCGGGGGTGGTTCTCCGCAATCCTTCACTATCCGCCGACTAAAACTAAGTCTCTATCTGTTTCTACCGCGATCCGACGTCTACTACCACTACCACCGACAGCATCGAAAACTACCCGTCTCGAAATCACCCTCCGACCGTATCCGAGCACCCTCCTCCTCCTCCTCCTCCTCCTCCTCCGCCTCCTCTTCTTCTTCTTCTACCAACGACGAGGCACGCCGAGCTATCGTGTAAGCCAGTTTCGCCCCGAGGATTGCATTCTAAGCCGTGGTCGTTAAGAGCTGGCAGATTTGATCCTTTGTATCGTCCTGCCACCTAAACCGTCCCTCGGTGGATCCTGCTTTACGTGTGCAAAAGGAGGAAAGGAGAGAACGAGCGGTGGAAGAGCTTGCGAAGCCGGAGCTGGAGAAGGGGAGAAGCAGAAAGAGAAAACTCGGCTTTTCTTTACTCGGTTTTAGCCTCGCTTTCAGGGATAACGGAAATAACGGAAACAATTATTAAGGATTTCCTATTTTCCGCCTTTTTCCCTTATATTTCCCTTCTTCTTCTTCTTCTTCTTTCTTCTCCTTCTTCTCCTTCTTCTCGCGAGTGTTCCCGTCCGTGTCGTTATCCTAGCTTCGCTTTGGCTTGGAAAAAGGGCCAGTTTCGCGTCCTCGCTCGCGAACGGAGAGCAATAAATACGTGTCTTGGTACACGGTAGACATTCTGTGTCGGTGGATTAAGCTCGTGAGGTATTATGGATCGCCTTAATAGAACAGATGGGATAGTAATAAAAAGTCGACGTTCTCTCATACGAGAAACAGAGAGAAAAAGAGAGAGAGAGAGAAGCTTCTTTTTGCTTAATTACTTCTTGCAAGCGCGCGACTGGTCAGCAAGAAAAGCGAGTATCGTCGCGCGTTCGTTTCGTAGAAGCCTTCGAAATTGCTTTTCCTTTGGATGCGAGAAAAGTTTGCGCTCGCGCGAGCGAGAGAGAAGCTTCGCCAATATCTCGAGCAAGACCGCTTTTCTATTTCGGTTCGATACCTTTCCGTTTAACTCGATGGCTTTCTATTTATTTCGTCGGCTTAGGTATCCTTTTTATCCGTCCGAATCTTTTCTCCTCTTTCGAGAATTTTTCTACAAGTACCAGAGTGCACACTACCGCTTGTCTCGAGGGATCGTGATAATTTTGTGCTCGGTTATGTTAAAGATTGAAGGAGGAAGGGGAGGGAGGAGTGAAATCGTTCGCGCGAAGAAAAAATTTCTTCTCCGGAAGGTGGAGACGCGTTGGAAAGTAATCGATGGAAAAATTCTCTTGTCCTGAATAATCGTGCGTTTATTCCGGTCGGTGAGTGGATAATCGATGAAAGTCGATTATGGAAAGAATGATCGGTCGATTAAACGTCGCGCGAGGGAGCGTCGCGACTGTTCCGTCACCGAAATCGTGACACGGCTCCCGATGACGCGAACTATTTCACGTGGATACATATACATACGAATTGTTCGACGGGTTTCTTCGTTAGAAATTCATAATACGTCAACATCGAAATCTAATTTGAATTTGACTAAGTTTCCATTTATCCCTGTTGGCAAGAGACGAGATAGGACTATTTCCCCTTCTCTCGACGATGTGTCCGTCGAGTTTCGAATCGAGTTGATCCATCTTCCGCTGTCGATGATCGTTCACCTGGCACAATGCAAAGTGGTCCTCGATGATATTAGGCAGTTACGGGGAGCGAGGAAAAGAGAGAAAGGGAGAACGCGTGCAACGGAATAACTTGTCAAAATAAGAGTAAGGGTCCGTTCATGATAGGATCGTGACAGTGGCTTCTCGATAAACGTCACTTATGTAGACGCTTATAAGGCCTCTCTCCCTTCTCTCTCCCTTCTCTCACTCTCTTACTCTCTCTTTCTTTTTATTCTCTGCCACGGCTCGGCCGCGATAGCGTCCGTTTATTCGAGCGGCAATTCGTCGGACAGCCAGCGGTATTTAAAGTGCTTCTTTTTTTCACGTTCACCCTGGTCCGTTCCGAGAGCAGAAAAAGTCGTGTAACGAGCTCCGATGACTTTGTAACTTGTTCCGAGTATAGCTCTGTCGTACTTTTATCGTCGATTTTATTCGCGAATTCGAATTGAAGAATTCAGTTTTGATTCTTTCTGAAAGTATCGATTTTCAAGAAATAATACACTCTCGTAAAGTGGGTCAAGCTCGATGTCTTATAGATCGCGAGGAACAGAAGCCTGTCTTTCCTGTCGATTGCAAACGGTAAGAAGAACGGCTCCTTTGGTTCGTGCTTTTACTTCGATCGATCGACGGCAAATTGACGTGAAACGGACCGTAACGTATCTTGGAATTACGAAAATGCGAGATCAAGAAATCGAAGTATGTGTATACGCGTAGCGTAGAGATACAGTACGGTTATACCGCGTGTACGTATTTATGGTATCAGTTTTATATATGTAACGCTTCGTAGGTAGAAAAGAATGAGCCATACGACTGTACGAGAAAAAGGAAACGTAATATCTAGAGCAGCTGTAAATATCGCGGAAATACAAAGAGTAAAGGCAAAATGGTTCGTGGTAGTTCAAGTTACGTCGAGGAAAGTTGGAAAAGTCGAAAGGCGCGACGGTGTATCGTTGTTGTATGGATTTTTCTGTTAAAGTAACTTCCGTTCCGTTATGCCTTTTCCATGTAAGCTTTTTTCGAAATTGAATGCGGATGGACGTCGGTGGTATTAAGCCGTACGCTTCGACGTAAACTTCGAACGTCGGAAGCGGGAAAGGAAAAGCCTGATATGTTAGGAGAGAAAGAACGAAGAATGAAATTTATCGGAGATTGCGTTGCCTATGTTACGTACGCGTCGTCTGGCAAAAAAATGCTTAGAAAATGTATGTAAAATGGTCACGCGTTTAAAAATGTTACTGGACGAGCCAATATCCAATCCAATATGGCTATTCGATAAATAACGATATCCCTTGTAGTACAATAAAAAGTCCAGGGATTATGTTGGATTAAAAATTCATTCCTGTGATCCGATAAGCTACACGATCGAAGAATTAGTCATAAACGGTGCTCGTAAACGTCTTTTGTCGTAAAAGAATCGGCTATTAGAAAAGGGAAAGAAGAGAAAGATAGATGGAATAAGAAAAAGAGAAGAGAGAGAGAGAGAGAGAGAGAGAGAGGGAAATGCGGAACATCGAACGGGAGCGAAAAGACAAAGCCTGTAGCGGTAATTGGCTTAGCCACAACACGATCGATGAATCGTATACCATCGTCTCAGGGAGCCAATAGAAGTTGAACCCAATTTAACAGGACGCTACTAACTTTCTTCTCCGGCCACCCTGCGCCCGGCTCTGCCTTCGTCGCTTCTTCTAAATCCTCCTTACTTTCTTTTTACCTCAAACTTATTCCGAGGAACATCTAATTCCGTCTAATTAGATACCGATGAGAATCAATTTTATTCGACGTTGAAATAAATAAAACAACGAACGAGCGAAGGGAGATTCCTTGTCAGAAGGAAACGGAAGCTGTTTGACATTCATTAAAATTAAGATAGGTAACTTTACAACAAAGGAATTTTTTAACGAGAACTCCGTGGTATTCCGATCGCTTCGAAAAAATTTCTCATCGCTTCGGTATTCGTTAATTAATTACATATTCGAACGACGACGGGAGAACACGATGAGACTATTATAAAATGGAAACGTTGGACCTCGTTCGAATGGACGAAAGCTGGACACGCTAAAATCGATTTTATAATCTTACGAGTTTCATTAAATATTTCGGTATACACGTTTCAAATCCAATTCTCTTTCCACGTGGACGATCGTACATGTGTACGGTTATCTACCGGAAGATCGAAAGTACAGTGGAAGAGCAAAGGATTTACGGACATCGGAGCGGTACGATGCAAGTGAAAAATAAGCATCAATTACGATTTACATCTCGACTCGTATCTCCGTAACAGCGGAATCGGAATTCCCCCGTACCGATCTCCAGCCTCGGATTACCATTATTTATTGACAGATCGTATTTCACGGCTCAATAACTATGTGTCCACATGCCTACGAATTTGCATACCTATCGGATCAGTTGTCAGGAACATATCAGCTTCTGATAACAGAGAGCGGGACATATTTATGTGCAACTGTATATATATATAGGTGTGAGTGACTGAGTGAGAAAGAGAAAGAGAGAGTAACAGGAGAGAGAACAGTAAAATTCGTGACAGTCGTGATCACTCGTTCGCGAATCGTAGAAGTTTATCCATTTAACCGTTCGCGCGACAAGTAATTGTTAGTTTATATCACACGTCACTTTATTTGTTAATCTCCAATGTTGTAAAAGCCAGTGCTCTTTCGAACTTCAATTTTTATCGGCACATATACGTTAATCGCCTAATCGTTCGATTAATGGATGAGCGGGAAATGAAAGAACTGTTCTCGTATCGACCAAGTTCTAATGAACGAACCGTTATCGAATGATTCATAAGCCGATACGAAGTATCGATAGGACGTTCGATCGATCTGCATTAGGTCGACGACAAATTGGAGACGTCAACGTCGAGATAAAGGAAGAAACTAGTTCAGCGATAACGGAGGAGAGTTATGAAAAGAGAAGAGGCTGAAGAGGACAAAGAGAGAGAGAAAAGAAATAAAAAGAAGGGGGGGATAGAGAAAGAGAGGGAAAGAGATCGTAGAAGAAATGAGTCTCGTTGAAAATTCTTGACCACCCGATGCACACGGGGGAAATCAAAAGATAATAATTCCGGTGGTCCCGGCAGAGTACTCGTTCACGCCCCGCGTACGAGAGTTTTGACAGTATCGGCTAGAGCGATCGCGAGTCCCTATCGAGAAAGTAGCGATGCTTCGTCGAGCGGTCGAGGATACCCGTGCGCGCGCGCGTGAGGGAGAGAAAGAGAGGGAAAGAACGCAAAGCTTACCGATGCATTATAATGCCGATCTATATTCACCAAACGAGGGACGATCCATCATTGGAAAAACCGATGCAGGTGAAATCTTGCTCTCTCTCTCTCTCTCTCTCTTGTTTTTTCTCTATCTATCTTTCTTCCTCCTTTTTACTCTTATTGTTTTCCACGCTAGAAAGAGCTTCTATCCTTTTTCGAAGATAGCTTTGCTGCACTTCTACGCTGATATCCGTGAACTAAATTTTCTTTTGTTTCTTTACACGTATATTTCTTCGTCTCTCTACTCTATCGTTTCTTATTTCGTTGGGAAAAATAAAAATTCCAAAAGAATATCGAGAGCAGTCCGAATATCGTGGGCTTCTCTTTCCAATCGTCATAACTATTGTTTTACAGATAAAAAAAATTCTAAGAAGCGATCGATAAGCAGGAATACTTTCTGACCGCTCGAGTATTCCGGTATTGTTTCGGAAATTTTCGAAAAATATACGTGTCGAGGGTATATGTAAATTCGTGGGAATATTCTTTGAGTGTTTGTTAGAATGTATCGCGTGCGACGAGTAAAGAAAAACGTATCGGTACGAAACTTTACGAGAGGACATAAAACTTATTCATTCCTAAGGCAAGGAAACACGAAAGAAAAAAAGAAGGAAGAAGGGGCTAGATATCGATGTATGTGAAAATAAAACGAAGAAGCTGTGACGCGAGAAAGATGAGGAGAGGGCAAAGGAATCACGAAAGCAAGAAATTCTCTTTCGTTTCTTTTAAATAACTTCTTAACGATCACGTAAATGCGATTTATATGCTCCGGCGTGCAGGCTGCGTATAACGAAAGTAATCCGCAAGAAACTGAAAGCCATAAAATAAATCTATTCGTATGGGGGAAAAAAAAACAGAAAAAAAGAGATATAAGGGAGAAGTATGGGATATAGGTGTGGTCGTTCGAAAATAGAAAAATATAAGGCGGCGTAATATTAACAAATAACGCGGCATGCATCTATGTATATCACGGCGAAATTGCGATGCGCGACTATGTTATATCCGATCAGGCACGCGTGCTTTAGTTCTACACGAAACTACCATTATCTTACCTACGGTACTCGGTCTTTTGTAAGCGTGCGTTAGAGAACATGAAGCGACTTAACGATAATATACACATAGAACATACATATATGAATGAATGGAACATTAAATTCGAATGAAATTGGATACGTATTTCTATAAAAAGAAGAAAATCCCATCTCCACGCGAAACGCATCGTTTGAGGATTAAAGTCCTTCCCAAGATACTCGAGTGAGCCTTTCGAGAGATTCTCCGTGGCAACCGAAAGGCACTCCACCCACAAAAAAAAGAAGAAGTAAAAGCGAAGAAGAAAAAGACACCGAAGATCCTCTCAAAGGCAAAATCAGCATGCGAGTCTGAACTCCGGATACGAAGTGGAAGGTTCGCGGCAACTAGCGGCGAACTCTCACACGACCGTTTCGCGCCTGTATCAGGACCACCGAACGAGAGAAAGAGAGAGGAGAGAGAAAAGTAGAGTTCATTTCGAATGCCGTAGCAGAACTTCTCATTCTAAGCCAGTAACTATGCAGAAGCGTAGGAGGAATCAACTTACGTACCCTTGCTAAGCTTCAAATGAAAGGAAAAGAAATAGAGAAAGGAAAGGAAAAGGGAGTAAAAGAAAGTCCTAGATAGTATCCCTATCGCTGATAAGGCGAATTCTGTCGCGGATTTCTCTATTGAAATCGCTTGTAACGAGGAGAAGAAATAGATAGATAAAGAAAAAAACTAAGACAGAAGGAAGCAACGAGACAAAGGCTGACGACAAATATAGGACAAGTTATATGCGACAAAGAGAGAAGGGAATAGAGAGATGGGCTTCGAAATGGTGCCACGACACCATCCACCAGGACGAGGGCGTACGTACTCGCGCTTTCCCGCTCGTTCTACTCACGCACACCGACCTACGCACGCGCGTGCATGTACATAACAAATAGGACACGAAGATACGTATACGCGATAGTACATACGCGCACCTAACTGCATTTACGCTGAATCCTATTTACGTCGGGTAAAATCGCATTCGAGGGATCCCATGGCAGGAGTGCCTTGGGAATAGCCTCTGCACGGTTATTCTCTCCCCTCTTCCTGGGCTCTGGGTTGAGCTTAAACTCCCACACTCCTCTCTCTCTCTCTCTCTCTCTCTCTTCGTTCTACCCATGGCCACCCTTCTGGAAAGCTAGACCCACAGGGGTGAGGCGCGTGTGCTCGAACGCGAGGCCAGCATTTTTAGGCGAAGAATACTGACCAAGCTGCGCGCACGGTCGATGCATTTTTATTAAACCTTCTTGTTATTCCTATCTCTTCCATTTTGTTTCTCTCCCTATTCTCCTTTTTTCGCCAGTTCCGACTGTTTTTTGCTTTTCTCTCTCGTTGACCCTTTCCGATTTCGATTGCAAAGCTTATCAATGATTTAATCGGCCGTCCTGTGGTAATGCACACGGCCCTTTGCGGGAAACGAGAATGTTTCGATATGAGAAACTGGATGACGTTCGATAAAGAGAGCCAAGCCAGAGACTGGAATCCGAGCATAACGAACGCGACGATATATTTTGCCGAAGGGCGTAGGTCGAAGGTCTAATTCTCGAGTATACCGCGAAATGGATCGCGTTGTAATCGAAGCGGGGTGCTGGAGGGGAATACGTCGTCCACCGTTGTTCAGCTTTTTCCTCGAAAAACAACTGCGAGTTATTTCTCGCGGTAAGTGATACGCGCACACCCGATTGAAATTAAATTCTCGACACGGTTGATTAATAAATACGATACGCAAGCGCGTCGAGACGGGAATTTAATGCGCGAGCGGACGATTTTCTGAATGCTCGGTGAACGCGCGCGATGATATTTATGCTTATAGACGGTGATTAATTTCGATTAATTTCACGATACGGTAAATTTTAATTGAACGAACATAACGGCTAGCTGAAATACGACCGCCCTGTGTGGTGCGGCAGGAGGGAGGGGGGACGGAGAAAAGCGAGAAGCCGAAATACGTTTCGCGTACGCAGAAGTAGTTCATGTTTTATTTTACGGATTAATCTCACGCGGGTCCTTCATAATTTATCAATACGCAGCTCTCTCTCTCTCTCTCTCTCTCTCTCTCTCTCTCTCTCTCTCTTGTTTTAACGTATTTTACTAATTCACCGGGTTATTCTCCTGCTTCCGTTCTCTTTTTGACGTTTAACGTGCTTCCTGAGTAACGTGGCAGTGGTATTACCGAATCTACCATTTATTTGACAAGTAAAAAATTCTAAGTATATATATACATATATATTTATATAGAGAGAGAGAAGAACAGAATATATCTTACTGTGAAACATGCATAAGAAAATTCACAGATGACAACGAAGTGTGAGAGAAGAGAAACCAAGAGAGAAAGAGAAATTTCGTGACGTTCCCTGCTTTTTATCCCATTCGATAGATTTGTATTCCAGATTCAGGAGAGAGAAAGGTAGACGAAGCATGTAAGTGTGCGTATGCATGTGTGTCAGAGAAAGAAGAAGAGAGGGAGAGAGAGAGAGAAGCGAAGCGTACTGGCACCCGCCACATTTTTATCCGTACCACTCTTTTCCACCACTTTACTCGACTGCAGTGGCAAACCGCCGACGCAGAATGCAGAATAAGAATTTCATTCTGCGCGAGGTATTACCCACCTGCTCTCCCCCCTCTCTCTTTTTCTTTCTTTCTTCCCCCTCGATCCTTCTCTATTTTTCTCTTTGCCATTTTTTCCCGTCCTACATCCTCCCTCTCCTTGTTCGATAAGAAATAGTGTAAAGACGCGCATATACGAGCATCTGAAGACAATAAACTAGATCGGTCGGATAGTGATGTACCGGGTGCTCTATAATCCTGTAATAGCACGTCTTGATCCTTAGAAATCAGCCGCACTAAACATTTTATCCCTTTCGTTGGAAAAGATTTCCTCGAAACGCCCCACTGTTTTCCGTTCGAGCAATAAGCTAAGAGAGAAAGAGAGAGAAAGATATTCCTGATGGCCGCGTATGTGGAGCTTAAACGACGCGATCCGTCGAATCGGTCCGAGAAACGCTATAAAATGACTTAACGATGGGAATGCGTGGAATGAAAAACGATCCTATAAAAAGACGAGAGGGAAGCACGGAGTGATAGGAGTAATTTCGATCGAAATCATTCTCGTTAAATTGATAGGTAATTATATCGGTATTTAAAGTACGCGATAATCTCACCCTCTCCCCATCTCATTCTCTCTCTCTCTCTCTCTCTCTCTCTCTCTCTAAATGACCGGTCCCGACAGCCAGAGTACATTTGTTCGCGATTAGATATGTACCGGCGATCGCGAAGTTGGTATAACAAAGTTTTACCGTAATTACGGTAGAATAATTTTTAGCCATGTAACGAATCTTTCATTAAATACAGATAAATGTTTGTGGGATCAAAATAACTGGTACAATGGAAGATATACGATTACTATAGTATTATATTTAGAAGGCTGACACCATCGACTGGTCGAGATTCCAGCATCAGGACCAACATCCAGAACAATTTGAAGTATCCGAGCGACTAGGTGACAAGCGAGGCAGAAAAATACGAGTAAACGAATCGACGAGTGCACGAGGGGGTGGAGGAAGAGAAGGAGGAGGAGGTAGCGGTGAAGGAGTCCCGTCACTTTGGCCGAAAGCAGGAAGGACAGCGTAAAGGCACGTCTCTGCTTCTAGTACGAGCTGCTCGAAGAGGACGGAAGGAGAAGAGGAAGATGCAGGAGAAGGAGAAGGAGGAGGAGGAGGAGAAAAGACGGAGGACAAGAAAACGAGAGCTAGAAGTATCATGGGGCTTGGTCGTCTGGCTGGTCTGAATGCCCGCGGCTGGTCTGGTTCTAAGATTACGATCATAACGAAAAAGCTTCTCGCTCCCATTCCTTCTCTCTCTCTCTCTCTCTCTCTTTCCCCCCTTCTCTATCTTCCTTCCTCTTTCTCTCCTTCTTAACTCCAGCTTCTTTCCCTCTCTCGGTGTATGAGAACGTTCGGCGACGGCTGCATCGCATACAGCAATGCGCGACGCGGCATGCATTATGGAACGAGCGGGCAACGATTCTAGCGGAAAAATTGCGGACACGCGAGACGGACGCGATCTGCAGCTTGACTAGCTACCTACCTACCTACCTACCCACCTACCTACCTATCTACCTACCTACCTACGTTACCACTTCGCGATATCTACCTACGAGAGCTTCTCTACCTACGTAGAAGATCTCGAACGGCAGAGGAGGACAGAATCAACAAGAACGGAAGAAATAGAAAGAAGTAGAGAATGAGATACCTACTACACAAGGATATACACAAATACATAGATATACGAGCTGTTCGCTCTCCTCTTGGTCAACCCTCCGCGAAGGAGTCACCGGAGAAGATTGCTTTCCTATATATCGCATCGAATCGTCTCTATCCATCTCTCTCTCTCTCTCTCTTCTTCATCTTCCTCTCTTTCCTATCTTCTCGAATCCTTCGCCATCTGTTCGTCTTTTACCTCTCGCTACTCTCTCGGCATGCTGCTTTCCATTTTATAAGAAACTGGAGAAAGAAGAAGCGTATAAGAGCGCGAGGAGTACGGTGTGGTATCTAATGCGGGGACTGCTGTTGCAGATCGCTGGACCGATCCCAGCTGTGGGAATATATGTAAGTAAGCGTGTCGTGGTTTGACAGCTCTCTGAAGAGGTATCATTGAAGAAGAAGGTACCCGGATGTCTTGTGTGTTACCCCCTTTTTTTTCTTTAGTGCCATGAGAAGTGGATGCTTCGAGGGAACCTGTCGGTTAGTTTCTTATAAGCGTGACGAGGTCTTTGCTCGACGATTAAGATGCAACGTCCTCTCTAGTGTAGAATAAGAGAATAATCAGCGATGTTGCTCGATTTTTAGCATAAAACGTCGCTAATAAAGAAATAATACGTTTAGCTAGTCCTTTGACGATGCCGAGTTTTATTCTTCAAACGAAACGGAAAAGACTCAACCAGATCGTAATTCTGGCGTCTCCTGGTCCAAAGTGCTCTGGCTGCCTCGATCAATTCCGAAAGACGAGGAAAGGCCCGTGGGATTCGTAATAGCGCCGAGTGCTGCAAAAAAGTCGCGTGGCGAGTGAAGCCAAGAAGAAAAAGCTTCGCGCTGAGGGATAGAACGAGCTTCTCGCGCGTTCTTTTTCTCCCTCTTCTTCTTCTTCTTC
>JAIFRP010000026.1:6506914-6519796 GCA_032403825.1 Odynerus spinipes
GAGAGAGAGAGAGAGAGAGAGAGGGTAGTCCACCTAGTACGACGACTTCACCGAAGACAATGGACAAGAAATATGCTATTCTTTTGTCGGTCGACGGACTTCCAGTCCGTTTCTCCATGCTTCCCGCAAGAGCCTTTCTCGCAAAGTCTAAACGCGGAGATTCTATATCTCGAGCGAGCGAGTGCCTTTTTTAACGAGTGTAACGAGAAGCGTTATCGCGAATTCCGATAAAACCGAGTGCGAGTACGTTTCGGTGCGACAGGCGGTCGAACAATGAAACTGAAAAAATGAATGTAAAGCGAATGCAGAAGGGTGAGGAAGCTTTTGAATACGACCGCGCATATTGAACTCGCCATGCACCGAACTCGTGTTTGAAATTTCATTTGAAATAATATTTAACACTTTGACTGCAGTGTCAATGAAAATTGAAGAGGTCGTAGTATTCTTTTAACCCACTTGCATCGTAAGGAAGAATGAAAAATAATGCCCTTATCGCCAATTTGTCTTTTATTATATTGTAACCGCACAGAAGTTCAGTGCTGTCTAATAAAAAAATTATGTAAGAAAGAAGAAATCTCAAGATATTAATTAACCAAAAAAATGGCACGTATATTAGTTTTTGCGATAACGACTAATGATGCAAGCGGGTTAATATAACAAATATAGACAAATATTCAATAAAACTGAACAAATGATAAAACAAAATTATTAAAAATTATGTTACAAAGCTCGTGAACTTTTGGATTACCCTACGATCACTGTCATCTCTCGAAGTGTGTTTGGCGCGTTAAAACGTAGGGCAAAAGCGCTTTCTAACGCGCCCACGTATAAAAATTTTCCGAACAGGTAGATTCGAAAGGTTACCGTGAAGTTTTAAGTAGGTACGGATCGATTTTACGTACGGATCTTCGTGGAAAGCCATCTCTCGTCGTTCCTCTTCGTTCTTCTTCTTGACGCGAGGTCGCCACCGTGGGGCAAATTAAATTAAGGAGAAATAGCTGAAGGGAATGGCGGAGAGAAGGGAGCCGAGAGAAAGAGGACGACTTCGAGGCGGATAATCGCGCGCTTAATTGTAGCGATTCGTTTTGCGGACTTCCTCCACCCCTTCTGAACTTCCCCACCTTCACCCAACACCCTCCTCCCACCCTCAATTCTCATCATCGTCTTCCAATCGGACGATCGTGGAATCGTTAAATGCGGCTTCGCAATCGCCCTTCGGGGTCTAACCGATAATTTCATTGAGGCAATGTATCGTCCAAGGGAGAAACCGCTATCGAGTAAAGGGACGATGAGGTTTTAAAAACCTTCCTTCTGCTCTGCGCCCTTTTCTCTTTCTCTCATTTTTTACTCCCTGATTCGCTACGAAGATCAATTTCTACCTCTATAAATATATATCCACATCGCTGCTATTCTTCCACGCTCGTTCCGTTTATAACCTTCTCTTACGCGATGTCGGAATGATTTAACTGGATTTCAAGACGAAAGGATATACATAGTAAGTCGATAATATTGTAGAGCGTTAAAATAGTCTTGTGGGCATCTCGCGAGAAATAAATGTGTTAAAAGATATTCGCTTTAATTCGATCACGGCTTTAGAGCGTCACGCTCAAAATATTCTTCTTCGATTTTCGTTAAAAGTATTTGTTAAAAATATCGTACATTAATTTCCTATTATGATTATAAATATTCCGTCGGTATAACATACGTAAAAAGTTAGAAAAATATTAAAGAGACATACCATAAACAAGATGGGTATTAATCGATCACTCTCCTGTTCAAAGCCAATTATATTATATCCTCTTATCGACAGTGTCGTCATCGCGTTCTTTGCAACGATTTGTAAGCCGATAAATAACTGTAACAGCAACAGCGCCTGAAAGACGGAAGCTTGGTGGTCGCTTGAATCGAGAGGTCTCGAGAGTTAAAAGGAGAGACAGGGAAAGAGAAAATGGTCCGATAGAAGGAGAGCCTTTTGCACCACAAACGAATCACCCGTAATGAGGGATAAACCACAGACTGTCTTTGCCTCGTCGCAGAGGAGGAACGAAAGAACGGTTCGTATCATCTTACAGAGTGATTTTACTATCGCGCGAGAATGAAAATCTCATTCGGTGTAGTCGCAGTTCCTTTTCTCTCTCCTTTTTTTCCCCTCATCGCCTTTTTCCCTTTTATACGCTCCGAGCAAAATGTAGATGATTATCCCAAGATTATTCTCATCTCGATTTTCTCTCCCTCTCTCTCTCTCATTCTCTTTCTACTCGGTAGAATATTTAAGAACAAGTTTAAATCTCTTTAAAACTCGGTGTCTCTTTAATAATGATAAAAAAAAGAATAAACTACATCCACAGTACAGAGATCTGTATTAAATGAACGTAAAACTCGAACACGATAGATTGCGATTTTCCAATTTTTTAATTTAAACAAAGAAGTTTTTCATATTTATTAATATCTTTCGCTAATCCAACCGTGTTTGTTTAATAACGAAGCATTAATACGAACGCGTGGAAAAAGGTAGGTAGGTACTCTCGTGTGTTCCAATTACCAGAACATCGACTAAACTAGAACAAGGAAGAGAGTAGCAACAGCAGCATCGGGTACTACAACAGCAGCGGGAACCGGTTCTTCGCTAGAGTTTCCGCAATTATTTTCTTACCGGCTATAATTAAAACTACGTGATCGAGTGCTATGCGAGTGCACTCGTTCGGCATGAAAATATCACGAATATTGTTTTCGCCACTTTACGCGTACGAGAACGCGACGAACGCGTCGCGAGTGGATTACGTCGCGTAGGTAATCGTGCTCGTTAATCAACTTCCGAACGAAGGAGAGGCAGGCACATTGTTACGTCTCCGAGAACTGCATGCCAATTAAGCTGGAATGAAAAATTCAAGCTTTTGCAGCTGAAAGTTCGATTCGCTCGACTGGAAGAGCGTGTACAACACTATGGAGCCTACGATATTTTCACGAGTTCGCGTTCGAGAGTATCACTAACGAGAGAATAAACCTAGGAAGAGAGGGACGTACTCTCGAGAAACATAATAAAAATCGATTAATAGATATATATATAGACTCGAAAGCATCGATCCGTACAAAGCGGACTTTAAAATCGTTTAAAACGTTAGCTCGGGGCGGTGAAAAGAGACCGAGAATATACAATTACCCCTCGTGAAAAGTTACGACGGATCTTTATTATAAGAGTCTCCTAAGGGCTGAAAAATTGGAATAAGAGAGATAGAGGTAGAAGTAGAAAATGGGCAAGGAGAAAGAGTTACAATTATTGCGACACTCGTGGCAAGAGCTACCGTAATTATTTCAAATAGGTGATATTGAAACTCTGCCACGGGCTTGCCGTCGCCGTTTGCAGTAAACACACGTTATTCGAGAAACTCTCAAAGAGAGACCAAAGAGAGAAAGAGAGAGAGAAGGGGGGGGAGGGTGGAAGGACACCACAGAAATAGGAAGTTGCAGAGAGGGTGAGAGAAAGAGTAGGATCGGGAAAGTAAATAGTGACCGCCAAAGGCGACATTAGCTTAATTGCTGCGCAGGAAACGTTGTTGATGCTGTTGCTGTTAGCGTTCGTCCAACTACCACCCGGTGGTACGATATCGCGTAGAAATTTGGTCAGGCAACAAAACGAGGCCGGGATGACGAGCTCGAACTGCACCTTCCTTCTAGTTTCTCCCTTTTCTCTTCTATCTCGCTCTACCTACCAGTTCCCTTCTTCTAATCTTCCAACACCACCGACGTCGTTTCCACCTACGCGAGCATGCTCGGTCTCCTCATCTCCTCTCCCTCTTTCTCTCGCTCTATCCAGTTCTCTTCGAGCGAGTAAAACTCGACAGAGCGGGCGTTATACACGATGTTCGCAAACACTACTCCGCGTAATTGTGTAAATCACCAGGAGCGTGACAAACGGGCCTGCATATCCATCCCTCCTCTTTCAGATGAGTTCTCTACCGCTTTCTTGTTTCTCTTGCTCCTGTTATTTTTATCTCGATTTCCGAGACTTGAAATATACCATCTCTGAGAGAGTCTGCTTATTTCAATCGGTTCTATCGATCGGCTAAACAATGACGTAAACTCTTAATCGCGTAGAAGTAATAACAGTTAGATAAATAATTTAATTATTTTTTAAGAACACAAAACTAAGATAGTCAGTGAATTAAACAAAAAAGAAAAAGAAAAGAAGAAGAAGAGAAAAGAAGCAAGCGACGAAAGCACCAACGTCGACGTTTTACGAGAGCCAGTCAAGGAGGGAAAGGTAGCCTAGGAAAATAATCCACCCTCTTTCCTCTTTCCTCTCTCTTTCTTCCTCTGCACTCATGGCATTAAGCGAAGGTGTCGTCTTCGATGAATTTTTCATCAGGCGGCTCTGTAACGAGTGGCAAATTAGATTCACTCGCTCGGTTAACGGGAGTCCGCGTACGCGCAAGAAACTTTATGCCTTTCCGTAGACGGTGATTTTGTCGAAAGAATTCGAAGATAAAAGATAAGGTGGAAGAAAAAGAAAAAGAAAATGGCGAGAAACCGTATCCCTCTAGACGATCGTAAAATACGAAATTAGATCGTTTCTAATATTGATAAATCTATCGAGAATTTTATCGCGCGTTCTAAAATCACGCAGCTTTCTTTCGGCCGCGTTTCCTCTCTCTCTCAATTTCTTTCTTTTTTCTCTCTCGCTCCCTTTCCCCACTCGGAAACGTAGAACCAAAGAGTTTTTAGGAGTACCTGAGGCTGAAATTTCCAGAGACCGTTTTATGGCCGAGTAAATTTATTTCCGCTTCTTGTGCTTCGCGTACTCCCCTTCCTTTTCGAATTTTTCAAGGACCAAGAGTGCGCAAGTACGCGCTGAATGTGCGCTAACGAGTATTCGTGGCTGAAAGACGTTCGATAAATAGAAACAAGTGCCGCTTTATTGTGTGAAAAGCTCGGCCCTATTCGCTTACCTCGAGAAAAGTGAAGTCTCCTGACGCGCGCGAGCGCCGGCGCGTTTTCAAACCGTGCGCGGTAGGTTTATGCGATATAAAAAAAGTATACCACGAGCATAATCAAACTGGGCTGCTTAACTCCGTTGTTCGTCCGTTATTTTTTCCCTCTTTCTCTCCTTTTTTCTCTGTTTTGTCGTCGCGCTTTGTTTGCACTACCGTTTTTTTCTCATTCCACCCGGAATCCCATAATAGCATCTCCGCTTAAACTTTAAAGCACACCGTGGAACATATAAAATGTAGAACGATTTTCGAGAAAGAGGGAAAAAGAGATCGACCAACGATGAATCTCGAGATTGCAAAGCGAAATTTCGCGCTGGGCGGATGTTCGAAAAGGTTGGGATCGTCTAACGCCGTTAATCCCTGGAGCCGCGTTACCACCCCTCCGGCATGAAAATTGCGAGCTACCCGGTTTACGATATTTCCTATTTGGCATATTCGCGAATAAAAAGAATAGAATCGGGAACGAGAGAAAGCAGTAGGAGAAAAGAGAAGAACAAAGGGAGAGAAGGAGGAAAGGTCGATGGTACGGGGCTGCTCGAGGCAACGATAGCAATTTCATACGTTTCGATCTCTCCTCTCGGTGTCTACCGGGCATTATCAGCGTCCCCATAAAATATCGAGTGGCCTGCGCGAAATTCGGCACCGCTGTCGAAAGCAAAAAGGTACAAAAAGTCAACGAGCAAATGCAATGAAAGAGATAGAGCGAAGGTATTATTTCATTTGGGAGATGGAAACGACGTATACGAACGCGTCGCGATTACAGATTTCAATTTTTATAGTCCCCTCGTTGGAATAAAGAAAAAACTGCGTTGGATTTACGAGGGAGCCGAGACGATTTAGTCGCACGCTCAAGAACCGAAGGTATTTTTTTTTATTATTATTAAACGGCAAAAGAACCATGACTGATTCGAACTTAATTTACACGCGGGACACGTTTAATGTAAAAAGGAACTCGATTCTCAACAAAGTTTCACGCGGTACATTTCATCAGGGTGATCTTTCCAAATCCGACAAATATAGATTAAAAAGTGAGAATTACAATTTTAACGTGGTTCGTCTGAGGATCGGCCATCGTGGAAATTCCTATTAAATAGTAAAACATCGATGGTCGATCGAATATGTGTCAAAGAAAAGTTATATGCTTGCGTTCCGTGAATTCTACCGACTGATGCGTGCGAGTTCGTATATTGAAAAAAAATCGCGTTTTCCTCCCACTGGAACGGACAGTTGTCCGTTAACTATTTTGCGAAAGAGATAAAGGTACAATGAGCGCGCGATTAAAATATGCTGCGAAACATTCGCGTTATTTTATTATTCTTTTTCTTTTTTTCTCCTCTCATCGACGTAGTCAAAATAGCTCGCTGTCGAAACACTCCGTGAATTTAATTAAACGAGTACGACGAGCCGTGAAGAGGAAACGTCATGGGGAAAAAAAGAAACGAATACCTATAATGAACGTGTGAATTATCGCGTTCGTATAATCCTTTAAATAAACCGTTCGCAGTGCTAGAGATTTATCGAATGTATAATTCCGAACATTAGTTAAACATTTGATACGATTTATTCGTCAATATCTTTCCTCCTCTCAGTTTCTCTCCGCTCATCTTACTGAAAAATATCGGATAAGTAATTAATTCGGTTTACTTTTATATAAATCTTACGTAGAGCGCTAAAAAATAAAGAGAATTAAAATTACATTATAATTCCACTGAAGATAAGACGAAGTTAGAAAGTCAAAGAAAAGTTTCAAATCGACGAAAAAAAAAACAGAGCGAGAGAAAAGAAAAAGATTCTCGTATGCGTCGATAATATCTTTTCTTCTCTACGTTCCAACGATGATGTTTAATTAACCGATCTTGCTAGATGGAAAAGCTACGGGAGGGAGTTAAAAGCCACTTAAAGGGATCTTCCAACCCGAAGTCCGAGTCCTCGGACCTAGTAGTCAGCATTGGCTGCTTGACTCGCTGAGAAACTCCACGGACGTAATACGCGACCTCCTTGAAATTTCACCTTCGAGATGGAGTACTCAACATCGTGGCACTTCTCTCTTCAACTTACGATGGTCCTAGCTTACTTCGCGTAAAGCTTTACTTCCCTCTCTCTCTCTCTCTCTCTCTCTCTCTCTCTCTCTCTCTTGCCTGTTCGCACAGCTTCGTCTCCATCTCGCCTTCTCTCGCTTTTGTATGGTCATATTTAATTAGGCAAGATATTGCCAGAGCACGCGGTTGATACAACCCCCATCTACGATCGCTACCAGCGCTACGCTACCACCATCAGCAATGATTTTGTTAGCGTTGCCTGTTGGCTTCCGCTGCTACTCCTGCAGTAACTCTCCTTCTTCTCCGTTTCCTCGTTTTCCGAGTAAGCCCCTGGAAATTTTAGTGGCAAGGCATACCTTCCACGCTTCTCAGACTTAACTCACTTTCCGTTTAACGTCAAGAACCCGGAGAAGATCGACTCTACGAGAGCCCGTCGCCATTTCTACCGTGCTATTTTTCTCGCGAGCTCTTGTTCTTCTTTTTTTTTTAAGCGTGAATATGAATAAATGAATCAAACTATGAATAAATATATTAATATTTTAACGCCAACGCGTTAACACGTCGCGTCGATAGATCGTTTATCGATTTTTCGAAGAAACACTCGTTTGAAAAATGAATTTCGCTAGACAATATCTCCGTCCCACTGAGTGATTTATAAACCTTCCCGTTATCGTTTCGAGAGGCAGACAAAACGCGCAGCATGCAACGGAGAGGAGATCTACGAAACCAATCATTCAAGCCGAAACATTTCGCGTTCGAAGACGAAACAACGCGGGACGATAGACGCACTCCAGAAAATGGTTCGCCCGTAGCCATCTCTCTCTCTCTCTCTCTCTCTCTCTTTCTCTCTCATTCTCGTACCGATCTCAAAACTACGTGTTCGTAGAGAACGGCGACAGTGATAAATGGTAATCTGTTTTGCGGGGCAACTCCCGCGCCGGAGAAGTTCTCACGGAAATTTTCGTGGCCGGGCTGTTTCGGAAGACCGTTTCGGTACGCGCGTTGCACGAAACAACGCTTTTCGTGACCCGATATTGAAATATTACTAGCTTAAAATCCATTTCTAGGTGAAGAGAATAGCGAACTTACAAAAACCGTCCGTCCTTTTGCGAGGTAATAACGTTTTCATGAAATATTGTTGTAATAAAAATTCTCTCTCTCTCTCTCTCTCTCTCTCTCTATTTTCCTCTTTATTCCTCTTGTCCTCTTTTTTTCTACTACGTCTCTTTAAAAAAAGGAAGAACATTGCGTGTACGACTCCTTATTGCATTTATTATCCATGCATTCAAAGAAATCGTGCTTCGATGCTCGACGAATGAAGAAGAAATAAGATAAGGCAGAAATTACCTGCAGAAACGTTTATTAACTCTTACTTAATAATCTCCGAGTAAGTTGAGAGAAATTGAAAATGTATATACCTGATCATACGTCGGCTGGTATAAAAAGCTATACATCGGTTAAGGAATAAAGAAGGATTTATCCTGTAATCCTCCCTTTTCTCCCAAGAAAAGATCAACGTTGTATCCAGAAGACCAACGTATCGAGCGTTGGCGTAAAATAAGATTTAGGCAAAGTTAAACACACGAGAGACTCGGAGACACGCTTTTACAGGATAGAGAGAAGGAACATCCTCTTGCGGTCTTTTCGTTTACTCGTAGGGCAGAAAGTACAGAAGAAAGAGAGAAAGAAGAGAAAGAAAAACGTGGAACATTAGGACGGACCTCCCTTTGCGTTTCCGCTCGACGATATTTCTTTACAAAACACACGGGAAGGTTCTGTGGTCGGTCGCGAGCAAACACGGAAAGAGAAAACGGGGAGAAAGAGAGAAAGAGGAAGAGCGGAAAAAAGACTCGAGGTGGTCCAGCATGGAGGATAAAATGCACAAAGATCCTTACACGCGGCGGAGGCGGCGGCGGCGTCACGCAGTGAGAGATCGAGCAAAGTTGCTTTTGACCGAAACCTTGAGACCTTTGGACTACTCGTCTCTCTCGTGGATCTCGCTTGTGCCAGGGTCCAGGCAAAACGTGTGCCGTACGTGTACGGTGACAAATCATTATACCATCCCAAAAGGAAAATCAATATTTGAACGGTATTATGTAAATATGGAGGTACACTCGCGGAGCTTCGTGAGGCTTAAAAGCGAGCTCGTTGGTAGAACCTGAGAACTCTCGCGTGATTCTTCTCCTTCTTTTTCTTCTTCTTCTTCTTTTTGGAGAGAGTGAAAGAATTTCTCCTAAGATTCGATCGAGTTCAAGCGTAATAAATCTTCATAAGAATACTGAACAGCTCTTACGTCTTTTTTCCGGGCTTGTTGCTTGTCTGCTGACTAGGTACCAGTCGTGTGTTTATCCTACCGTTGTTGCGACGAGACTGATCGAGAGTCTCGGTTAGTTACCATTACACGTATCCCGAGAATATTTATCAACAGAAAAGTACTCGAAGGTGTCTCAAGTTTGCCCGTGTTGCCGATGAACTGACGTCGGACGTCAAAATCTACGTATACCAAAGAAAACTGGCTATATCGTAGATTATTTTCCGCATAACGACGTATATACTTAATACCTACGTGTTTCGATTAAATCAGTAAACGCATTAGACGCCAAAGAGGATAAGAAACGGAGAAGAAGAAAGATCGCATCGGAGAAACTCGATAGTCAGCATAATTCTTGAACAAAGAGACCTCGTCGACGCGAGTTTCTAGAGCTACGCGTGTAACGTGATTTTCTGCTTCCTTGAAAACTTCAATTATGAACTCCGTAGCTTTGATATTTAGTACCTTTGTCGGGCGCCGCTCGAACGCGCGCGTCGCGACGAAACGTCTTCTTCCACCGTCGTTCTCGTCGTTCTTCCCGCTCTTGTCTTTTTCTCCATCTCCTTTTACGTCGAAACTTCTCATCGATATCGCCACCGAGTGGAATGAGATAATCGTCCTGTTTACACGTGACCGACTTGCGAAATAGAAATTGTGGCTTCCAGTATTATACTTCAAACAATTAACGAAATAAACAAGGAAAAAGAATCTCTTATATATAAATATGGAATTTTTAAAATAACGACGAGAGAAATAGAATTTGATTCCTTTAAAAAGAAGAGTTCTTACGTCGTTCAATTTTTGTGATACATAAATATACTCATAAGACACAATTACGAAGGGATAGAAAAAGAAATGACGTCGGACGACGAATAATAAGAATAGCTTCGCTCTGTAATAAAAGTTTATCGTCTATACCGCTCACACTCTTCGTACCGGGTTAAGGACGTCCCAGGAGATCTTATCTCCTGCTGAAATACAAATCAATGTTGCAAGATTTCTCGTGGAAAACTCGGCCACATAATCCATTTTACGAGGTGACACTTGCGACAGGATCGTCGTGGTATCGACGATGTACGAATATATAGATAAATATATAACATATACCATTGGTGTATATATAACACTTTTCTAGACGAGAAGATATCATCCACACGGATACACACCCACGCATACGCACGCACGCACGCACACACACACCTATGTATATATGTATCACATCTATCGTGTGGTAACGCGTCGAATCATAAGTTGGAGAAGCACCTGCCACTGGGGTCAGAGGGCACCGGTAACCATGCCAACGGCGATACGTTCTCGACAAATACCATGAGACGACGACGACGCCGCCGACGACGACGGCGACGGTTAGCGTCTTTTCCTAACGAGGAAACTCGTCGTCTCCTTCGCTACGCCGTAACTCCCGCAGCGGTCCCGAAGGGCGAGAAGACGCAGAATTTATTTGCGAAGAGGGCCGCGGGAGAATCGGAAGGGAAAAGCCGCCGGGTGAGAACCGGGCCATGCACAGTGTTGGAAACACCGATGATTTAAAGGAGGACAAAACTCGGGAAAGCGATTCGAGCGTTAGAGCCGAGGGTAGTTTGGAAACACCGGGATACGCGGGCTCGTACTTTCGTAGAAATTCTATCGGCTCCTCGTGGTTTATCGATGATACGTCTGCGAATTGAGAAATATGAACGACGAGATTCACCATCGTGATATAAGTTATAAATAATATACATATACGCCACCTAATTATAATATATAGGTAGTCCGATGTCTCGAAAAGATTCAAAACGTAATTACCACCGGGCAAATTGATCGCGCTTAAAAAGAGATCTGGAGAATGTTGAGGAGAACAAACTTACCCGCCCGCGTCTCTCCGCCACCTTCTCTCACCCTGAACGAAAATCCAATGCCCGTAGAAAAATAATTTCCTCATGCTAATGTCCGTTCGGCGAACGCATTAAAGTAATTTGCAAGTTTAAGCCTCGAAGGTAAAAGAAAGGCACGGAATAAAAGGGGTGCCTATCGCTCGCCCGTGGAATATATACGTGTACGTGTATATATGTGTGCGTGTGTAAGAAGGATAGAAAGCGTAGGTACAACGAGAGGAGAGAGAGAGAGTGAGTGAGAGAGAGAGAAAGTGCCGAGAAAAGAGAAAGAAACGCTTTTCCACGACGCTTGGCTTCTTCCCCTAACGAGGAAACCAATGACGAGATAGCTCGAAGGATGCGAGCGGAAGGATCTACTGCGAAGACTCGTTCCTTTCGGTGGAAGGGATAGATGGAGAGTTGAGATGGGGTGTGAAGAGTCTCAGGTACGGGGGGTGAAGGGTAGAGGGTAGAACAAGGGCGGCAACGCGAGCACGATTGCGTCGGTGATTCGAAGGATGAGCAAACGAGAGAAAGAGAGACAGCTAGAGAGATAGAGAGAGAGAGAGAGAGAGAGGAGAATGGGTGGGAGGAGTAGAACGAAACGACGAGGGGTGAACTGCTTTGCATAATGCCTCTGCCCGTTCGAGCGCGAAGCGTAAGCTGTTTTACCATTTCCCATCGACAATAATCCCGGTAAAATATTATTTTAAAGGCGCAGGCGCCCGACGAAAAGCGCCCTGCGGCAGGGATGCCATCGCGTGCTTCTCATGCAAGTGTACGCTTCTCCCATGTGTATGCGCGAGCATCTCCTGTACTCGCATGCACCCTCGCGTGCGCTTTCCTGCAATATACGCGTGCATCCATTTCATCATGTAGAGACTGAGTGGAGAGAGACGTAGTATTCCCGTTGCCTCGTTAATTCTATATACGTACAATTACAAATATGAAACGGAGTTAATGTGCAAAAAATAGATTAATCGACGTAAAATTTACACGAGTTACTTCTTAACCCTTTAACGGTAACGCATCGTCTGCGAGACTGCTCCCGTTTTTATTTCGTAAGTAATTTAACTGTAATTTTTTAAATTGTTAATTATTAATATTTCTCAAAAATGTTCTTTGCAATTTTTCGTTTATTCTATAGAAAAGCGTTAAAAGATAATGAGAGCTGAAGTACCGTTTATATAAATTTTGAAAAAATTTTCTTTTTTGCTTTCTTCAAACCGTCAGCCTCACAGACAGTACGTTACCATTCGTGCTAGAAAATTTCGCGTTACCGCTTAAGAGTTAACGCAGAATGCTTCGTCGGATTGTCCACGATCGATTATACATATCCAACGTTTTGTTTCTAAAATCAGCAAAGAAATCAGATTTTCAATATGTATCAACGTTTAGAATGACTCATCTTGTACACCCTCGCTTCAAACGTAGCCGCGATTGTCTACGCACGCCTTGGGGCCAACTAGAAAAGGAAAGAGAAAGAGAGAGAGTCGAAGTGGAACTCTACGCTCGCCTGCAGGCTTCAACACACTTACGTCCCGAAAACACGCAAGGATCCCCCGTTGAGTGTCGAGAAATAGCAGTGCGCGGGTGAACTAGGCAAACAGGGAATGGAAACGAGAAAGAGAATAAGGGAGCGTGTATGTGTGTGCACGAGAGGCTGTACGAAA
>JAIFRP010000026.1:6553240-6573641 GCA_032403825.1 Odynerus spinipes
ATGAACGAGGGCGAAAGAAAAGTAAAAGCGGGCGACTTTATAGGAGTTAATTATAACGCGAAGATTTGTTACTTTCTTCTCTCCGTCTCCCCCCCTCTCTCTCTCTCTCTCACGAGAGGACGAAGGGTAATATCGTCGGTTAGATTTTTTCGCGGCAGTATCCTGGCTAGTAACCACCATTGAGATTCTTAATTAAGAGCATTACGTTAACATGCGAGATAATTCCTTTGCACGGACGTTTATAACGCCGGTGAAAGCGGCAACGTATAAATTTTGCAAAAATGCACGAGCAATACATGCATCGCGCTCGTCGTCCTTTTAATACCTTCCTCTCCTCACGGATTCTTTATTTTCTTCATTCTTATTCATGCTTTCTCCTCTCCTTCGTACACCTTCTCCTATTCTTACCAAGTTAATTATGTATTAGGGTATTATGGGATTAAGGACGAAACGATATTACATTAACATTTGAATGACGCCGCGGGGCCGATCTGATTTTGAAGAATGAGAAATAATTTCCCATTCGTATGGTAATTATTTCTAAACGACGAGGCGAGAATTATTCTATTACGCATTCATCGATCCCAAATGGAAGATACACCCACGTCGAAGTATCTTCTTCCTCGTTTTTTGTGTACTCTCGCTCGAATAAAATCTCTTTGTGATCTTTTTTCCCGACAAACGTTAAGAGAATTATAATATTACTTAAGGTTCGAGATAAGCATAACAAAGCAAGAAGAATTCACGAGTAAATCTCGTAAGACCACCCACGATGTAAAGCGCTAATTAATAAAGAAAATAATTAACCAAATCAAGGGGAATGCAGCTATATAAATAACGAACGAGAGACGGGAGAAGGAGTACACTCAATTCGTTCCTAAAGAACAAGAAGAGCCCTTTTCATACTTTAAAAAGATCCTATACCATCACCATCGTATTACAAGATCGACTTTTTTTAGAGAAAACTTCGAAATTTCGAGACATCGACAGTCGATAATATTCTTTCCTTTTTTTTTTTTTTTTTTTGTTAATTTATCAACTACAAAATTATAAATTAGTCAAAACACTCTAAAATACGAATACAAGCTCGATAAATTCAAAAGAGACTCGAATTTTTGATACAAGATAAAGAACCGAATTAGACACGAAAGGGAAAAGGCAAAAGAATTTGTATTCAAGCTGCGGACGCGTCGATGTTAACCCAGATCGTCGATCGCGTTTGAAAAAGAGCCGATTCGAAAACCACGCGCGCTTTTCAACACCTGCCGCAGCAAAGCTCGCGCGGGACCACTGTTCTAAAACTTTCGCGACTATCCACGAACCGTTCGATTTTTGTTCTATCGCGCGACCACATCTCGGCTGGTGGGTGGGAGAGGGTCGTCATTGTTGAGTCCATACACATGGCCGGACATGTTACACACGCGTGTACGAACACACATTGGGAAGATCGAAAGAGAGGAACGCATACTTAGCCTCGCACGTACGCGTACGGTGTCATTCTTTTTACGAGATGTCGTTTTCCGTGTATCGATGCAATCGTAAACGCTGAACGTATTCTGTCTCTCTCTCTCTCTCTCTCTTTCTCTCTCTCTCTCTCTTTCTCTTTCCCTCGATGTCACGAAAACGATAGTCGTTCGTCACCGTGGTTTCTTGTAAATCTTAAATCCTCGAATTACACGACGCCTGAATGCTTCGCATAACTTTTTCACTCTTTCTTCCTCTCTCTATCTCCCTTTCCCATCATCATCTTCTCCTTCTTCCTCCTTCTTCCTCTTCTTATTTTCCTGACACGCGTTAAAACGTGCACGCACGCACCACGTATTTATAATAAGCGATAAATCCTCGCCCGTACGATAATTCTCTCGGTGCGTGCGAGAGCCGCAGCGGCGGCCGTTATACGAGGCGGGTTTCACCGCGACGGGCGTAAAATTCCCTTTACCCTCTCCGAAGTTCACGCGAGACGTCGAGAGCGAATCCGCGCGAGAGCGTGAGCGTGAACTCGCGTGAAATACGCACGGAGATCTGCCTTTGCGAAGCGACGCGTGCGAGAGAGCGTTGGTAGGTAGGTAGGTACGTGTAAATATGTAAATATGCGTATGCACGCGTACGTGTGTACGTACGGACGTACATACACGAGTATGCGCAAATAGGCACGCGCGCGTACACTGCTAGGCAAAAGTTAGGAAACGTTCCGCGGGTAGGTACGAGGAATTATTTAGCGAGCGATTCGATTTATTTATTTAGCTAGGTGATTTGTTGGCGGTACGATTCGATGCGTTAACCGGACGAGAAATACTGCACTGTTTAATCTATGAATGTATAATAATTACCGACGATCAAATTTCCGAGTAAATATGCAACGTCCGTCGCTATTATTTGACGCGTCGCTTTCGAATAAATCCGCGTGTACTTTTTGTGCCTTACGTGATATACTTTCCGAAAATAAATGTCTTGTATACAAATGAATAGTACTGTTTACGTTTATCGTATAATACTATCTCGGCTTTTTTTTAGGCGCGTCGATAACCAAATATTATACAGGAAATTTTTCACTTTCTTCGCACCGCTATAAAAGACGAGGGGATCAATTTCCTTTCGAACGTACATTCTCGCACGTTCTCAGGCTCGATACGAAATTTACATTTTAAGTCCTCTCTCTATATCGAAACGGTCTCGGAACTTTTGTCCCTAAGTGTATACACCGATGATCGAGGTATAAGAAGCGTGGGCGGATTCACGCGTGTCGCGCGTACGCATACACGCGTATGAAGACGCGTTTGCAGACTCTCCTCTTCCTCGTACTCCTCTTCGTCTTCTTTTTCTTCTTTTTCTTCTTCTGCTTTCGCACGTGAGGCGTTCTCAGGGTGGATAACTCGAAAGAGAGAGAGAGAGAGAGAAAAAAAGCAAGAGGAACTGAACGTGGGCGATCGTGGGTGGTGTTTAGGTGCATCGCTCGTAATTACTCTTCGAGTCGCAGAAGACTCTATCGGTTGGCGGTGTAAAATTACCGGGACAGAGAAGCGGAGGCGAGTAACGGAGAGTAACAACGGAGAAAGAGAAAAGTAGAGAGTGAGAGGGGGGGAGAGAGGGAGAGACTAGAATGAAAAAGAGGAGAGAAGAAAAAGAGGGTGGAGTTCATAGGTGGAATTTATAATGACGACGAAGAGGACGCGGCTTCTTCGATACGATAATTTGCATACGTTCGCGATGAGATTCGCGATAAATCTTCCGACTCGCGTATTCGATCCTTCCTCCTGCATGCATTAATAATGAACTTTCTTGATAGTAATATTTCAATGGAGCTAATCGAACTCATTGTCACCGTGATTCATGTGACACAATAAAAACTCTTCTTTCCACGCCTTTGCCATTATACGGTCTATAATTCATTACGCTAAATATATTGGTGTGGGATTTAAATTGCTCGGAAGAAGATTGGCAATGTTAAAGATGTGTTTTCAAAAGCACTTGATGTATTTATAATAAAATGATTTGCAGTTTGCTTGGATTCGCTCTCGATGTCTCAAGACTCACTGCTGGTCTTGCGGTCGTTTTAAGAAAGATATAAAAGCAACGCATACAAACACATATTCGTACACGCATACTTGGAAACATATAAAAACTATTGGTTAAACAAATGTAAATCGATTGCCACGCCGCAGCTCGAGATGAGCAACGCGTGACACATTTCAAATAACGCAGTTTCTTAAAGATAAGCACTGCATTAGTATATAAATATAATATCTATTAATATATAAATATATATGATGCTCTGAAACATTTATACGTATTTCGCCGAGAAAATCGTACGCAGCCGACGTGAATCAAAACGCATGTATGTACGTACGTGTATACATACATACATACACATACAACACTTTTCCAAACTTTTCGTCTCAAAGTATGAATGACGAAAAAGAGGAAAGGAAAAAGAGAGGATGGAAGAGACAACAGCGTTGAGCGAGAGAAGAGAAAGAAAAAAATGAACTTCCGTGACGTTTCACGTTGCAGACAACTTTTACGACGTACTATATGACGAGGTAACTGGGGCATTTCCCGAGGTAAACGCGCTCGAGCTCGCGTATTCGTTTTCCTTCCTTTACTTTACTTTACTCGTTGTGTACATGCGCGGGTGTGTGTGCACGCTCGAATCTATTTCAACGTAAACTTACATGTATGCGTCGGAACGGCCAACATCGAGCTTTTCAAACGTCTCGCTCTCCTATTTAGGCAGACGCTTTAACGTTTGGCGCGACGATTTTATAAATCCTACCCAAGGCTGGGAGAATTCGGGATTTAGAATTTCCTTATCGCGAAATTCGCTGCGACTATAACGAGAAAAAACCTCGAGCGACGTCCGACTACTACTACGCGAGTTTCGAAAACGCGTGGAACGATTTTTAAACACGCTTGCATATGAAAGTCTACGATTTTCTTCGTCGAGCGTAGGGAAAATTACTGTTAATTTACATACGTCGCGATTTCTTTCCAGAACGATCAGTTTGTTTCATAGAAAGACTCGTTACTTTGATGTCTTACGTTAAGCCGCGCTTCTCCTTATATCGATACCTAATCTTAAGATTCCAAACAAGGAACTTCCTAATACCACGCACGTATCCTCGAATTTTTCTTTATGCCCGCTGCTTATTTCAAAACTCCACGCCGAAGCCTTTGTGAACTTACCGCTTCGGACAGGAAGCAGTCACGATAAAACGCCGTTTTATACTACGCGGGTAGTAATATCGATATGTTATCTGTAGATAATAAATGGAAGCAGGTTATCTTTATTAAATATTCCGAAAATTTAAAAAAAAACATAATGCGACCATCGTTACTAATAAAAAGTTAACTCAAACTAATGTACTTTCCCCTTTAAGTCTCTGAAAAAAAAAATTCGTCAAATTGAGTAACCTCCTTTTCGAAATCGGTTAAAAATTTTTAATACCGTCAAGAAGGAGAGAAAGAGAGAAAGAGGGAGAAAGGAAGAATTACAGAAACGATCAACGAAGTATCTTTCCATCTCGCAACAGGAATTATCCAATCAGTACCGCACTCTTATTTACTAAAGCACGATGCGTTCACGCAAAGTCCCGCGGACACGCTCAAACGACATAGCACGGCATTGCGTGGCGTGGCATGGCATGGCATGGCATGGCATGGCGCACGGCTCGTATAGAAAAAGCCGAGTCACACGGTGTGATTTTACTTACGACAGGATGTAATGGAATGTCCGATGCTAATGAGCCCCTTCGACGTAACGCCAGGAGATATCCAACGGGGCCCTTTACGGAAACGCAAACGATCGCGGTACAAACCGTGGAACGTACATATGTAAGCGTGTAAACGTATAAATGCGTGAACGTGCCGCGTATGTAAATGTTGAAAGAGATCTCTTCTATTTTGCTCGAACGTTTGAGGATGGATGGATCGAAGGGATAAGTCGAGTACCTACCTAACGAGTTATAACGAGACTATTGTTGCATTTTTCACCGTAACTCGAGAAACTTGCGAATTTCTTTTTTAAAGAAAAGCATAAGTTTAATTCTTTAAGAATCTAACGGTATTATTAAAGGAATCAAAGACGTGGAACGTCGAAAGTTCGACTCGAGACTACGATCGGATCGAACTAGAAAGTTTCAATTCCCGGGGGAGTCGAATCGCGATAAATACTCGATTACTACTACTACTACTACTATTACTACTACTACTGTTGTTCGAGCTTTGTCGCGAACGTTAAAACGTCGATGCGTTTGTTCGGCTCGGTAAGCATTCGTAATAATAAAGATACATAATTCTTTCGCTCTTTCCCCCCCCTCTCTCTCTTTCTATCTCTCCCTTACACTTTCTTCGAAAGAACTCGAATAATCGTCGAGACGTTCTCCACGGCTATAAAAATACTCTCCCCCCGCTGAAGTTTGTCTTCCTACGGGAAGATCAAAGAATTCTCGAACGTAGCTATCGTTAGGGAAGAAGGAACTTTACCTTCCAAAGTCGTAGCTATTATAACGAGTCTCGGGAAGTAGGTATCGATCAAAATTCCGTCGGCGTCGGCTGCATCGACTCGAATCAAAATACAAAAGGGAGGAAATACAAAAGGGCAAAGGGAGAAGAAGAAGAAGAAGGGATAAGACTTTCGACTACTTCTTCTTCTTCCTCTTCTCGTTCACTTCCTTCTCATTTTCTTCCTCTTCCTCCTCCTCTATCCGTTCTCCTCTCCGCTTAACGAGACGCGTGGACGAGGGCGATAAACCGAGAGGAATTTCTTCGTGCTGGTAATTAGTTTCGTGCGAGCCTGCGAGAGGAAGGATTTTAGGCGCCGCGGGAGCGATATTGAAACGCGATTACTCGAACGCGACCGGTTTTCAGCGCTACTTGTTAGCCACGCGTCGGAAGTTATCGAGTTTGATGCTAAATTTCGATCGATGGATTAGCCTATGTGTTTACGTGCTACATACATAAGTGCACGTACGACACATACACGATACATTATCGTGCTCGGCGATATCTAACGAGAATATACGAATCTTATAGAATCGTAAGATCGAATGTTATTTTCTACATGCTAACTTAATCGAATTTTCTTATTTTTTTTCCCTATATTATAATATCACGCGTCTACAAATTTGTGAGATGCATCCACGAAGCAATAAAGTTGTTATTTCGAAGGATATTTCCAATAGACATTCGATAATAATACTATCACAGATCTGACGCAGACGTAACCAAAAATGTACGCTTTAAAATTAGAAAGTTATTCTTTCTAGACAAACACTTCTTCAAATATTACGGGATTATTATCACCGGTGCGCTAAAATACCTAGCTAATGCACTAAAAGAGATAAATTGCTACAAGAGAAACAGAGAGAAAAAGAGCGAGAATATAAAGCACAAAGCAGGAAGTAACGCGACGCCTGTAAATCTTTATATCCACGAAACGGTTTTACAATTCCTCTCGCATCACGAGCAATAAATCACGAATCCGTCCAGCGAGCGATGCGCTCTACGCGAAAACATGGAAAAACCCGAACGAAATGCTAGACGTCGCGCAAAGAAAGCTCGCGGGCACTCGACGAATGTACCCTCCGCTCCTTTTCTCACTTTTCGCAGTTATCTAGGACGCTTTCTTTTCGTTGACATTGATACGAAAAACTTTTGGCGAATATTACTCTCTCTATTTCTTTCTCTTTTTTTCTCTTCTCTCTTAGCCAAGATGCGCGTGTAAGAGAAAAATCTCCCATTCTTATCTCAAAAAGTCTTCGCAATAATTATCAACGCTTCTATCAAAATTTTCTATCAAATTTTCTATCATTAAAAGTTCTTTTTCTTGGTTATGCAAAAATATACTGTTTATATTTGGCGCTCTATTATGCATATCGATATCTATAGGCAGCAGCATCTTTTGTTCCTATTTGTACATCTTCCTTTTCCATAGAAAGTAATTTAAATCCATCACACGTACGTATATAGAACGACACGCAGATCGTGTAGAGGGCGAACGCTTGTTAGACGCAAAATGCAGTCTGCTCTAATACATTAAACGGCTGCTTCGTTATTCGAGTAGCAGCTAGAAGCTGCGAAGCGCACACTTCAAACCATGCAGAGTGAATGAATACCTACAAACCTACTTAGAAGGCGATTACGAGTACGTTCTCTATATACGCGTGTGTAGAAACCCAAGTACACGCGTGTGCGCGTGTCCTTTTGTCTATTACATAGGAGATATACAGAGTACCGACCTATCTTTGATTAAAAGCATCCTGACTACTTATTACCCCGTGTTTTAGAACTTTCCACTTCCTTTTCAAACGATAAGCGCTTCACTGTCGAGCCCTCCCCCGTCTCCAAGTATATAGTCGCGACTTTGATATTCCGAGCCGAAGTTCCTGTCAGAATGGCCTTTGACGGTTAAAAATATTAGTTGGGAACTGTGAAAATTTAGACGTGCCATGGGAGAGTAGAGAAATTTCACAGATTTTCCAGGGAATCCTCACTTTCGGAGATTGTTTCTTGTTGTTGTTATAAAGTAAGTCAAAAAGAAAGAAAAAGAACGCGTTCGAAGAGAATTTGACAGATTTACCGCGACATATTTCTTGTTCTTATCATTTTATGCTTTAATATACGTCGTCACTCGATATACTAAAAAAATTATAATAAAATATATAAAGTATATTTATATACTTTAATATACTTTTTTAGTATATCAAAGGGCTTTAACATTATTACTCGACAATCCCAAAATTTCATATATATCTACGTAGATGTAAACGTTCGCTACTTTATTCTTCCTCGGACTTTTCAGCAGCCGTTTTTTTTATGGAAATTCTTCTCTCTCCTCTCTCGGCGCTCGACGCGGTTCTCAGTTTTCCTCTCGTCACAAACCACCGACAAAACGCACCGGTACGCCATCGTGACGTTACTGCTGCTGTTGGTGATGGCGATGATAGTGGTAGTGGTAGCGATGATGGTGGTGGTAGTGGTGGTTGTGGCGGTGGCGTCGGGCGGATTTTGTAAAAATTACAGCGCAACATAAATCTCGAGCTCGCAACCCCGGGATCTCCCTTCCACTCTTAATTACACCTTTTTTTCCTCGCGGCTACGCCCATTACGCCCGGCCATTAAGTCCGTCAAGTTAAGTAGCGACGTGATACCCTGGCCCCTGCCCTTTGCACTAATATACGCGCTGGATATACGGGGTGCCTTCGAAATATCGCATCTTTTTGTCCCCCGGTAGACGCGATATCGAATATTCTCGCGTGAAATTTGCAAAACGTGAGCTGCGATGGCCAAGAATTAAATTTCGGCCTCCCTTTTTTATTTCTGTGTTTTGTTGTTTTGTTTTGTTTTGTTTTGTTTCATATAACGAATCCTCTCGACATCTAACGATTACCACGTCGCGTCGGCAGATCGTTCGTTTTGATTAGCCGTAAAAAAACATATACATATATAAAAAAAATAGACAAAAAGAGGAAGAAGATTAAAGTGCGGGAGACATAAAATTCGTGTTTTTCACATATCGCATACGTACACGGCCGGCACTCGATAGAACGATTTTTCGTGAAAATAAACGCCTTCCTGAAAAAGGGAGAGAAACGCGCGCCGCAAAATGACGTCGACGCGTATCGACCGTACCGCCGACAAATTACATTATAAGCTGGTTTAAACGCAACAATTCGCATCGTCGGACGTAGTTCGAGCGCGTTCGCGTATCGACGCGTCGACCGGACGTCCCACGTAACACGCGAACGAGCGCTCCCGACGTTCGGAGCGAACGTAGGAGTAAACTTCGCGTGGAAATGCAAAAGTTCGCGTATGCGCCGTCGCGTCGTTAATAGACAAGCGCGAGAATACGTTTTAACGACTTCGTTCGTTCTCGTTCGTACGCAAAGTTCATGTTCTCGGGTGTACGTCGTTGGCTCGACAAGAAACGGCGATTAATTTTCCCAGGAGAGATGTTACCCAACGAGTGTTGCAGCACTCGTAGCAACGAGAATGTCGCCGGACACCCTGTGTATGAGGTAAGAAAAAAAGAGAAAGTGAGAGAGGGTGCGAGAAGAAGTAAGGGAGGGCTCGTCGTCGTTGTCCCTTTTCCCTCTTCCCTCCTACCCTCCTCCTTTCCTCCTCCTCCCTCTTCGTCGAGTTCAGGCATCTCCAACTCCATCGGGCCGTCCACCCTCGGCCGTTCTTTTCTCTCCCTCTCTGTTTTCCGAGCACTTCTACCCTCCCACTCGGCGTGTCCTCTCTGCGCCACTTCAGTGCCCCGTCCGTCGGCTCCGCGGGGCGAACTTAATTATATTTTATCGCAGCTTCGTCGCGCTTATTTAAATTTAAATCGCGCTCTCCTCGCTCCCCGCTTCGGTACTTTTTTTTTATTTCACATTCACGCAACACGCGTGCACGCACGCATACACCCACGCGTGCTCTCTCTTTTTTCTCTTCCGCTTTTTTTTTCTTTCACTACCGAAGGCGAACCAACTGCAGGGTGGATCCTCCAACGATGCAACGAGAGTCACCCTCCGACGGACCGCGGTTAACCGTGCTCGTTTTCTCCTTTTTCTAACTCCCTCTCTTTCGTTTACTCTCTCTTTTTCTCTCTCTCTCTCTCCTCTGCCATTTCGCAAAAGCGAAAAAGAAGAAAATGACAGCGGGAAAATGAACACGAAGGCGAGAAACCAAAATGATAAGTCGCGCGTTGCCCGCATTTATTATATACGTGACTGTACATAACGGAGCTTTATGCGAGAGAGGAGGACGGCGACAAATGAAAATAACGCTTGCATGCCTCGCCCGTGAAAGAGAGAGAAAGAAAATCGTGCGAGAGAGGGGGAAAGTAGAACGGAAGAAGATTTTCGCGAATAAGACTGGGAATTTACGTTTATACGCTTCTCACCGAAGTCCCGCTAATGTTCACTGATATTAGTGCCATTTAATGTTCCTTCCAAGAGCGATTCCATTTACAATGAAGTTTAACTTTTAAAAACGGGCCACGTGCGAATTAAAAGACGGAAATACGTAGGTACCTACTTCGAAATTAAATTATAGGACCTCGGGAAACATTAAATAATCTAAATTAATTAATTATCAAATTCGTACGCGCGTTAATAATATTCACAAACTTCTCGAGCTTCGAAATAAACAAGCATTCCATATAATTTACTCGTTTACTCGACGTTGAGGAATAACCCCGAAGAAAGGGAAGAAATAATTCGGTAAAGAAAAGGGACAATATTTCACGTGCCGCGCACAATATTTTCCGTCGCGATTATTTAAATATAAAACGTATGGTTCTCGCAAGGTAGAAGAGAAAGACGAGACGGAGAAAAGGACGTCGTCTGCCGAGGGTAGAACGTTTTAACGACGCTCGGCGTCGGCGTTGGACGACCACGCGCGGTTAACCGTCGTTTTTCCCCCTCGTCCTCGTCGTCGTCGTCGTCGTCGTTTCCGTGTGCGCAAGACGAGCGGAAAAAGAGAAAGAAAGAGCAAGAGAAGGGGGTAAAAACGGATGCTTCGCGGAGACGGCGAGAGACACGAACAGAAAGAGAAAGAATTTACGATCTGGAAGAAGCGACTCCTCCGCATGCGACACAGTCCCTCAAAATGGAACGTGCGCCATTTTCGGAACTCCAAGAGTGGAAAATTAAAACGTGAATCTTGCAAATAAATCGCCGCTGTCGGAATTAAATCGGTTATTTTATTCCTTCTTTTCCTTTTTTTAGAGAAAGAGAGAGAGAGAGAGAGAGAGAGAGAGACCGCTTCGGGCGAGCGTGTACGATAATGATACTAGATGTGTCACGTGACACTGGTATCAAACGGAATGGGGAACTTTTTCGTGCGTGGTACGTATTGTGAATCATGGGGCGTATATAAGGTACATATGTACGAGAGGGCGAAAGCGTTGCATTTAATTACTCGAATCCTTCATTCTCCGTCGTACGCGCGTTAATGAATATTATGTACCACCCTGCACAATCCTGTCTGTAATATTTATTTTTTGACATTGAATGGTGGCGTCACCGACGGTACGATACGACCGAGACAATTAAAATTACACACTGTTGGAAGGTGGAAGGTGGAGAGCGAGAAAAAGAAAAAGAAAAAAAGAGGGCGAGAAAGAAATAGAAACGAGGATACGAACAAGAGAGAAAGAAAAAGAGAGAGAGAGAGAGAGAGAGAGAGAGATGTATCGTCGAGGGAGAAACGAAATGAGCCTTTCGCTCGACGCTGCAACCGAGTATATAGAAGTGAGAGCGAGAGAAAGATAGAGAATAGGTCCCTTAAGAGCACCGAACAAATGGAAGTATAACAACATTAGTAACTGAAGTAAGAACTGGAAACGAGGAAGGCGCATGCATTACGAACGCGACCCGTAACAACCAAGCAAATAGACGAGAGCCGAGCTCGCGCGGATAAATTTATTTATGGAGGTACGCGACGCGTTTCTTCCTTCGCGAGTAACAAGTGCGAGAGCGTTAACGACATCTGTAATTCACGGCGAAGTCGTCGTGGATCGGAGAAGAAAAGAGCGTGCGCGGCCACCGAGATCTCCAAATTTGTTGGAGAAAGATTATTTAAATGCGTATATGTGTTCCACGTGCAGACATAAAGAAAGAAACCCGTAATCATTTTCATTTCGTTCGCTTAGCGTGCTTTCGTACTACGTTCGTAGAATGCATACGTACGTAGGTACCTACATAGAGAATATATAGAGTGTACGAAAAAAAGGAAAGAAAGGAGTTTTTAAACGGGGAAACTACGAGTTACATTCGCGCGGATTATTATGGAAAGATTCTTCGCGGGAAAAGAAAGCAAGCCTGCAATTTAAACGGCTCGCAAATGGTAAAACGGGAGAGCGCGCAGGGAGGTGTGCTTGGATGGTAAAAAGATATGAGAGAAAGAGAGAAAGAGAGAAGGTTGGGGTGGAATAACAGGGGGTGGGTAGAAGGGTGGAAGAGAAGCTCTTAAGGAGTCTCTCAAGCCACGATGGTAGTTCAACGAACGTCGTCCGAGTCGTGTCGCCTTCTCGCTGCTTTACGACGAAGAAGAAAGCTCGTCTCTTTTCAATATCTCTTTCTCTTTTCCTTTCTTTCTCCATCCTTTTTCGTTTCTCATTCGCCGTTCTCTCCTCCGACGAAATCGTCCGCTTGGTAATTTCCTAACCTCGTCTCTCGGTGAAACAATTATTACTCATCGCTTTCGCCTTTTTGTCCGCTTAAGAGCGGAGAGCTTTTTTCTTCTCGGCTTCCGCTCCTCTGCTCCCCGACTCTTAACTAAAAATAATTGCATCGCGATACACGTTATAAATCAGTAGGAAAAGCCCGTTAAAAGACGACGTTCGTGTGAATCGTCGCGCGCGTCGTCTTACAAATTAGCATAAAATCTCTTTCTCTCACGTATTTATCTCTCTATCCCTCTCTCTCTCTCTCTTCTTGCGTCATCATCAAGGATCGACGACATGATCGATTAGAGAAGAAACGAGCTCGCCCGCGAGAGCTTTTTCTCTAACGGGTAAAATTGCACGCAGAGCGCGTATAAACCGTTCGAGCGTATTAAATACCGTGACACGACCATCAATTTACCGTAACTCCTTCTTCCATATCCTCCTACCCCCTCTTCTTCCTCTTTCCTTCCTCCTCGTCTTTCCTTCGCTTCGGGCACCTACTACGCTCTCTCGCGATCCTTCCTTTCTCCTACCGCAAATCGTTCGATACTACGCTAGCGTAAACGTCGACGACGACGACGACGACGACGACGAGGAGGACGAGGACGTGGAGTAATACGGGGCCCAGCCTTCTGCTCCACTTACCACGATTTTTCCTTTTATCGATTACACACGAGCCATCATACCTAATTTGTAAATCAATTTCACCGTCCTTCTTCTTTCATTCCCCCGGGCCAAATCTCTTTATTATATCGAATCGGGTCAATTCGATTATTCGTTTGATAGAGGAAGACTTTCCTACGTTCTTCGAATAAGTTCAAATCGCGTTACGAAAATATCCGAATTTGTTAAACGTTATCCTGACAATTTGGAAATTCGTAGAGACTCATATCCGTATCCGTGTGTGTGTGTGTGTTAAATACGAGCAAGGATTTCGTCGTCTTTAATTAAAACACGGAAACGATCTTACCTACTCTCCTTCCTTCTTTACACACCTACCGACGAAAGCTTCCAACTAATTTGTAAATCTGCCTGGCTGTCATTTTCTTTACGATCTGACCTACTTTCACGATTAGATTGGATTCCGTAGATAGATAAAGGAAGTGTAAGGCGTCACCTCGAATTCCCGTAGTCGTTAATTAAAAGTGTATCGGCTGCGTGCTAGGGGAGGTAAACTACCTAATGACGATAATTATGTAACGACCGGTTGCGAGTAGAGGAGAGCAACGCCGTACATTGTTCGTAACGCGAGACCGGCATTAGAGCGTTCGCCGATGTAAAAGGGGATTGTGAGAGGCTTTCTACGGGAAAGAGAAGAAGGTCGATAGTAAAATTGAAAATGGGCGATAATAAAATTGTCACGAGACGAACGAGAGTATAAATAAAAGAGAGTTCTTCATAAAATTATTCCTTTCCTTTGCACGGAATGGAAATGACGAGAACTTTATTATTCCTGGAGATTGCGCGAAATATATATATAGGGTGTCTTAGCTTTTCACCGACGAACTACGGTAGCTTATTTCTGCATTAAACAAAAAAAAAGAAAAATGACATCGTACATTTTGTAATAAAGTACTTTTTTGTCCTAGAAATAAGAACAGCTTTGCAAGGTGATTTTTGGAATAGGTCGATGTACCTCGATTTGTCGCATACCTAACGGTACAACGAATAAATCATTTCGGCGGATATATTTTCCGATATCCTGAGCGAAGAAGCATTAATGCTTTACAATATAAAATCCTGCAATAAATGTTCCCGTCCAAAATGATATATATAATCAAATAAATATCGATTGCATGAAATAGATAGAATTAAGTAATATGCTTAGTCGATAATGAAAGATTAGCTGTTAATAAGAACTCCTACGTCGCAAAGTTAATAACCAGAAAGTAAATCGAAACGATCGATAAAACGTACGTAAGATGAGAGAGGACAAAGTGATCTTCTCGAATGAACGATGGTAATCAATAATCAAGAGTTATCGAGTTATCAAGCCGTAAAAGATTTACTCTCGAAACCGAATGGCTTTCTCAGCAAACATCTATCTTTATCTAATATATACCATCAACGAGAGTATAAACGTATCGAGATACCTTATCTAGATTCGTCGGATACATTAAATCCCTCCATTCATTCGTACATACATCGAACGATTATTTGTTAATACGATTTTCAATTATTGATACCCGGCTTATTTATTCGCCCGTCGTATTTCCATCCTTCGTTCCGTACATCGATCCATGCAGCATTCGAACTGCAAGTCGCTTAATCAAAGAACGAAATGGGAAAAAGAAGAAAGAGAAAGAGAGAGAGAGAGAGAGAGAGAGAGAGCAAATGAAGAAAAAAAGAATAAACGACACATCGATTCTTTACGTACGAAGAGAAACGCGGCATTCATTAGCGATAGAGATGTCGTTTTGTTTAGCGATGCCGTCGACGGGCCAACCGATATACTATAGCGACTATATCTCGCTATAGCGTTCGTTCTCACGCCGGCGGATGTTGGAAAGCCATGCGTGCGACGGCGAGTGGTCGGCCATCGCACATTCCCCGTCATAGCTCGTAGTGCTCGTTCGCGAGAGGTATAAGCGTTCGAATTTCCGCGTTCCGTCGCGAAACTTGACGGCTCTATGGCTTCTCCCTCTCGCTCGCTCTCCTCGTTCTCCTTTGAGTGGACGCTTGTAAGGATACGTCCCGGCTGTAAAAATCTGGCTACCTTTTACATATATAAAAAAAAAAACGAAAGCCAGGAGGAAGACTTACGTGTGACGAGCGGACTACGTAAAACTGTGAAACTAGTTCGATGAAATGGTTGATTTAATAAAAATGTTTAATCTCTCTCTCTCTCTCTCTCTCTCTCTCTCTCTAAAAAAAAAAAGAGATAAACCTTCCTTCCGTCCAAGCAGATTCCCTTATCGAAGTTAAGCGAGAGATTTATTTTCGAAGGCGAAACGAAGTTCCTTATTTCTCGCTCGGTTAGCAGGACTAATAGCTCCGCGACAGCTGCATCGATGGACTCTCGCTTCTCCTTTGCCGTATTATAAATAGCAGTAACGGAGATTAGAAAACACACCATCGATCAAGCTCGCGTCCCGTGTCACGAGGTTTACGAGGAAGAAAACGGTCAAACATCGACTCGCGTTCTGGGATCGGTCTTCTCGTGCACTCTACGCGTGTGTAAGGCGGACGAGAAGACGTTGCCGAGTTTACAGTGTAAACTGGAATTTCCACGGCGCCATCGGAGGGAGGACGGCACGACGAAGAAGGATCGTCAGACAGCTGTGAGGTAACCCTGTCCTTTTCTTTCTCTTTTCTGTTATTCGTTGAAAAGAGAGATAGAGAGAGAGAGAGAGAGAGAGAGAGAGAAAGTTAGAGGAAGACGGCACACTCACGTATTGTCGAAGGAAAGCACGATTTTACCGCCGAGTTCGCGTCATCCTCGACGCGTCAAACGCGTCGGTGAAAATCCTAGAAGGCGGAGCGTTAAAACAAGTCGCGTGTCTGCGTGCTGCTCTATCCCCCCGGCGAGCAACGTAAATACGAATTTTCCATCCGCCCCGAAGAAAAATCCTTTCCTATTTTTCAGCCGTCGATTTTACACGCGGCTCGCACGGAAGTGTCTTTTAACGATAGAGAAAAACATCTACGCGACTTTTCTCTTTCCGTTCTCCGTCGGAACACAAAATCGGATCGGCGCGCGTTCCTACGAGAGTTCGCAGTTTCCTGCTTGAATTTCGCGTAAACGAGAGGACGAGAAGAAGTTAACGACTTCCTCTTCTTCGTACAATAAGACCGACTCGTTCATTAGCGTCTTTTCGTATCGCGCGCGCGCGCGTTACGCTTACGCTTACGTTAGATCGATCACCCTGCCGCCCAGAAACTCTTCCTTCCGTAAGACCGGCTCTCTAATTATCATTCGATCAAAAGGAACGCGGCACGCACCGCCACCGGGATGAATTTCACTAATTACAGCGACACTATTGTCGGGGAAGAGCACGAGTGCGGGGGCGAGCGCGTTCTCTCGTGAGAAACTAATTATTTTCCTCGTTACTCGCTGAATAAGATCGAAGATTATTCTTGGCGGACTAGTTGGCCCTTGGTGGTGGGTTATCTCCTTAAAACCACGCGAGGTTCTATTTTACCGGGGGTGAGAGATAAAAAGTAAGAGACAAAGAAAAAAGGAAGAGAGAGAGAGAGAGAGAGAGAGATGGGGCAGTTTTTATAATAAACACGAAAGGATGGGAAAAGGAGAGTGCCTCCGTTCGCGGTACGCACGGATACCATAAATACGTAGGCTGGACAGGACTGGCACGCGATATATCCTCCCACGTGTTATTTCCGAAGAAGAGGAGAAAGAGAGAGAGAGAGAGAGAGAGAGAGAGAGAGAAAGAGAGGAGGCTGCTCCTCGCTCAGCTGGCTGACTTCTCGTGTGCGTGGGCGAAGAGATGCCGACGCGGAGAGCGACAACGCACGGTGATGTAGAAAAGAAAGAAAATGAAGGAGAAACGATAAGACAAGATGGAGTCGGCGAGCTTGCTGGACCAGTGTGTCTACATATAATCTCTCTCTTTCTCTCTCTCGTACACCCCACCACTCGTGTCCTCGTATACATGTCTTCCATTTCCTTCAGTGGCTTCTGCTCGCGTTGGACAAGACACAAACTCGGATAGGAAACGCGTGTGGCCTCATCGCCATCGACCACCGCCATTGCCACCGCTGTCTGGAATTCGAATTCAGAGCTCGCAGCTGTCTCGAGGCTGAGCTCCCGGAGATCTGGCTCGTTAGGAATTGCCAACCGCATGGGTGATCCCTACCCTTCTCTCGAGATCATTCTGATTCATCCGTTTTAATAATACCAATTAGATAAATATCCTCGGCGAGACGAAAGGAAATTCAATAGAGGAATAAGACTATGCGATATACCTACCTAACAATAATAAACGAACAGAGAAGAGATTAAAAAAAAGCGAAGGAATTTATCTTTCAAAAATAACGATCGGAAATTCCACCGGTCTGGGCGGATCGAAGCAAGCAAGTAGAGAAGGCGAACCCTTCGGGAAGGGTTGGTGGCAAGGAAACACGAGCGCCGATAAGTTATCACTCTGCACGGCTTATGCACGTACGCGTAATGCACGAAAGAACGTAATTCTCGAGGTAGCCGGGAGTCTAGCAAGGGTTCTAGCCGTATTTCACAGGATCGAACGAACGAATGAACGCTCGGCTCGAGGCGGAGCACTTACGAGCCCTAGCACGGCCCTTACGGCGGTTTGCGTCTGGAACGGAGAGAAATCGCGTTAGCTCGGAGAGCTAGTTCGATCCTCGGAAGAGGTGAGAGACGAATCGTCTGCTTTCGTGACGAGAGCACGAAACTCACTGAGCTGAGAGAGAGAGAGAGAGAGAGAGAGGGGGAGGGAGGAGGGAATTGCAGGTTCGATGGTGTTCGAGCCTCGCCGGTTCTCTTCAACTGCGAACCGCCGTAGTGGTGTGATCGTCCATCGAAAGGATTGAGAGAGGGAGAGAGAGTGTGTGTGTGTGTGTGAGAGAGAGAGGGAGAGGGAAAAGGAAATGAGGCTAGATAGAAGGTGCGAGTTGCACGCGAGTGGAAAGCGAATGGAGCCGATGAAAAGCGTTTCTCTACCTTCTCTGATTGGAAGTCAATGTCATCGCTCGCGGAGTGGAAGAGACAGGAAGGAAATGACGTTCGGTGCATACGACGGCCTAAATTTGTACTCGATCGATCCGCCGGGGTTTTAAAGGAAATTCTTGACTCCGCAGCCAAGCCCTTGGAAAATGTCTTTTCGACGCAACTTTACGATTTTTACGGACTAAAGTGTAAACGCTTCGAGACAGCGATACTTTACCATTGCTCTCAAAAGAGACCACGTTGTACACTCAACTTTTTAATTGATTTCACAATCTCGTAGGCCCTACACGAGATCCCCACGAAGTAATTCGAGTTACGTAAAAGCAAAGTTGCGAGATACGAGATTCCGATCGTTCTAACGAGCTAAACGAGAAAAGATCGGAGGCGGTATGAAAAGTGAGAAGGTGGAAAAGGAAAGTGGAAAGAACGTGCGAACCTGGCCTGCGAGAGGAAAGCGAAAGGCGAGCGAGATGGAAAAATATTCTATACAAATTCGCTTTCGGTACCGGTCAGTGCTAGCACGAAGCAGATAGAGAGAGAGAGAGAGAGAGAGAGAGAGAGAGAGACAGATATAGGAAAAGAGAACGAGTAGGAGAAAGGAAGAGATTAGTGGACGAAGGCACTGCCCTCGTTAAAGCGAGCTCGCTGAGGTACCATAATCGCAGAAGGATAGCGATATTACGGCAACCGACACGGACACGAGGTTGATGCCTGAGAGACAGCCAGCTTAACGCGGCTCCTCTCCATTGGCGCGGGCTAAGGTCTCGAAGCTAAATTCGCTCCTCGAATTCGCGAAATAATGCGCGTAACGCGCTTCGAAACGAATCGCTCTCGTCTCTATATCATAGAAGGCAATATTTTCGAAGTAATCGCTGCGAATTACGCGGTTAATTTGCCAAATTTAAATCGCCCCGACGACGACGCGGTAAGCGACTCATTTGAATATCGATTGGCGAATCCCAACGAAAGCTACCGTGAGCAATTTTATCTCCGATCGGATTCGTATAATTCTTGTTGCAAAAATATCCGAATGTAAATAATTGAAAGTATCGTTAACGATCTCCCGATGCTTCGCATGGAAATAATGCCACTAATCCACTCACACTTTGAGCGATTTCCGATAAAATCATTCGGTATAATTTATGCGGTAATTCCGAAAAAGAATAGCTCGCGCGAAGACACGTTTACGCCATTGCTATCCCGTCACGAATCTACTTGACGCGGCTCCCGTAACAGCGGGAGATGCCAGTTTCCTGCGTTCGCTCGTTAAGATCAATAACCTTCGATCGTAAATACGTTCTACGACGTCGAACATATAAAACACGTTGTGCCTGCCAAAGTAGCGATATTTTTTCCCTTCCTTCTCTTCTCTGTGTTTTACGCCCCGTCCAAAGGCATAACTCTTCTTTCTTTCTCCCTCCCTCTTTCTCGTTCGCGTGTACCAAACATTGGACGACGAGAGATACTTAAGGGCGGTGTGTACAAATCGGAAGCTGGAAGATCGAAGGAGGAACCTTTACCTCACCGAACGATTATTGCGACTCGGGCGAATGTGGATTCGATAAGGGTCGGCTCAATTTTATGGCTCGCTGTGTAACACGCGCGGGAGAATATATGTGGTCGGCGACTTGCGAGAAAATTGTGATCACTTATGCGGCGTGACAAAATTTTACTATCCTTCTAGGGGGAGTAAAAATGAGTTAGAGCTAAATGATCGATGGGCAAGTTCTTATATATTATAGATATATATATACACACACATTGTACGGCAAATTTATTCGCAGCAATGTCATTTCAGTTGAAATGAAAAAGTAAACGAGATCTCCGAAGAAAGAAACCTCTCGCGAAGGTATTAAAAAGAGAGAACGAAGAAGAAGAAATACGAAGGGAAAGGAGAGAGAGAGAGAGCGAGAGGAAGAAAAGGGAGCGAAATTTGGTGGAAAAGGAGAAGAAAAAGAAGGAAGGACGACCGGAACGGGCAACCCTTATCTAATTAGTTCCTTCGAGTAGCATGAAACCGGAGCAACTCCAAACTCCGGACTCGTAAATGGCCACGTCTCCGAGGTTAAAAGGACGCTCTCCCCACTCCTACCGTCTCTCTC
>JAIFRP010000026.1:6592789-6607818 GCA_032403825.1 Odynerus spinipes
GATAACGCGACAAATTGATAGAACGCTCCGTCCAGGTGAGTTCGTTTTCTCGTTCGTCCGACCGTCCGTTTCGACTCGTTCTCAATTATTAACCCCTCCCATCTCTCTACGCCTCGTCAAATGAAAAGAATCACCTTAGCTGCCCGCCACAAGTCCAATTTAATTTAGCACTCGCCAAAAATAGTTTTTTACCATCGTGTGTCATTTATCGTCTACACTTTTCGATCTCGTTTTTTTTTATGATCGACAGTTCGTAGGTTCGCAACTCATTTCAACGATCATCGCGCAAATATTCTTCGCCTCATAGCTGGCTCGACTTAACGTGGAATTTTTATACGCACTCGCTCGGAGAACGTGACGATCGTAAAAACTCTAAAGATCTCGGGGAATATTTAATAACGCGACTGGATGGACATAATACCTCCCGACGAAGTATTTAGCGCGAGAAGAGAGAGGGAAAACTTTATTCGAGTGTATTACATATCGAGCATCAAAAATCCCTCTTAAAAATGTTCACCCTTTTCCTGAGACAGAAAGTAATTTCGCGCCAGAGAGCGGCTCACGAGCGAACATTTTTATGCGTGCGCGACTACGAAAAGAGAAATGGAGGAAGGGAAAAGGAGATGAAAAGGAGAAGAGGAAGAAGAAGAAGAAGAAGAGAAATGGTCGCAAAATCGGATTTCCCAATTTCGACGACTGCGAAACGTAGACATAATCTCAGGGACTCGGCGACGAGCTGTCAAATTCGGCGCGATTTTCGTCCTCGACAAGCAGGTGGCGGTTCGCGACTAGTTGAGCTTTGGCACCGATACTTATTTGTGGCATATGAAATTTTTAAGCCTCGTAAATCATACGCTATGGAACAGATGTAAATTACGATTATTACTACTTTTATGGCGGCCAAGAGCACCTCCGTAATCCGGCTGTCATGCCGTAAAAGCGAAAGTACGGAATTGCAATAAGTATAAGTTTTACGATCGCTCGATCACTGACTTTACGTCTGCGTAGGTTTCAAGGACAAGTAGAAAGAGAGAGAGAAAGAGACGAAGGGAGAGAAAGCGAGAGCAACGGAACGGACCACCACTAACACGAGCACCCGTCCGATTTCGCTCGCCATACTTCGCCTCCATTGTGTTCCACCCATCGTAAAAAGATAAATTCCATTGAATTCTTTTATTGACGATATACATATATATATCCTCGACAATAAGTATTCGTAAATATAGCACGAGCGCGCGCTGCCTCCGCTTATTATACTCCGTAGGTAGGTATATACCTATCTCTCTCGAGTCCGAAGCCGGAGCGAAGGCATTTCGAAATATTCTACCGGCGCTCCAAAGTACGGAGACCCTCGTAAACGACCGTAAGTTACGTGCCTTCGCGGATCAATGGGACTATTAGCGCGGTAATTAGTACCCGATTATCGTTCGAGAATTTCCTTCGAAAATACGTACTATAAATCATCAGCCGAGAAACTAACGAACGTAGTTAAGAAAGAGTGCCTTCAAAAAAGGAAGATTTTGCTGCTTCGGAACCTTAATTCTGAAACTGCTGATAATTCGGGAATACCGACTAGTTCTAGAGAAGGGTAAGATCCCAAGAAGATGCTGCGAGTCGAAGAATTTTATTCGTTCCTCAAGGAGTTTCGCTCTAGGCCGATGTTAAAGCTGGTAGGAGCTCTCGAACGTAAAGAGTATAGGGAGAGGAGAATCTCCTCTCGCGTGAGACGGGAAAGTGTAATTACTATGGCAGGTAGTAACTCAACGGAAGATGAACACATCCGTCGTCCTCTACGACTGCTCCGTTTCCTTCCCTTATCGTTGCTCTTTCACTTTCTCTCTTACTTTCTCGCTAACACGCATCTCTCTCTCTCTCTCCCCCCTTCTCTTTTTCACACGCGTTGCTCACCCCATTCACCAGACTATCTTCATCCTTTTCTCTCGGCTTCACTCGGTGCAGCTGTCCTTTTCTCTCTTCTCATCGCTTCATCCCGTCCTCTCATCAACGTCTCGCCCCTTTTCGACCTCGAACAAGAATGTATGTGTACTGTATGTGTGTGTGTGTGTGAGAGAGAAAGAGGGTGAGAAACATGGGATGGCCCGTGCTCGGTCTCGTTGGCCTACCACAGCTCGACCGCGCACGCAGACACCTTCTTCCCTCGGTCCCTTGTACTTTCGACTCTTACCAATGCCCATTAGAACAGCCTCGGGATATTTTTTCCGAGCCTATTGTTGCCACGATGCACACCGAGATACGTTTCTTAGATAGTCGAAAAACCGTAACGGTGTTGGTGTTGTTATTTATGTTTCCTTTGGAGAAGCGTAAATTTGGCTGCCCTAAAGAACGTGTCGCTTCTGTCTTTTTTTTTTGCGATAATCATTATCCGATTTTTAATTGACCTATTTGAATGAAAATATCGTGGTCTGCTCGTTTTTAAATATAGTCAAACCATGAAAATTTAGATGTTAAAGAAGCGGAGAATAATTCGAGTTAGTAAGTGTTCCAATTTGTAGAGGTTTTGACATAATTTCATTATTAATTAAACATTCGAAAAAGGTTTTAATAATTTTAATAAGTTCCAAACAAATTTGTAATCTTCATAATTATTCACCTTCGAAACGATTCGAGTTAACTTCCTATGCTCGAAAATATCTGGAGATAAGTTTCTATGTTTCTTCTACCCATAGAGATTTTCTTTAAGGTATAAATTAAAGGTCGAATTGTAAAGGTTTTCGAGTTAACGAAGTTTGACTCTGTCTGTGAAAATCGAACGAGCGAACGAGGACCATATTTGCGGAGGCAGCAAATTTGTTAACGTACGATCAATCAATACGCTTAATTAATGCTCTCGAGCAAAACATTGTAGAATCAAGAAAAGTTTGAATAATTAGAAAGAGACGATTCACGGGACTTATTAAAATTTAGCAGACACTTTCCTGCAATTTCCCTTTTGACAATATCGAGATCGTTCGGCGTACGTCTAAAGCATCATCCGTGGAGTAGTAACAACGACTTTCGAAATCCTAAGGACAGGGTCGAATCCGACAGGGATTCGGCATTTTCATCGGACACATGGAAAACTTTGGCCGGGATCGGATTTGGCAACTCGTACTGTATACGTGCTACTAAGTCCACTGCAGGTACTTCAACGTCGAACCCATCGTATAATTCCATTAGTTACTCGCATCGGCCGGCGTTCCCACGTTCGATAGGCGGATGTGTCGAGCGGGATAGGAAAGAAGAGAGAAAGAGAAAGAGAGAGAGAGAGAGACGGATTGATAGACGGATGGATAGAGAAAGAGAAACGAGAATCGTTCAAAAACTTTCCCGATTACATCCACTTTGCGCGATTAGTATCATGAAAAGCTTTCGGTATCCTCGAGTTTCTTCTTCTTAGTTAGATGTACTTAGCCCTTCGCGAACTTTTCCTCCTACCGAGGGAGAAGACCTAAAATCTTTGTTACCTTTCCTCGAGGAACACGGACAACGAAAAAGAGAGAAAGAGAGAAAAAGAGAAAGAGAAACACGGAATAACGACGTCGATGACAATTCTACGGTAGGAGCATCGAGAAATGAATACACATCGCGTTTTAAAAAGTTAAATTAGTCGCTACTCAACCGTGGAAATCCTCGCGAGGTCTTTTCCTCGGGGCGACTGGGCGTCCTACTTGCTGATAATTTCCTGTGTTCTCGCTTTTGTAAAATGTGGCAGAAACACCGAGTTGTACGTTTTGATTAAACTTCTCGTACGCTTCGCCGTTCGTACGAAGCGACACTCGGAATTAATTTAAGTATCTTATAGCGAGCATTGTTTCGATACTCTCTTTTCTTCTCGTTGCCAAGTATCGTCGTGATACTTTCCACTGGAATTCGGCTTTACTTTTTTTTTTTATCGCTAACTCGATCTTATCGATCGCAAAATCAATTTATCCTCGCGATATCGCGAGGATCCATAAACGACGAGAGAAACGCGCTTGTCCTCGGCGAAAATGTTTATCCCGGAGAGTCGTGAGATTTGGAATGCTGCCACTTTGGTCCACATACGTATACGTATTACGTACGCGAACCACACCGGCGAGCAGTCATTCGCATTTCGTGACACACTCCTACGATTTACACTCAGATTGCATTACATTATCTTGAACAAGCGCATCCCCGAATGCCAGAATATTGTATTCCGTGTCTACGATCCCTCCTCTTAACATTTTTCTATCTCTTTTTCGTTTCACCTACCTACATTCCTTTTCATTCATTCGATTATTCCGTTTTTCGGGACAAAAGAAATTCGTGTCGACTTATCGTCGCTGGTTTCTATTCTATGTTTGTTTAGAAAAATAAAATTACGTTCCAGCTTCTTAATCGTTTTTACAAAAAAGCACTTTTTATTCGCCAGCACTCGGTATGTAAAATTATATGGTTTGTATTAGAGATGCGAGGGTCCGATGCCTTCATTTACATACATCTTGCACGGCACAATGTAACTTAAAGCACTGTCGCACCAGGTTCCATGCCACCCCGTACTGCCATTTCGCTGCTGCCATTCGAAAAGGTATACGGAGAAAAAGGAAAGAGAGAAAGAGAGAGAAGGAGGAAGAGAGAGAGAGAGAGAGAGTGCATTAACATGATTGATGCATAAATGGATGTCGTGTTAGAATTCAACGATACAAAACCACTACGAAATGAGAGTAGTGGGCACGTAAAAATCTTGTTTATGGTGATTAATGTCGATTTCTCGCATCGAAGCAATGCACCATGACCCAGTAAAAAAAGTGCCTTTTAATTAATCGAATTGTTCTCCAACGTTTTGCTTTCCGCCAGTCACGATGCCGTTGGGATCTTTAACCGAAACGCTTCGCTTTCGAAACACGGTTGTAAAGTAAATTTTGAGAAAATTACAAACTTAATACATATAAATTTTAGTTGAAACATTCCTTTAATTAAAATAGCGTTTAGAATATATTCTATAGAGTTAATTAACATGTCAACAGCAAATTTAATTCTATTACGATTGATCAAAAGATTTCTTACTAAACAAATAGAAATCTTCGATAAAACTTCGAACGTGTAACTACCGAGTGAGTTTATTCAATCACGTGATATTTTCCTAACCAAAGGAATCCCATTTACGCGATAATAAAATGAAGAAAAGTTGGACAAACATCGTCGTATTTAAAGTTTCGCTAAAGAAATAAGAATTTTTGTAAATTCCCCAGTCAGTCCATTTAGTCGCATCGCGAACATTACACACGTTCTCTCACGATCGATTTAACTTCGCCAAACGTTTCGCGATTCCTTTCGATCTCTTTCCCCGTCCCTTTTTACCGAAACGCAAACATACGACACGCGAATCGCAAAAATCTTTCGACGCATTCTAATATCTACCCACTTTAATCACGGTGGAGTAAAAGTAAGTAATCGTTGTGGTATAAAACCTTATTCTAGGTACACGAGTGTGTTCGCGTTCCCCCCACTACTCTCTCCCTCTCTCTCCCTCTCGTACTATCGAACGTAAATTGTCTGTAGAAAATTCCGCGGCGCACGTATACTCGTACGTTGGTACCAGCACCAATCTTCATCGATATTCTTGCTTTCGATGCTTTCCACGATGAAAAGAAGAAAATGGAAAGACCCTTTTCGATATCACCGCGTGCGCACGGAATCTCGTAGCGATTTTACGTTGAAAATTTTCCACCGCAAGCCGTGGCAAAACGAGAAACGCATAGACGTCGTTGCAAATCTACGTTCGTTCGTTTCACGTGGATCGGCTCGCGTCATAGAACTCCCTCCTACGATAATCGAAAAAGAGACTCGTGTACCATTGGATAAAGGATCTCTCTCTCGCTCTCTCTCTCTTTCTTGGCTGACTCAGCTCGATAAAAGCATGAAAAAAGAGAGAGAAAAAGATCGAGAAAGAGAAAGAGAGAGAGAGAGAGAGAGAGAGGGTATCCGATAGAAAAGGCATAACAGTGTAGGAAAATTTCAATTACTCGCTCCGCGATGCAATATCGGCCAACATAAATATCGCATTGACAGCCCTGTAAATAGGGATTCATTGTAAAAACACGTAATGGCGAAGGGGGAAGGTCCCGGTCCTTTCGAAGGGCCGAATTCGTTCCTCGCACACCGAGCGACAGGAGTAACCCTAAAAATATCCCTGGGGTGTCCTCGAAAATCTAAGGGACTGTGAACGACCTTTAAGAGATGTGCTGTAGTAGTAGTAGTAGTAGTAGTAGTAAAGAGAACTATATTCGTTATTTCTATTACCTACGTTTAAAAGCTACTAAAAATCATTTTAATATCTTTCCCTATTAATTTCGTCTATCTTACATGAACTTTTTCCTCGAGTATAAGAATTTTCGCGAGTTAAATCCTCGTCAAAAACAATGGCCCGCATAATTCAATTTTATTGTATTGTTCGCAAAGACGAGAGAAGAGCATTCTTACCGATTTAACAATGAGATCCGAAATACTGATGAAAAGAGGGTCGTATTTGTATAGAACGTTCGTTGGGGTCCAGAAGTTAATTATCTTTTATCATCCTTGTATTCTATGTTATTATTGTCTGCAATTTTCTTTTTTTTGGAATACATGATTCGTTATAAGACAATATTCGTTGGGGAACTTGGTACTTTGGTAAAAATCTTCGTCCCTCGACGGACTTTTGAAAATTATTGTCCAAAGAATACGAGCATCCGCGCTATACGGTAACATTTTAACCCACTTAGTCTCCTCGATATTCTACAAAGCAGAAGTTCATTAAAGTCATTATCTTATTCCATTAAGTCAGCCAGAAATTAAAAATTTTTACTTTGTCATCTGCTATCTACCTTTTCTCGAACATCGTTGCAGACGCATTAACGAGAAAGCATACTCACGGTTTAACTAATGCAACTTTTAAATGGTGGATACCGTATACTTAAAATATACCCCAAAAAAGAGAGTTTTACATTCGCGTCAATGAATATTAACATTATATTAACATTACTTGTAAACCGTGATATCGAAAAGCGAAAATTGCACTCAAAGTGCTCCGCAATTTAAAAGTTAGTGAAAATCCCCAAAATAAAGCGATACCTATTTTATTAGATCCAATAGAAAGATCACATTACGAATGGACCGATGTCTCGAACGGAACGCCCCGGGAGATATAAGATAAAATTGAAGAGTGACAAAGAGAATCTAGAAGGAGACGCTCTTTAAAAAGCGGCCCATTTCAAGTCCACGCGACGCTTCGTTATGGAAACATTTACCTTCAGAGATAGTAATCTGATCGCTCCTTTTGGCTCTCATTCACGAAAAGAAACCTGTCCGTGCTCTTTCCTCCGGCCCACCGCGCCGCCGCCGTGCCATCGATACCGTGGAGCGCAAAAACAGTGCGTCGCAACCCGAGAAGACACCTGCAGCTACTGTTTTCGTAGAGACATCCGAGCTTCAAATGGACCGGCCTTTTGTTTTCACGACGCGTGCCGCGCGGAACGCGCCGTCCCCGGAATTTATGTCGACCCATTCATCGCCGTCCCCCATATCAGAGCGAATCGTAGTGCTTTCGAAACGCACGCTTTTTAGGGGAACTACGATTTTTAAAGCTAAATTTCAAAATTACTCGTACGAATACGTTTCAGCGTCGATTCTCGTCTATCTGTATATACAAATATAAAAATACATATATTTTTCATGCTACCATACACGAGTTATCATTAACCTTTTATCCCAATCGTTAAAACTTCTATAATGCATTTATACGATCACCTAATCTGTGATATCACGAATGTAGGCTAACCCCGATCTTTATTAATAGATGCAGATAAATCCTATCTCCTAGTCCCCGTACCTAGTAAACGATGAAAAAGTTCCCCGAAATATCGGAGAATATCGTAACAGGAGTCCCAACCATACCGTATCTCGTGGACTACTATATAACATAAAAGGGGGTGTGCATATATCTGTGCTGATTTATCAAAAAACTTGCAGTATCCGGAAGTCCGAGGCCATTAATTTTCTCGGAGGACTCCTACATCGAGCGATAGATACATACATACATATGTATATATCTCCTATACGTGTACATGTACAAATGGGAGGAGGAACCACACCACCGAAGTCTTCGACTCGAACTCTCCGGCTTTCGCCTTGGCCGATCCGAAATGTCGATGTGTGCCATTTATCGGTTGACCTACTCATCCTCACGATAGAATCCTGTGCACGAGTCCGATTTCCCCTGTAACCCCCTGCTTTATTGGCGGAGGAGCGGGCACGCACGGAACCATGCAGTCGCACACGTACGTAGCCGTGCACACACTCGTACGGAACGATCGTCCCTTTGTGAAAAGCCCCATTGTGAGCCATTGGTCCACGTAAACGAAATTGCCGAGGGCACGGCGGCGCGCGCGGAGGGATAGAATACAAAAGGGAATATAGTGTCTGGGCGTGACTATCCGCGGGACGACGATTCGCCGTGGCCCCGCTCGTTTTCACGCTAGGCTTGTCCAGAAACTGACCCCCTTCGCCTCTTCTGACATTTTGTCTCTCTCTTTCTCTCTTTCTCTCTCTCTCTCTCTCTCACTGTCACTGTCACTCTCACTCACTTTCTCGCCAGTCTCTTCGTCGCCCCGTTCCCTTTAATCGGCGACTAACACCTCACCCTATCGACCAAACCCCTCCCCCCTTTTTCGGTGTCGATTTTTATTTCCACCGGAATGAGTACGGGTACCGTGGCTCGCTGCCTCGGATCATCCACCGATCGCGAATCGTTTCGATACGCGCGACTTCTTTACCTTCGTTAGCGTGACGAAACTTTTTCTTTTCTCTTCTCTCTCTCTCTCTCTCTCTCTCACTCTCTCTTTTTTCTCTTTTTCTCTTTTGTTTGCTTGTTACACGCAAGACCGCGGTACCCGTTCGTTCATTTTTTGCAATACGTACCTACATCACAATCGTCGTAAAAAAAACATCGTTTCTTATCGAGTTTGTAATTAGCGATAAATTTTATAAGCCTCCTGCACTCCGAGAAAAATTATCCAAAATGAGAAGGAAACGATTGGTTATGGTCGCCAGTCAAACTGGGTGTGTTATTGCTATGGGGTTTTCCTATCGGAGAATTGCCTACCATCCAACGGCTTTCTCCACCCTCGCGAATTAATCACTGTGACGAAGTACGAAAATCCTTTTGCCAGCGGCAAAGATCCTTCTACTTAAGGATCCCCCCAGCCATCGAACTTAATCTCGAGGAGGATCAGGCTGGACCGAGTTTGCTGCCTACGCTGTCGAACGCTGCGAACAAATCATTTCTCAGATTAATTACGATCCATTAATTAATTGGGCCAAGTAGAACGTAATTTATTATATGGGGAACTCGTTCGTATAGGTATCAAGCTTTCCCTGGAAATTTGAATTCTCTGATAATTCACGATGTTCTAGGAAACGAGTGTAAAACAAATGGAATTAACGGAATATTAATTGGCGGTACGCGTATGTATGGAATGACCGTGAGAAAAAAACCTGCGTCTCATTGATTGTATTCCTAAACTGCATACCTCCTCTCTCACGATTCTAGAAATAATTTTCCTTATTAATACGACGACTTTTGATTCTATGTAAGCGCCTCTGCGTGAACGCGCGCTTCTCTTCTACACTTTAGCCGAATACGCGAACGGTCGAAGAGTTCTTCAATGCAAACGTTACAGAGGCAATTCAGTATGGAAACATCGTATTATGAAATAACCCGATAATCGAGACAATGAAATAGAACAACGCGAACGGGATGTAAATTTGCTATGTATAAAACGCAATTTTGTAAGAATTAGCGTACCAAATACGTCAAAATTATTATCATTTATGGTGGATACCGAAATTCAAAGTATTTTATTAACTTTACATGTGGATCTCGTGGGATCTGCTTCTAGGTCAAAAGAAATTGTCTAATGACTGGTAACCTACTTGTGAAAAATAAATTATTGTGAAAATAATAATTGGTGTTGCGCTAATATCGAAAGTACCGCGCCCGATGCGTGCGCGTTTATAAAACATGAAAGAATCTCCTTCCTTAAACCGATGTTTTCTATCGCGGATAAGCAAGCATCCCTCGGTTGTTTTATAACAAAATGTAGCAACCTTCCCACGATACACGGAACAGACAGCGTTTGCCGTGGTATTCTCGTTCCACATTCGCCGGTTCGCCCTATTGAATATTTCCACGAGCTTATGTTCCCCCATAGGAAGAACAAAGACGTTTAACCTCGCGCTCTCCTTTTATATATTACTAAAACCAATACCAAGGATCCACAACGCGTATGTAGGTACGAGAATCCTTGTGTCGAAAGCTGCTCATCTTTGGAGTAAAACTTTCGAACGCGGCCGAGGAAATTCTCGTGAAGAAGAGAAGCAACCGTCGGCGGCATCCTGACGAGCACGCAAAATTTGCCCGCGGCTGTTCCGCGCCTGACTCCGGGGAGTTATTGTTAGTTAACGGAAAAGGGGAGAACGGTCTCGTGGTTTTTCTGTTTTCTTCGGGAAGCTTTAAAGCACAGCTGTCGGATCGAGTTGAGGTCTAGATAAGGCGTTTATCTATTAAACCGCTTTTCCATCGATTCGATTGACTTTTCATTTAAAAAATGTATTAACTACGTACTGGACATCGTGGTTTCGTATTGCGCGTTTCCTTAACATTTTCATGGAGTGGAGAACAAATTCGTTATCCTTTCCAGCGACGACGGCAGCCCCATGGGAATAAACATTCATTAAAAACTCTAAATTATGAAAAGCAGAGTCGGATATTAACATACGTAGGTACCTACGTCCATACATACATATGCATATAAATGCACGCGTGCTTACATATATATATATATATATATATATATATATATATATATATAAATTCAAGTACATATATGCACATATTGAAAAATATATACATTGGATACAAGCGTGTACATACATACATACATACATACATACATACAAGTCCAGCCATACGTACGATTTACCAGCGGCCATTTAAATGATAATTGGTGTCGCGACGGATGGTACTCGACTGGTATTTAGTCGGGCGAAGTCTCTAATTAAAACATCGTTTGCCGAATTTTCGACGTTTATGTAGCGACAGGAAATTGCGGTTCTAGTACCGACGCTCTCCGTACTCCCCGCTCCGACTACTTTCCCTTTCCCCGTCCACGGATTTGTGAAATGTTCTGAATTATTTACTTTGACGGAAATTTACTGCATATTTAATGTTACTATCCTACCATCGGTAGTAGCCTCGCTCGATGGTCCAGCATCCTTTGTTCGAACTAGCGAGACGATTAAAAATTTATCGACACCAGAGCTCGGCCGGTCACTATCGATGGCCTCCATTCGAGCGTGGTATAAAGTAGATACGCGATAGCGATACTTAAATGTAGATATTACCTATATAACTAAGCGAAACAAAGAAGAGGAAAGAAATAGCCGAAGAAGAAGAAAGAACTCAACCGAACTCGAGGAATTCGCTCTCGTACGATTCCTTTTACTCTACTCGATCCCGCTCCATCTTGACGAACGAGATTCATCAACGGGACGAAGAAGGAAGAAAAAGGGTTGCAGAGATTTCGAAGCATGGCAACCAGCCAAAAGTGGCCGAGGGTGCACCTAATAAGTTCGAAAGCGTACAGTGAAAAAAGAGGCACAAAGTAGACGATAGACACGCGGTAGCGGCAGCTCGAGCTAAATAATAAGATCCACCGGTTCCAGGTGAGTCTCGACTTTGTCTAAACGCCATTTGCCTCTCCGTGAGTAATGCGAAACGGCGGGAGGTATGAATCAGAATCAGGGGAAGCCGACGAAATGAATGACAAGTCATTTGTATGACGCATGTCGCTACAACCGTTCCCCCCTTTCGCTTCTCTTCATCTCTCTTCTTCGTGCAGCATCCTTTTCAACATCCCTCTCATCGTTCTTCCTCGCAGCCAACCCGTCGTTTCCTCCTTCCCTCGTAATGTCATAGGTAAAATATCATGCGAGCACAAAACACGATCCCTTTATTGGTCAGTGTCGTTCGATGGTGTTTCGACACCCCGCTGTACGGGAAAGAAAGTATCTTAAAAAAAAGAGAGAGAGAGATAGATATAAAAGAATTTCTCTTTAGATCTTGCGTATGCAAATGTAAAAGAACACGATGTATGTATCTCACGTATCCTGGTTATATATACTTCGAAATTTCTCCTAGTTTTCATTACGGAGATAAAAGATTTTTTTAATTGAAACTTTATCTGTTAAATCTTGTGCAGTAGTTTAGAATTAGAGCGGTCGTACCCGCTATTTTATCTTATTTTACCGCGTTAAACAACAACACACACACATACATACATGCAACATCAGTGGGATAAGAAAACGGAAATCTCCGTATAGCTCTAACTCATAGAGAGCCTCGGTAACACGCGTTTACGATTGCCACGGATTCAAGCACGGTATAATGTCAGGTCGACGGTGAATTATCGTCGAGCCGGGAGCGGAGATACTTGGAAAATGCGTGACATACGGTGACACGAAGAGACGTCGGGGGAGGATGGGTGGAAAGAACGCGAGCTCAACGCGTCTCTTTCTCTCTCTTTCTCTCTTTTTCTCTCGCTTGCTCGCTCTCGTTCTCTCGTTGGCTCGGAACGTTGATAATGGTGATGCCGGTTTTGGTAGACAGAGGGTAATACGAATAACGTCGGCCATTGAATATTTAGAGTTGGAGACTCCGAGCCAGGCGACTTGGAAAGCAAGAAGCACCGAGAGAGTAAAAAGCGTAGATTCGGAGATAGACTGGAAACGGTGTTTGCGAGTTTTCAATAATTCATGATTAGAGTATACGCGTGACATTTTCTCTCTCTCTCTCTCTTTCTCTCGCTCGATCTCGTGCTCGCGCATGTCGCATTATCTCTTTCGAATTTCCATAATATACGAGCGTTACGCGTGCGCATTTCGCCTCTATCTGCATACCCTTCGTATGGATTAAAAAGAAAAAGTGTATATCTAATATTCTTTCGTACAGATATGGACAAATTGAAAACTATGTTTTTTTTTATTTCGGAAAAATTCGATAATAATTTTTTAAAGAGCAGGTACTTCGATATTCGCTCGGACGATCTCGTATCGAACGATCGTTATTGATAAAGAGAACGAGCGAGCTTTTAATTTCTCGCTTACAAGCGTCCCTAATTACATGTCAACCGATCGGTAGAATCGTAAACGAACGGGTACCGTGTTACACTTTCCCGGGAGTTTTAATCGATCGATGCGTGTACTTAGCGGCATAGATACATCGCTCGGATAAATGGACCTGACAGCTCGGGAAGAGTCGAGCTAGCAACCGCGAGATCGATTAATCGGCCCTTAATGAAGCTTTTTCAAACAGAATTCTCGTGGTACCGTAGTGATTTTCAACTTTCTCTTCGAACGTTCGTCTGAGCTCTGAAAATGGAGAAGCGACTATAAATTTCTATACCATTGATCGATCGATTCTAAATACGAGATCTCGTAATATTTATCTCTCTCTTATTTCACGACAGACCGTTATTGTTTTTTCCCTATTTGTCCTTTTTTTTATAAAGCGTACCCCAACAATAATTAAAAGAAGTCCAATTAATTAACAAATTACTATAGTATGATAAACCCAAGTCGTCGCTAATAACCACGCTGTTGATACGACACTAAACCTAAAATTAAAAAAGATAAATTAAGAAGCAACTATGATAAGAACATCGTCCCGGAACGAGTGGAATTCACATTTCTATAATTTCTAAGCTACGTCACGATAATAACACGACATAAAGCTGTAATAGAAAATTTCAATTTCGTCGTAATCTCTTACCTTATCTCTCGAAAAAGGGAGTTCGCGCTTCCCGAACGAGGTACGGTGGGTAATACCGTGGCCGAATACCGTTATAATTTTTATTCCGTGAAATTGAATTGAGATAAATGTCCGCGTACACCGTGGCACCGTGTCGGCCTGAATCTCTGTCTCCCTTAACAAGAGAAAGGGAGAAACTGCAGGTCCTTGGGCGGAAGCTGGCGGTTTGAAAATACCCGTCCCTATCTCTTGGGAGAGTTGAGATGTACTTCGGAGGCAGCGGCTATAATCTATCTCTCCTTCTAATTCTGAGTTCCATCCCCCGTCTACCGTTGCTCGATCTCCTATCAACGCGTCGGCCGAATGACTAATTTATAAATCGTTTCAAGATTTATCGAACAGCATCGCTCGACGGATTGCACCGGGCATTATTCACTTTTGCATCTTCCCCGCGTCGTTTTCAAACGACCGGCGAACAATGGGGTAACTTTCCGTCGTCTTTTCTTCCGGCTTTTCGTGAAATCTTTAGCGAGGGATAAAGAATTGACTTCGAAATCGTTTCGGAAATCTTAAGAAAGTTAAATAAGCGCGCGAAAGGCTGTAACGGCACTCTTTATCGATCCCCTTTTCGAAAAAAAGTAAATTACAACGGTTTTACAGAGGCTAGCCGGCACGTTTTATTCCCGCATCGATTTTACGAGTTTCCTTCTTCGCAAAAACAGTGCCGTTACGCTGGCGTGTAAATGAACCTTACCGTCATCGTGTCCCGTGCCGCTGGGAACACTTGTCGCGAACGTTTACTCGATATTTTCGAAATACGGCTATAAAAGGCTCTTTAACTTATGAAAGAGGTATATCTCTGAGATATGGCGTTTTAACTCCCCTTCCGAGGGGGGNNNNAAGAAAAAAAAACCGTCAAGCGAAATAAATATCGCAACCCCGAGATATATCGGTAGCCCTGGGCCACCCTAAATCTTTTATTTTCTCTCCGTTTTTTATGATTTCCTTAACGCGCGCGCTCGTGCGTTACACCGGTGTATGGTTATCCGGTACATTTAAATAATTGCAAATCCCTGTCGGTCGTTTTAGTCGCGGATAATTTATAGAAGCCGATTCGCGCCGCTCGACTCGGAGCGGCTCGGTTTTCCTCTGCGTAGCGAATTTCATCGGCGTGTGGTAGCAGCAGCAGCAGCAGCAGCAGCAGCAGCAGCGAGGATAGGCG
>JAIFRP010000026.1:6624656-6643571 GCA_032403825.1 Odynerus spinipes
CATACGTAAAAGGAGCGTTAATTTCGATACGTCGTTAAATCGTTGCCGGACAATATATCACGATTGTATGAATTTGCACGATGATAGCGAGAAATAAGCGAGGGCGGACGGGGTGGGGGATGAATTAATTTCGTTACGCCGTAAAACGCTGTCGCTTTAACCGATCGTCATAATACTCGCGATACGTAGATATATTAACGAGGGGAAAAGTATAGAGATTTCGTAAAAGCATTACGATCCTCCGATGAATTCGCTGTGAAGAGAACCAACGTCTCTCGATAGAATTTGACGAAGGAAAGAAGAAAATCGAGAAGAGATATATAAAAAAAAAATAAAAATAAAAATAAAATAAAAAGGATAGTCAGTCGGCACTTTTTTATCTTACATCCTTTAACTTCGGCCATGAAAACGGAGTTCTGAATCGAGGGGGTAATTAAATCGAATGTTCCGTCGAAGAAAACGAGAAGCTGTTCGCCTCTCGTACCACGGTAGTTCCAAGGATGGCTGCCTCAAATGGCAAGGATCCATCGTGAAAGGAACTGATTGCTCGCTAATCTTCGCAAAATTGCGCCGCACAGTAGTCGAAGTTGAACGTCGTCGATTAGTCGAAGACCTCCAACTTTACGGGGAGGCATTGTTTCGCAATTCGAGCAAGAGTCGCGAGAGAACGATCAACGTGTAGGAAGTTGCCACTTCCTGGCTTGGGTAGGAACAAAGAGGGGACGTGCGTTCTACGTACGAGCATTAGAAAGCCGATAGCTTAGTTTAGCGAATTTAGAGCCGTTCGGAAAGTTCGTGATTAATTCTTCGAAAATCGATGAGTAGGTATCTGCCTCTCTGTAGAATAACGAGTAAACCAGTGGATACGCTACACCATTTTGTTTCTACCTTTAAGAAATCCTAACTTCCAAGTGAAAAGGTCTCGTAGAAAGACGTAGCGTGACTGTACGATAATTTCTATCTGAATTATGACGCGGAGTCGACGGTACCGTGAATTTTAATCTCACCCTACGGACGCTTACTAATCTAAAAACGAACGAAAGCAGGACGCGTTAAACAAGACGGGTCTATGCGAGGAACGTCCGGCACATTTGTGTAGAACAAAGCTGTGGCAATAGAGAGCGAAAGGAAGTGGTCGGAAAGTGCGTTCGAACATTAAAACCGATATATTTATGCAGAGGTCGCGGGCTCTGCGGTTCGTATAACGTCGGGTCTTCGTGTGACCGCCGCGTGACACAGAAAATTACGTTATCTGTTCGGCCGTGTAGGACTAACTGAAATTCCAGCGTGCCCATAAACATCGTAGTCTAGTGCGAGCATCGGAATATGGACTTGGTAGAAATGTACGTAGGTATGTGTTCGTTCACCCGCTCGTGTATGTATAAACGTGTATGCGTGTGTGCGTGGGAGTTAGAGACGATGAGTATTACGTTCGCTCATGAGCCAACGAGTTATCCTTAACCGGCGTCACGGGTAGACCGAAAACCACGAAAAAAGAGACATTAGATGACCGTTGTCCATTTGCCGTCGCGTGTCCTTTAGAAAATATTCCCGAATTACTCGAATACTTGGCTCTTGCCACACCAAAGGAGTCATCCTCGAAATAAAAAGACGGCTTCCCCTTTGGGACGCTTATCTTCTTTGAAGATTGAGACGGCGAGCGGTGAAAAATATTCGTAGAAAAAAAGAAACGATATCCAGATGCTCTGTTACAACATCGGAATATCTCGGACTACGAATTCCAGGACAACCGTTCCTCGTTTTCGTGAAACTCTCGCGTCTTCTTCGGTGTCCTCGAAAAGGCAAAAAGTCTACGAAGAGACACGCGCAGAAGAGGAGGAGCAGGCCCCCCTCGTTTCACCGACAATGCCCAGCTGACCTGGCCCGTCGGACGGCCCGTCGTTATTAAACCTAAATCATTTGCGTCGACCACGACTGCCATAACTCACGGCCGCCTTCGTGAAATACGAGCGGCGTCCAAATTATTGTACCTTCATCTTCCACCTCTCTTCATCCCACACTCTCTCTCTCTCTCTCTCTCTCTCTCTCTCTGTCTCTTTCATATATAAGATCCTCCGATACTACCACTTTTTCTTCCTCTTCTTCTCCGTCATAGTTTTCTGCTCTCGATCGTTCTGCCGGTTTCTCTTTCCGCGTCATCTCCCCGATGTTTCGCCGTCGGGACGATCCCGTAACCCAGTTGTGATTTAGTGCTCGTGTCAGGATTTAAGCTCGTGAAATCTCGTGGTAAAAGATTCCGTCTCACGGCAGCCAGAGATACTCCGTATCTCTATTTTTATCCTTTCGATCCTGGATTCTCCCTGATATCCTTACGTTCCGCGTAGAAGAGAAATACATCGCTCGTTCATTTTTCGCCGGTTGATCCCACGTTAAATATTCAATGACGATGGACGACGTTAAACGTGTGTTCGTGATGTTAAATCATTCGATGGCCTACCTACCCAGACGATTTTATTTTCACGAGTCCATCAATCGCCGTAAATTCGTATGACGTGGTGCTCGCTCGTTAATCCTTTTAAAATGGAATTAAACGCGTTTATACAAAATTACGATCGAAACTCGAAATACCGCTTTCCGGCGATATTACCACGCGGATTATTGAACTTTGTCGCTTGGACTATTACGTTCCGCTGCTAACATCGTCGACGATGCATTAAATCGTATCATCTAGCACGCTTGCAAATTGTTTTGACGAATTTTAGCGTGATTAATTTTTCTGTAATCCATGACGTAGATCGATCGAACCACGAGCCGCGTACCTATGTAACTCAAATTTCCTCGGACGTTCGGTAATAACGAGCGCATCGATCCTGTCCTTGTAATTTAAACAAATGCCTTACTATGCTTCGTGCCCGACGACAAATGCCTTACCGCGAAGCGTTCCGCCGTGTAACGAAAGCGCGCGTACCATGTAACGCATAATGTTAAAACCTCCCGGCAAACGGTCGGCCCTCGAAATCGTCGAGCTTATGTACATACATACATCTTATTTATTAGTCATGTTACCGTGTAGGCCATGGCTCCGGACAAGGCCAGAAGGATACGGAAAGTCCAGAGGAAGGTTTGATGAATAGTCGCTGCTTATGTATTCACTTAAGGCCCAATAATGGCTTTATAAAACATGGCCCGATACCCGGTGCCTCGTTATCGTCCGTTTTTACTGACCTTAATAGACAGGCGTTATGAGAAAAGTATAAACAAGAAGCGAGGACTAGATAACAATTTTCTGCTCGATTACTTTTTCTTTTTGCGCTTTTCGAAACATCATCGAGAGAGAATATCCTTTTCTACTTACGCGAGAAACGATGGACAACGCTTTATAATAATATTTTTCATTAATTTATTTGAAGCATACACTTCTCTTTAAATTCCGTATTTTTCTTCGTACAAAATGAGCGCATAATTACGTATACAAATCGCGTTTCGTAAAAAAGCATTACAAGAGACTCTTTCGCGGGAATAAGCGAGCCGATGTTGAAGCACAGGGAAATCGTGATTATTCGCAATTAGATTACTTAGGAGTTTAATCTCCAGAAAAGTCTTCTCGTAAATTCGTATTTCCGTATATATGTAGCTACATACCTACCGACGATACCCGCTACAAAATCTGCAAACTCTTCAACGACAAAGGTCGGCCGCGTCTCTTTCTCTCCTTCTCTCTTTCGCTCTCTTGAGCGCAGGCAGAGTAGCAGAGTGCATATTCAAAGGTATTTAGCGGAAAGCGAGATCTTCGTTATGTCTCTCTTTACTCGGTTAACTAACGTTAATTGTTTCATTTTTCGCATCCACGCTAATTGACCATTTTTCGCGCTTTTACCGAGGCCGACCTTCATAATTTGCACGGAGTAATACGGTTTCTTATAACGACATAACGTTGCCTTCTAAACGGAGATCGTCGTTTGTACGGGGAATGTAAAAGCAAAGGGAGAACACCCTGTCGTGGTTAATTAGAGAATACGCGCTTGGATGAGAAAAACGACGGGGATAAATTAAAAAGATCCATTTGGTTTCTCTTCTCTCTTCGACCCTTTTCCCATTTCGAGACTCCGTCTATTTAACATCGGGAACTATTTCCAAAAACGAATGCCGAAAATTATGAGAGGAGATAAATTTACTTTGAAAAAGTCTTGAAAGAAGAGGTAGTCTCTTTGCGAGCAGGTAAAAATGATTTTACGTTTGAATATGCATGCGGCTGAAAGAGATTCGAGTAATCGCTCGTGATCACCGTGGTATAATTCGAAAGTTCACTTCGAAAGGAAAGGTCCAGTTTCGCCTCGAGTATCTACCGTACCTTCGTCCTAAGGGTTAAAAGGAGTTAGTCAACTGCTCCGTTATATATCACGAGCTTAGGGCGACGGTCCGTCGGACAGGTAGAATATCCAGAGGGTATAGAACATTCCAAGCTGTCGGCCGCTTCAAATTATCGCGTGAAGCCAAAGCGTCGAGGGAAAAGATATCTCTCGAGCGCGTGTCAACGGCATTCGATCGGAATTCGTTTCCCGTATCAATGTCACACGAGCCTAAGATTCCTTAGAATTATCGCGAATGAATGAAACGGTTGTTAGAAGACCCCGGGATTAATATCGTTTGTGTTACTCCGTGAACTTCGGTTACGCTCGTGGAAATTCCTCGAATTGATACGTCGAAATGATCGAGGTAGGAACTTTTACTCTTTCTCACTTTCGAGATCAACAAATTCGCCGACATCTGGGCGACGTACGTGATGAAACGGATTCGACGTCTTTGAAATTTCCACTTTTCGATAGGACATAAATTATCAAGGCTATTCGTATTCCAACGTTGCCCATGTCGAACGAATAATCCACTTACCCACGAGTTCTTGTAGAACGTGCCTCGGCAATTCGCGATAGAGAAAGATATTTTTCTCGAAATCCATAAAACCACTCGAGTAACCAATTATATCGTTCGAGAACTTGACGCGCGTCCGATCAGATAAAATAAGAAACCCGATCCGTCGGTCGTCCCGTTTTAAATAGAATCTCAATCGATTCGGACTCCACGAGCGTCAGGTTAGAAAATATTTCTCCTCCGGGCGACCGCAAGATTTACGGAAAGATAAAACCATTGGACGCCACAATCGGCGAGAGATCTCTTTCTCGGTCCATCTACGATTCTCTTTCGCGTTTGTCCCTTTTCACAAATTTGAAGCAGCGAAAAGGGCTACTCCTGTCCAAACTACGGGACGTGAAAACGTAATTGTAGCCACGTTAGAAGACTCCCTGGAATGAAGAGAGGTGAAGGAGAAGTAGAAGGAGGAGGAGGAGGAGGAGGAGGGAGTAAAGGGGTTTAGAGATGACTCCGGGGTGGCTTCCGCGTCTCCTGAGAGAACGACTGTTTCCTCGAGAATACAATAGACGTAATGGGCGGTTGCTGCGGGCAGACGTTTCGGTCGCATCGTCCCCAAACGGATGTAAGGAACCTCGTTCCCTGGGTGTCCTCGAGGACGAGTATGAGAGTAAAAGAGACAGACGGATGGAGAGAGAGAGAGAGAGAAACGCTGGGAGGTCCATCGTCCTCGACGTTTCCTTCTTCCTTCGCGCGTCGCGCCGTTTACGGGGTCAATACATCATTCTTTTCACAATTTGTCCGAAAGCCGTGAAAGCTGTGGGTTTTCTCTTCGGGCCCCTGGAAATAGACATGGTAGTAGTGGTGTAGCGTATACTCGGCTTGCAATACGCGCCTAGCACGTAACACGTCCACCACCGTGGATGCGCCGGAAGCGACAGCCACTTTTCCCCGGTGGTTACCTACTGCTTGTTGCCGGAGAAATTTTCCACCGAGTTCTTTCCGTTTTCAAGCTGCGAGTCCCACGCGCGCGTTTCTTTTAGACCGAGAGTGCGAGAGACGATTCCCGGTGATTTTCTACGCCCTCGTCGATTTGTACATTAAAATTCCGACTCTCGCGAGGATTTTCTATCTCGACTATATTTACGTACACAGGATATTAATTTAAATTGGTACTGTTATTGATTAGCCGTGGAATAAAGATTCTATAACCATAAACTAAATGTCTTTTTTTTATATTTCCAAATATTAGCTTTTGTTCTTAGGTGGTACGAATTAGGCAAGTTTCCTCTACATCCTTCGAGATGAAAATCATTCACGTACAACTGATTAGAACAAATATGAAATATCTGTAACGCGTTAATCTTAAACAAAAAATCTCTTTATATGGAATCCAGCGAGGATTGTAAGTAACGGTTGGATGCACGTTATATCGCGTACCTACACCAGCGTCAAAGATTTATGCCGCAGAAATGCAAACGCAGCGTTCGCCGTTATTTATATGACACACTTCCGGTGTTATAAACGGGAGTCGTGTTTGCCAGCGTTACGTGCGTGGAATCGCTCGATTAAAATTGATTAATTTGACGACACGAAGAGCGTTATTCTTAGCGTCTATCAGTCGACGCGTACCTACGTACCTATAAGCTACCCGAGTAAAAGGTACAGTGCTGTAAACAAGGGTTACAGGGGGGTGACTTAGCCGTCCCAAGTAATTTTCCACCCCTTCGTGGATCGAAAATAACTCGACGTACGAATCTCACTTCGAAGGCTAAACCATACAAGAGTATCGTTAAACAGTCGTCCAATCTCCGATCGATCTAAGCCTAGATAACCACATACGAGAAAATAGAAACGACCGAATCACAAACGATATACGCTAAAGGGCTACAACAACACGATGACTACAACGACTATGAAGGGACGAAGATAAAATTTCGTGAGAACTCCGTCACGTGTTCGCGCGCCTAGTGTGCCTCGCGAAACAAAATGAGAGACTCATCGCGGAGCCAACGCCGATGTCTAATCTTGTACCGGCTATTACCCAACGCTAGAGCGTGATCTGTACGAAAGGGAAGATTAAGCTAAAATAAATATAGAATATCCTTTCCATCGAGCACGGGTGAAGCTCGTGTAATCCCGAAGTATAAATTAATCTCGAAAGGTCGGGAGGATTAATTTACAATTCGAGATTACCAGCGGCAGATATCTACGCGATTTTCTCTCTTTCTCGTACACACACCCATACGTAGACCCTCTTAGTAGCCCTTCACCCCCGTTCAAGCCGTGGAACCTCGCGCGACCTCTTCTCTCACCGCTCGACTCCCGTTTATCGTCCTCTCACCGATGACGAAGGGCTGAGATACGTCCGGATTGGTGTAGTACGCGCCACGCTTGAAGGGTGGATCGAGAATGATGGAGGATGAGCGACCGAGCGAGTGCAAGAGAGAAAGAGACGAACGAGGAGGGGTTGTATATCGCGCGACGGGTCGAATCTCATTGTCTTCCTGTCAGAACCGCGCAAATATTGCCACCATCTCGACCGAACGAATGTGGGTACGTCGTCTACCTATGCAAACACTGTGTTCTCGACACGTACACACACATACAGGAATCTATATGTACATGTATTTTCGAGTTCTCCCTCTTTCCCGTGCATGTACAACGTACGTACGTACGTATCGCGAAAAGGGGAGGCTGTAAGTGGAGGGCAGCTATTTCTGGCAAAGCTTTCGCCCTCTCCTTTGACGGAAATTCCACGAAGACGTCGAAGTCGCGAGGAGAGGACGAGCGTTCGTATAACGAATTCGGTGAAGGGCTAAAGGATTTCAACCACTCGAAGGATCTCCTCTTCCTCCAGCATCGCGGGTTATCTCGTTCGTGGAAAATTCGCGGTCTTTGATGTATCCGTCCGACCGCGATCCAACCAGAATGATTCGCTCGAACGTGAAACTTCGCACGGTTTCACCGATAAAAAGGGAATAGACGCCCGGTAGTCGGCGAATATTCTTTTTTAAATCCTTCCACGAGAAAGCGACGAGTTCTCTTTACGAAGTTAAAGAGGAGAATTTAATGTTAGTTCGATAACGCGAAGAAACATTTCCGGTTTATAACGTCGACTTCCTTTTTAATCATGAAAAACGATCGACGGTATAAAACGCGTCGTATATTTTGTTATTGCGAAATCTTTCAAATTAAAAGTATAAAAAGGAAAATACGAAGCTCGGACGATTTGACTTTCAACGAAAACCACACGAATACCGAAACACCTCGAAACGTTACAAACGGCGTCATCTGGACGAGCCATTCTCCGAGAGAACAGGGATTAACTTTAAGAAGAAACTCTACCACCCGCTTGCCACAGGTATACACTCACCATAGGCGTCGACGCTCTCGGGACAAGAATTATTCCGTCAAGAAAAATTACATATCGAGAAAAGAGAATTATTCCGTCGGAGAAAATTATATATCAAGCTGCCATCTCGAGGGACGAAGAACTCTTCGAGTCATCTCCGCGCGTTCTGTCGTTCGTAAGACGTTAAGCCGGCGATGACTCCTATCTACGCCCACCGCAATCAAGTTTAACGCGGCAAAGAGTGACGGCGTAATAATCCTGTCAAGATAAAAGCACTCGTGACGGTACGTATTTACAAAAACAGTTATTCCCGTCTGGTGTGCGAGTGGATTTTCTTTTGGTATGTATTTAGAAACGAATCATTAGAGAAAATTCGATGAAATCCGAGGGAATCTACGCCAATGGAATTCGCATTCGAGTCTCGTGCCTCGGAGGCTCCCATCCAACCCCCTGTCTCGTAATCCCAGGGTGGTCTGGTTCTTTCGGCTCATCTTATAACTGATAACGAAAGGCAGATGCGAATATATGTATAAGTATATATAGAAATATATATCTATATATATATCTAGCGGTGCCAAATTGAAAGATCAAAGGGATCGTCGTTATTATCTTGTTTCGTCATTAATCCCTCCCACCAGCTCAGCTTTTCTGAGAAGCTAAGCCCTCGCCTTCTTTCTGGTGACGACGGACGGACAAACGGCCGAGACGATGACGACAGCATCTACAGACGTACAACGTGTATGCGCGCGCGCGCGCGCGTACACACACGCGTCCGAATCGACTCTGTCGCATGCCCGTGAAAATAGATGAAATGAAGCGAACGTCTCTCAACGGCGAATTATAGGAACGAGCCAGACGATAATAGTACTATCGACTAGCTTTATCATCGAAGCACAATTTCATTACGACGCATCGCCGTTGCAACGACTCCCGGGAGACGGCGAGCGATACACGAGAGCTTTAATTAATCGTTGGTAAGGCCGACGTACCTTACTCGCGCTGATCGAGAACAATGAGGAACATAGAGAGAGAGAGAGAGAGAGAGAGAGAGAAAACTAGAGATAGGAGAAAAGGTAGATTAAAAGTTGTTATATTAGTTACGCACGATAGATACATAACTCGCTCTACCATTTTTTTTTCTTTTTTTCCCCCTCTAAATTATGCCTTTCCTCAAATTTATTCCTTTCCTCAAATTTATTCTACTTGCCGATTTTCTCAAAACCGAGTATCGTCCGGCGCCTTCCTCCATAAATAAAAATCCAAGAATTCGAGTAACGTATCGACCGATCGTCACCTCGCGATCATAAATATACCGTCAGGTACATACCTGTTCCCGAAGCTTTCAAGCTTGGATCGATAGTCCCGTCTCCCGACGTGTAACGTAGATTTTTCACTTCGATCCACGCTACGAGTCTTCTTCTCTCTCTTTTTCTCTCTCCATACGGTTTCTCACTCGCGATATATATCGAGAGCTTTGTCAACATATTGTTTAGGGAGCACGCTACGCGTGGATCTTGGCATCGATCATGAGCACTCGCGTACAAAAGTAATATCCGTGCCTCTCGAAGAAGAATGCAGCCGCGGACGCGTCAACGGGTTCTGTTAGATATGGCCGACTCGTTCTTTCATTGGCTACATCTTTCGTAAACGAAGAAACGAAAGGGATGAGAGGAAGATATTTTATCGTCGCTCACGCAACGAAAGGGAGACTCCATTGTTACTTCGCTTAAAGAACGTGACGTTTCAATAAACTCTCTCGGAAAACAACACGCAGGCGGACGAAGAAGTTGGAATTTGTTTAAAGTCCTGCAGAAGTAGGTAGGTACTACGAAGAGCTTCGAGATATTCGATTATTTACAAATTTACACGGCGTCATCTCGAGTGGACTAGAAAATAAGAGAGGAAAGTGTCCCGATGAAAATTTCTCCGTAATATTCGTCGATTCGTTATCGAAGAATTCCAAACTGCAACAAGCTTTAGCTCAGGCCGAATCTTGAAAGTTATCGCGAGATGTTTAACGCGGCAACTTCTTCCGCTTCTTTCTCTTCCTCTTCTCGTTCTCGAAGGAAAAGAAGCGTGGAAGGTATACACCTATAAAGAAAGGCTATATGGCGAACGGTCGACTCAAAGCGAAAAAGAAAGTTATAACGAGACCAACGGAGCAACGATTACGTCGCTCAAAGGAATACCGACGGGAAAGAGCTACGTGACGTCGTTTTCTTCGTCCGATTAGTCAAGCTTGCGAAAGAAAAGAATACGAGAAAATTGCGAGAGCTTAACGAAAGGCACGTTTCTTCTTTCCTTTCTCTTCCTATCGATGATACCAGCTTCCTCTTTTCTACGACGATTTTCTCCAAAAATCGTTCGTTATAAAAGTGGTTTTTAACTCCGTTTAATTGTTTCTTGCGATATCAAGTATTTTGTCAAATGATCTAAAGGAAAATAAATAAAAATAAAAAGAGTAACGACATCTAGTGAGAATGAAACAAAAATAAGAGTTGATTCACTTTTATAATTAGAGATATAATAAAATGCGATATTTTTACGCCAAAAAAGAAATATTCCAAAATTATGAACCTACACCTATCAAAAGTCCTAAGTTTTACATTAGTACTACTAACTCTGCGTAAAATCGAGGATGCGATCCGTAGAATGTGAAAATTCCAAGAAAACCAAAGCGATCGGAAAAGTTTCCCAAAAGGCACCTCCTACGGTGCATCAGGCCACACGGCGTGGGGCCCCGGCCAATTTCTTTCAGTATTGTGCGTAAATACTGAATCATTGAGGCCTCATAGAGACGATTTTCACCGTGGTGGGTATTTAACCGGCTTTTAGAAGGTACCTTCTAGAAAGAGAGAAAAAGAGAATGGCAGCGGGGAAGAAGATGAAAAAGAAAAAAAGAGCACGGGACCGGTCGAGCACGAAAGCCCGAGGACTAGTCACCGTCACCGTCGTCGTCGTCGTCGTTTTTCATTTCCCGAACGCAACAAAAGCGATCGTCGTCACCCCAACGAATGGGAAGAAAGCGGAGCGTGCGTTTCGATGACTGTCTCGGAGTAAAATTGATACGTTTTCCAGCACGGCGTTCCATCTTCTTTCTTTTCTTCGTCTTCGTCATCGTGAGAAAAGAAACGTAGAGGAGTTCGATCGACTTCCGACGATCTTTTCCAACTTCCCACTCTGCTTTCCGCCTATAGTAACCATGAGAGGCTCCTCTCGCATCGTTTACCTCACCAGCTTTTTGTTTTCGCCGTTCGTCCGTTCTTTCTCTCCCACGTAGGATCAATATTACGCGCGTAGCACGGCGCGGCGAGAATTTTGTTGGATTTCGGTGACGCGCACCGACGTTGACGTACGTCGAAGCCGACGCGTTTACCACCGACGGCGCACGCCGCTCCCACCGTCGCGTTTCTCGCTTCCCTCCTACCGATGACGTATGCATGAAACTGCAGCTTGGTTTATCGCTTAGTCTCCCCTCCGATCGTAATGCGTTATCGTTTTTGCGCGATGCGCATCGATACGCGAGAAGACGGGAAAAGGGGGGGGGCGAGATATCGAACTTTTCTTTTTCTTTCTCGAACATAAAAAAAAAATAGGGAACTATCGATACGAAATTTCGTTCTCGAGATTGGTTCGACGCACGAGAGTTTGATTACGTGGCATGTTGGTTTGTTGGTTTGTTGATACGTGGCATGACGTTTACGAGCGACGCGTCGCGACGTCCGTCCAACGCGCATTTCAATTTACGTCCGCATTAATTTTAATTTTTGTTAGTCGTTTTAAATTTCATCTACTTTATCGCGTGTTTCGTGTATACGTTGGTAACGGTGCTAGCGATGTCCATACTCGCGTACACGGACGAACACGCTCGTACCTACTCGTGATTCAACAAGGGAGTGCATCGCCCGGAGGGGTAATCTTGCGCTTTTCTTACGCTTCCCTTTACTCACGCGATCAAAACGAAGTCGCCACGTGGGATCACGTAACGCTGCGGGTGTGCCAAATATTTTTCCAAAACGTGTCGCTAAATTATAACAAATGTACTCGGAGGAGAAGCGTAATTTTATGTGCTTTCTTCTTTTAATTTATCTACGTATCTAACTCGCAGACGACGATTCATTTATTTAACGATCGAAGGATCTCGCGGAAATAGAAAAGTTTTAGTAACGAGTACTCTTTAAATCTTTACGATCTTGATGAAAAGATAAAGACCTCGACTATGTTTTTTTTCCTAACTTGCCAACGACGATTAGTTTATTTAAAGAACGAAGAATCTCACGAAAAGAGAAAACTTTTATTAACGAGTACTCTTTAAATTTCCACGATCTTTTTGAAAAGATAAAGATCTCACAGTTATCCTTTCTCCTCTTACAGCAACCATCGCACCAGTCTCACTTTTCTATTCCGTGCGCTGCTATCTCACCACGGGGTATCACGTAACGTTGCAGGTGTGCCAAATATTTGTCATGAAAGGGCAAGAAGCATCGCCGCGTGATCCGAAATCTTGCCGAGTCTTCTTCGTCCCGAAAAATATCCTGGAAAATCCTCCGGGCCGTCCTTTTTCTCGAAAAGGAGCCACAGCAGCGCGTCGAGCGCCGTGATAGTTACGCGACAATTTAGCTGTCGGGACAACAATGCCTCGGATATACCTATCCTTACGGCGTATAACAAGGAGTTTCAAATATTTTTGTAATAATGTAAAGAGGGGAAAGGAGGGATCTACCGGTGACAGGAGCAACAAGGGATACGTCTCAATGTTTTGGTCCTCTCCTGTCAGCTGTCCCCATTGTCGGGTCAACCAAATCGACAATGGCACGGCTCGAATGACGCTTCTTTGCCAATACCACAGCAGTTCGTATACCTGACGTCGAGAGGGAAGAAGAAAAGAGAGGGGAAGAGAGAAAGAGAGAGAGAGAGAGAGAGAGAGAGAGAGAGACGATACCCAAAGCATGGAGGTCCTATTTCGAAACGATTCGGGGACTCGTTGGACACTTAAGATCGTCCTGCGTCCTGAGTTTGCTCTTTTGTGGCTCTTCTAAGGTTACCCGTGCTCGAAGAAGAAGACCGATCCCTTCCTGTTTGCCACGTTATAATGAGGAATCATGCCGTTCGAAAATATTTTGGTGCGGTCGTTTACGTACAGTCGAACGGTTCTACGATGTTGCTTTTAATCGACCGAGATGGATCTTTTATACCTATGTATGTTTGCGAGAAGGAGAAAGAGAGATAGGGATATCCTCGGGAAATATTTGATAACCTGTAATTTAATAATTTTAAAATTCGTACATTCTCTCTCTCTCTCTCTCTCTCTCTCTCTCTCTCTTTCTCTCTCGTGTAGCTATACTCACAGAGTTATTTTTAGCTCGCGTTTAACGCGTTTGCGCATAAAATAAAATATTCTGTAAAAAACCATATTTCCCATAAATGATCGGTCAATTCCATGAATAAGTATACATTTGGATTGCTTTAACGTGTGCCATTCGATTATATCCGAAAGCATGTTATTATAGATGTAAAAGATAGTGTTTTTTCTAACGGTATGATTGCACAGTTTAACCGTACCTCGTTTAATTTCTTTGCTCGCTCGTGTAAATTCGTAGTTTATGCCACGTATAATTTTTGCGGCAATCCCAAATGAAAGGTTACCCAGAGGAGGGTTCTTCTACATACATATATCAATCCCAAGACTGTTACGTAGTCTCGGGGGTCCTCGAATATTTGGATAAAATTATATGCTGCTAGAAGCATGCTTCTAAACGACGGAATCTAAATGCTATAGCGTTCTAAGATCACTAAACCCGTTACACGTGTGGTGATTACTCGATAGTTTTTAAAGACAGCCGGCTGAAATTTAAAGGAAATCATCGTCGTCGTTTACAACGCACGGAGATACTCCATTAAAATAATTCGAACGAATTTGTTGAAGCTAGTTATTGAAATCTAACGTTTCGATCTTTTTCTCTATCTCTTTTTTTCTCTCCTTTTATTTGTCTTTCCTTCTTTCTTTCTTTCTTTCCTTCGACTCGGTGAAACGGAACGATCGAGAGCGAACTTTTATATCTCGTACGAGAATATTCTTTAAAAATGTAAGAGAACGAAGAGAGCGCGCGAGAGTTCGAAGAGAGCGGAAGCGTTACTCTTTTATTTTCACATTATTCCGGAAAAGTTGGACGAAAGGAAGAAGAAGCGGGGAATCGTCTTACTGTTTCCTCCGCCACGTTTCATAAATCTTTTCACGGAGGTCAAAGGAGCTAGCACCGTTAGCATCGGATTTCGTGCCACGTGTCGTGTATATTTTGTTGGCACCTTTGAAAAATCCCGAAAAAAGAGCGGGGAGCAGCTGTTCGATAGACGTACCTATATATCGAGAGGAAAAGCAGTGTTATTTATACGCATAACACGCGTCTTTCTTCTCGATGTTTTTAACGACAGCTGATCGCCGTGATTAACGACAACGGGGAAAAGCCGATGGCACGTTCGACAGATTTACAGTGACCTTTTCGTTAAAATATACAAACTTTGTCGTTTGGAATGTTCGAAAGGGAGATCGCTTCGCGTTATCCCCCAATTTCTCAACGCGAGCTAATTATCCCTCGGTTCTAATCTAAGAAAATAATACGTTACGTGCGTTACGATCATCTTTCTAATTTTATTATTACTCCCGGCCCCCCTCCCTCTCGTTTCCTTCCATCAAGTTAGTTCCCCACTTCCTTATAACCGTCCTGTACTTATCTTTCCATTTCATAAAACATAATCGCTCCGAATGCCGTTTTATCTTTTTCACACGGGCACGTAGTCGGAATGTTTCGAGCCATTCCGCTGAGTCAAAGCAAAGCAAATGACGTATCGTGCCGGAATGCATGTCGTTTTCTTGGGATCCGAAACTTAACCTCGGCTGGGGCAGCTTAATCGCCGTTATCAGCGGGCATTAGTATTCCGCAGTAGTTCGCTTCTGCGTCTTCCCAACGTAGTCTTCGTTCGTATCTTCTCTCTAGCTATTAGATCGATCATCCCGAAGATGAGATCGATCCTCTGCCGATCCTCTGCCGATCCTCTGCCGATCGTTGCCCGCGCCCATAATAATTACGAGGACTACGTGGCAACTTTGCGGGACGTAATCGCGCCGTCATTATCCACCGCCATTTTCATGTCGTGCGATCGAACAGGAGGGACGACGACGATCTCCCGATAGTTTATTAATCTCACGAGAAGCTAACTCGAAGTTTGTAAGCCCTCGCGATTCGCGATAGCCAGCGCGTTGGAATTTTCTGTTATATTTTTATTCTCGCCTACGCCGGTTGCGCGGTATACACGGTGTATACATCCACGCCCGCTACATCCATTTTACAGGAACGTTCGCGCTTTCGCGAGAGTCTGTTATGAATATAAACTTTAATGTCAAACGTACCGCGTTGGATTTCGCGCCCGCGTCGCCCGCCCGTGAATATAATATTTTAGCTATTTCTTCTTGTTCACGCGTGATCGAGCAGGAGCTGGGACGAGCTGAAATCTGTGGAAAATTAATGAAAATTAAGCGTGTGTTATTTTTCGAAAATCGTAACTATGTAATAATTTCACGAGGAAACAAGGACGTCCTTGTACTTGTCGATTTAATTATTTTCGTGCTATTCTAAAAGATATCAGCTGTTCGAGATACAATTCGGGTATGCTTGAGCGTATCGCGTAATAAGGAAAAGCAACTATGAATAATTAATTGTAAGCTTTAATATAAACTACAATAAAAAAGTTAAGATTAGAAACCAAGGAAACTTATAATCGATCAATGCACCGACATCGAACCGATCAGCGCGACAGCTACTACACGACTGCTTCAAAACAAAGGGCTCGCGCCGCTAACAACAACAAAAACGACGAAACTCGAACGTAACATGCTAGGTGGCGACACATTTGCCATGTATCCTGGAGAGTAAATAAACTAGATAAACCGACGTGATTTTTTCGAAAGGTTTCACGGATTTAAACTTTTAAAAAACGCCCAAATTAAATCCAGGGCGGAACGTTTGAAAAATCCATGACGGAATTTCTCTTTTTCCCTCTCCGCTAAATTAGCGAGAATCGAAAAAGGGATTTCAGGGGGGAGAGAGAGAAAAGCTTTCCTCTCCACCGGTCGCTGGGTAACGACAGCCCTTTTCTACCAATCCCCCTGTCCTTTTCTCTTTCTGGCTAGAAGACAAGCAGCTCGAGAGTACCTACCTCGACTCTCTGCCGCGAGCAACAACGCTCACTCGTCATTTACAAAAGCGACCCTTTAGAATAAATCCGCATCACCTTTTTTTAAGGGTTGCTACTCTTTTGCCAGGGGGTTAGAAGAATTCGAGAAAGAGAGAGATAGAGATAGGGGGAAAGCGTACATCGCTTTCCCCATTCGTAATTACGTGTCTCTCCGAGGCAGAGACGTTTACGAAAAAACGGACGAACCTCGCGTGTCCGTGATTAACTTCCATTCATCGATGGCTTAGCTCACCGTACTCCTCAACTTTAAAGCGCAATCCGTGCGATTTAGATCCTCTATCTTTTCCCGGTCTCTCTTCTTCATAAAAGACCCCACCGGTTAACGAAGTTCTTCTTATCGCGTCCTATGCAATAAAGAATTCTAAAAGTGTATGTCGTTACGAATAAGAGGAGTGCGATAATCGAATCGCGAACTTTCACTTTGAACGATATCGTGTCGGGTATAAAAGAAAATTAAATCCCAACGAGGAGTTCGAGTCTCTTTCTTCAGCGATATCGTTCTGCAAACTAAGCTGGTTGATGTGTCATTGAAACTCCGTGCTCAGCGGTACTTAGCTACGACAATTATGCCATTGTCTTTGTCGTGCAAAGGACTAAACGCGATATCGCGATTTACCCACTTCGAGATCCGAAAGTCCACGTCCGTTTCTCTCCTTCTTCGTTTCGCCGCAAGCATCCGTTCTAGCGTTGGCTAGAGCGTTACTACGAGATTGAATTCATCTTTACATATGCGAGTACACGCGGTAGTACACGCGGAGAGGCTCTGACAGTATTAATGCTCGGCACATCGTCGGATTTGTGTGCGGCTACCTCCAGAAACTTAGAAACGCGTGTGTTAGTTCCCGCACTCGTAATCAGCTCTTTCGTGTTTACTTCGAATGAAGATTAATTCAGTACTCTAGATTTCATGGATAGCGGGCTAATTAACCGATGTAATTAAATACGTCGTTTCTATTCGCGTAAGACTTGTATCACAAATATAGAGAGACGGAGAGAAGAAGGAGAAGAAGAGAGAGAGAGAGAGAGAGAGAGAGAGAGAGAGATTTGGAAAAATAAGGACAAAAATAAAGAAATGGAAGGAAACTGCAATAGGTACGCTTACGAAAGATCGAAAATTTTATGTTCTCTGACCTGAAGCAGGGCACGGGAGAAATAATAAAACTACGGGAGATATTTCTTTCTGGTTTCTTTTTCCACCTCCTTTCTCTCCTCGTACTCTCACAATTTCGCCTTCCCCCTTTTGCCGTTTTAATTCCACTCGGGAAATACGGCGCTTCTGATTGTAAGTCGAACGAATGAACGCTCGGAGAAACAAGCAATCTTTTCGAAACATTGTATCAACGTTTCTAGCGTATCGCTAATTACGGATTACTGCTGTTGGTTTCTCATTTTAAATACTCACGTAACGTAACTACTACATGCATATACATACTCGTGAGAATTGCAATTGCGTTCTCCTTCCCAGAGAAATTCTCAAATAAAAGCATCACCCTGCTCACCGAGTAGAATCCAACCATCGTTCATCGCCGATTCGAACTCGATCAGAGAAGTTCCGACTCGCGCGGTCGTTCCCCTCTGATTAATGATCACAGAAGGTCAGGGCAGGGAGACGTTTGGACGAGGAAAGCAAGCGCGCGTTTGCACGAGGAGACGGTCGACAAGAAAGACAGGGGGGACACGTACGTGCGCTCGCGTGCAAGGCAAATGGTCCTCGCGCGTTTCGTGCGAACTTTACGGTCCTGCGCTAATCTTGGAACATTAAGAACGGACGAGGACTTAATTAACGCATGAGGTATATCACCTTGCCTTACCAAAGGCGATCTCTTACCTTTTCTGAGGCAGGACAAGGGGGACTGAAATAAAAGAAATTAAAGGAAGCTGGAAACGAAAGAAGAAATAAGAAAAAGTAAAAGAGAGGATAACGGGGAAGAAAAGAAAAGAAGATGCAACAGCGAGAGAGAAAGAGTAAGGGAGGATGAAGGAGGAGGGTGGAGGAGAGTTCAAGTTACGCCGGCTTTAACTTCGCACTTTTCTTATCTTATCTCCGCGAGAGATAACGACCCTATCCTAATTCGCTCCTCTCCTTTCGCTTGGAACGAGCAGTTTAGTCGCGAGGCACTTATCGCTGTTCCCTTCTAATACGCGTGAATTTTAGGAAGCGTCCTGCAATTAAAACTATCGGGAAACTTTTTTCCTTCCGTGCTGGATGTTTTGTTCTTGAAAATCGTGCGAATTTTCCTATACGTATATATGTATATACTATAGTCTATATATATTTTATCGTCCCTTTTAGAAATTTCCTATCTAAACTTCGAAACTGTGATCACCGCTCTGCCGGTTTTATCTCGCGATCCCAAAATCGGTTTTCTTCCGAAAAATCTAGTCGAGTATTCGATGGGAGTATCTTTATATATTTTTCAAAACTAATTTTTTTTTTCGTGTCACAGAAAAAGGACGAAAGCTAAACGACAACGACGACG
>JAIFRP010000026.1:6659806-6672245 GCA_032403825.1 Odynerus spinipes
AATACTTTTGTACTCATAGTTTGATACTCTATCAACCTACAGTACAAAAAATAGGTCATTCCATTTAAAAAAATCAGGGGGACCTTAAAATCTCTGAAACGCCTCAACCCACGAAAAAAGCACATACTTTACAAGATGCGCTTTCTGACGCCATTTAAATCCCATGTTTTAAAATTTTCATAAATTGTATCGTTAAGTCATTATTCGGAGTGATACAGTTACACGCCTCACCCTGTACCTATATATCTCGGCAAACGATGAAAAGACAGGGTAAATCCGTTAATCGTAAATTAACGTCGAATATTTCGCGATAAAACACAGAGTCGTCGTCGTCGTCGTCGTCGTGGAATCGATTTCGAGCTCGGATATGGAGACGAAGAGTGACATAAAGTCGGCCGGTAGTAGTATCCACTTTAGCCTCGTTTTACCGAAGCTTTTTGTACGAATCTCCACAGTAATGGAAATTAACGATACTGGGACAGTCGTGCTAGCTCGTAAGAGTCTTACGGAACGCCCTTTCGCTTTGATACGACACGGCAGGGAACGATAAATTCGGATTTATATTACCGGAATTGGCGAGCGTTTTACGATAAATATACTACTCGTCCGAGCAAGTGGAAAAGAAAAAGAGAGAAAGAAGAATAAGTGTGTGGATATGTGTCTGTGTATGAGAGAGAGAGAGAGGGTGGGAGAGAAAGATACCTATATCCTACTTTTACAGAGAACGATAAAAATGGTCGACCATCCAGGCCAATTTTCAATCGTTTCTTCTACCATCGATTTTTACTCCAAGTCAAACGTACTTACTTACACGTTTCATGACGAGTGCGCTCAATCGAACGTGAAAACGACAAACGGCCGAGCTCGTAATAAAAGCTGAACTTCCGCGATCTCGCGTGATACTAAAAACTACGATCGATCTCTTCCTCCACCGCGGGAAACTTCTACACGCGACCGATTGATATCTCGAAATAGTTATACAAACTCTCGCAACAATCGCGTAATAAAACGCGATGGCTTTCGTACGAACCGATTACGAGCTCGCGAATTATCGAGTGTCGACTGTGAACTTCGCGGACGAAATAATTCGACTGCTCTATCTCCTTTAATTCGGTATACGGGGACCGAAGGTTCGTGAAAATTCGTTAGAAAAATTCGACGCTAGGTACACGCATCGCGAGGTCGATTAATTCGCGGTTAGGCGTGCTCGTTGATTGATGATTCACGGAATAAGAAATATAATAAAAATAACACGCGAGTTTAACGGTCGGACCGCAAAGGATACCGCGTTGGAATGAATATATGCGTTCCCGTTATGCCGGCGCAATTTTTTTTTTCCTAATGAATATTCAGGAACTGACAAAATATGCAGAGAAGAAAACGCTAAGGGCAAACGTGTAGAAAACAAGGCCACCGTGGGCGACGTTACTATTGCATTGCATCGGAATTACATTCTTCTTCGTAATTTCGCGATAACGACGGAATACGAAAATACGCGTTCAAAATTTCATCGAATCCTTCTCCGAGGATTTCGCGCTTCCGAGAATTCAGCGTTGACCTGATTTTTACCTTAATTTTTCTCTCTATTATTATTTTCATCGGAGGAGATCCACGAAAGCTTACACTTTTCATCGTGACCGCGAGGATCGTAAGCAAGGCAAAAACAACTCATTGAATGCTACTTCATTCGACGCGTTATTCGCGGTTGCGAAGAAAACATTCGTGAGAATTTTAAAAAAGAAAAAAGGAGAAGATAGCCCAGGAGTAATCTCGTTCTCGATAAAAGCTTTGACCGAAGCCTGATTAAAATGCATGGAAATGAGTACGAGAGAAATAACAGAAAGAATAATACCGATGAAGCGACGAGTGGATGATAACGATAACTTAACAAAAAATCCAATAGCCACCGTGCGAAAAATCGAACAGCATTCGTCAAAATTTTACGTCGTCGATTTGCCGGTGAATCGTTCGCGTAGCCGGTAGAAATAAGTGTAGGCGAGGAATAAAGTTTAGAAAGAAAAAAAAATTAAATAATGGTCAGGAATATTTATCAGGCAGCGTCGTTAAGTGGTATCGACGACTGACTGCTCTCGCCGATCGTCTGACTTTATTATTCTAATTTCATGTATCCCCCTCCATTAGCAATTCACCAATCATCAAATACAATGTTCTGATTCGTCAATATGAATCGCAGGAGGCAGTCTTACGCCGACTTTCGGCGGATCAACATAAATATAAAAAGTTGAGCGAGCTCACGCCGCGGTTGAACTCGCTTGGCTTACGATAACGATTACACAAGCGTTACGATGATATTACGTTAATTTCCTGTACGAAGGATGCTCTTGAGTAATTATGTAAAAAAGAAGATCCTAGTAACGTGTCCCGTAAGCAACATCGAACATCGATCGTTCGCTTTCGGATTGTATAGCGAGTACCTCGATCGAATTATGCAATCAAAACTTCTACTACGTGTTTCGCGTACCTGTCGTACATATAGAAGGCACGCAACGATGACGATGGCTAATGACGTAACATTCATAATTTGGTTCGATCGAAGTTTCCGATTCGAATGGAACTTGTAACGCGTGTACTCGCGATGTGTGTAGCTAGACCGTTTCGTATCGAAAATAATCGAAATAAATGGTTACTATACGTTGTATCTACAACTAGTTCGCTAATCATGAGAAAGAGAGATTGAGAGAGAGAGAGAGAGAGAGAGAGAGAGAGAGAAAGAGAAGGAGGGAGGAAGGGAGGGGGAGGAATAAAATCATCAAACTATAAATACGAATTTGCAAAAGTAACCGACGAATGAGGAGAAGAGGAGGGAAGAGTTCTCGAGAGGAACGAAAACGAAAAGGTAAAAGCAATTTCGCGTCGAAACCTTAACGTGACTTCAAGCTAGGGAGCGATTAGAAAGGAAGAGGGCAAGAAGAGAGAACGGTGAACGTTTCGCGGCAAAGTTGCGATAAAACGTTGGGAGAAGCTTATCAACATCGAGGCAGTTTAATTAGTTTGAAAAATGACATTGTACGAGGGCAACGGAGATAATTACGATTCGAAAGTTACCCGCGTGTTTTTCATTAATTTTTACGTTGACGTCTGTCGAAAAATGGATAACGAGAGGGAGTGAAAAAAGAAATATTATATATAGAAAATACTTAATAGACACATAAGTACGTGAACGTGTAACAGAACGGCTTGTCGCCTGTGATATTTTATATTTTAAATTTCCAAAGCACGAAAGAAGAAATCAATCTAGAAGATCAAACGGATGCTACCAAAGGAACCAACGCGATTGAAGCAAGAAGAGAACGAGTACAAAGACACAAAATGGATTGTCAACGATAGATAACCAAAACGACCCATCGAATCGTTTCAAATGATGAAAACGAGCGCTTCCAAAAAGGGCAGACGAGAGTAAAGGGCCGGACGGATTATAAACGGACGGAAAAGAGTAAAGAGAGATGCGGTGTAACGCTGTGGTAAACTGGGCAGCGTAGTTAATTAGTCCGATAACGATAACGGCATTTGCGACGGTTGAGAGTGTCGGCGTAACTGCGCCAGCAACGCGATTGTTTCCCAAACAGCATCCTACAATGTTGCTCCATAAAGCGGTATCCGATGGTGGTGTGGTTATGCTCGGTGCTCCTAAACCACGTTTTCCACGTAGCTACGTGTCTCGTTACGCGATTACCCCGTTCCGATAAGACGAAACGGGATACTTTTCCCTATTCAATTTCCTGCCTTTTTCCCTGTCACATACGGTTACCAGTTTTTCTCGATGGTTGTATACGATACGATACGATACGATTCGATACGATTCGATGCGATCAGAATCCAGAGAAATCGTTTGATCTCGCGCGTTCCACTGGAAGGTTTGCTTTCGTACGTTGTCTATTAAAAGAAACAACGAAGTTTCCGATGAAACTTTTGAAGAAAGAAAGAAAGGAAAGGGGATAACGAAAGCAGAAGGTACGAGTTTCCAATTTTGCAAGCGGACAAACGGAACGGGCATTAGGATCAAACTGCCAGGGCGAGAAAGAGAGAAAGAGAGAGAGGGAGAGCGAGAGAGACAGAAAACGTAAGAGTAAGAGAGAGAGAGAGAGAGAGAGAGGACGAGCAAACTGGATTCCTCGTAATTCCACTGGCCAAAACGGGAGCCGTAATCTCGTTTCCGGCCGCAGGGACAGCGCACGGGGAGCCGGCGCGCGTGCACTGCACGGCGAACGAACGAACGAACGAAAAGCAAGCGGACAGGTCATAAAGGGACACAACCGGTAGAAGAGATTCGCACGATGAGGCGTAACGCGAACCTCCAGCGTGGCGAATTCACCAGCGGATAACGATAACGACGTTTGCTTCGTGCCGCTTCGAAAATCGAGCGCACACGCGCACGGCCTTCCTCTTTGCCTCCTCGCAAACGTCGTTGGGCGATCCTTGCAGCGTGACGCGCGTTCCAAAGTGGAAAGGTGGGGAGGGTGGTGGTGGTGGTGGTGGTGGCTGGCTGGCTGGCTGGCTGGTTGGAACGAGAAGGATAAAGGATGATTAGATCGAGCGTGAGAGCAGCCATTGGTGCATGAAACGCGAATCAACGAAATGATTTCAATTATCCAAACGAAGGTCTACCATAAGCGACGGAGTCTTCTGGAAACGAGCGATCGGTTAAAACGGGACGACGGTGGAAGAGGAGGTGGGTGAGAAGGAGTAGTGTAAAAGAGGTGGGAGGGGGTGGGGTAGGGCGAGGAATCGAAACTCCATCAAAGATATTGCGCGGGAATACGGCCCTGTCTTTTGCCACCCGTCGACGGCGAGAGCCGTTCTCCAATGAACACGCCGATGAGAGTTTTCACTCGAGTTGCCAGGAGTTTAATTCTGAAGACGAATCCTCCGGGAAAGAGGAAAGAGACGAGGGGGAGAAAGAGAGTGCAGAGTGGAGACGAAGGGAACGTCTATTCTTCTCGTGGAAGGAGTCGATGGGGGCTATCCGGTCTCTTTCCTTGGTACTTTACTTTTCTCTCTTCTCCTCTCTCTCTCTCTCTCTCAAACACACGTTGGCTCTCTCTTTCTCACTCTCACTTTATAGTGGACATATATGCGCGAAACGGCCGCTCGGAACGAAGAAAAGGGCACACGGAAGGGCCTTCGCCAACAAAAAGTTAATTACGGAATCATCCAAGGCAAAGCGGCTGCACGGTCCCTCCGTTCTTCTTCCATATCTTCTTTCTTCCTCTTACTTTCGCTTCTTCTTCACCATCCTTTCATTCTCTCTTTCTTCCTTTCTCTTCTTCTTCTTCTTCTTCTCCCCCCTTTTCTTCCTTTCTCGCAGTCACCGCCTATCGACTTCAACCCGGCGAGTCCTTCTTCTCTTCCCCACCCAAATTCGATGCCAATCCCATTCTACCTGCTAATAATGTGGCCTCTTGTCCCGGCGAGCGAGAATGCAAATTATTGTGCATGAATAAAATTTCAGCTGCTGCCGCCATCGCCGCCGCGCGCACACTGTGGTCGCGGACCAAACCCACCTTATTGTTACTTTGCGAAATAACGATTGTATGGGGGTCCTGAATGCCGATCGCGAGCGGTACACGCACGCCAAGAGGATTCGATGCCCGTTCTCTCTGGAAGAGATGAGAGAGGAGTGAGAGAGAGAGAGAGAGAGCGAGAGAAAGGCGCCACTGCTATCACCGTGCTACATCAAAACACGTTGCACGAAAAAAAAAGAAAAAATACTGTGATTTATGGCCACGCTGGGCTTTCCACCACTCGAACACGCTGAGCGGCCCGGCTTGATACCGTGATATCGAGGCTTTGTACGAAATTTTGAAAAAAAAACAAAAAAAAAATATCTAGTCTTTCGATTTCGTTCGACGACATCACTGGCCGCGATTCGTCTCCGCCGCTTTTTTTTTATATCCGAAAATGTTGGTTTCAAATACCTCGACGAGCCGTGACGTTTGCGGCTTTTTTGAAAAAGCTCTGTGTCCATATTTAAAGACCAAATACATCTTTAAACGGACTACGATCTGATCGGGGATTTAAACTAAAATCGATCGACAAAGCGAATGAAAATTTCATACTATAAATAACGTAGAATTACGTATCGATCGGTTGTCAAATATTTAAAAGTTATCGTAGATGTTTTGATAGACAAGATCTTTCTTATGTGGCAATTTATCAATTTAGAAGAAGAGGCTTAGCCTGTCTGGAATTTCTCGAGAAATAATCATCGTTAAGCGTTGAAAAATAACGTTTAATTCAATTAGCCGCTCCGACGTGTTTATCAACGTGTTCCCAAAACGCCATCGTGACGTTTTTTATAAAATAATAAGTTGCATATATGCGGCTTAATCACCTTTTCTCATTCCTCATTTCATCGCGTTAATCAGAGTATCCAAACGTATCCGAGTCACGTTTGCACGAACGTGTAAGTGCATTTATTATTAAAATACTTCCACCGCACGCTCTCCGTCTCTCGTTAGTAATGTTTCATTTGCATCTTGTAATTACGCTCCCTTTCGTAATTCTTTCGTTATGATAATCCTATTAGGTGGAGATAAAATTCACTTTGGATCGGTTTAAAATACAAAGGACTAATTAAAAGTAATAATAGGAAACGGAGGGAGCGAGAAGAAGTAGTAAGAGGCGGAGAGATACTCGCGCGCGCGCGCGCAAGCACGGGGGGAGGGGAAAAGGCGTATAATTTCCAATTAATTTTCTTTCAGTTATTTAATTTAGATCTCTCGTCCGAGGGAGATCGCCGGGAGACGGCGAAGAAGACGAAAAAGAAACGTCGAAATACGGTATAATATATAGATCATTAAATCTATATAAGCAAATACAAGAAGGTGTCCTACGAGGAACGTCCCCGAGGAGAAAGAAGCATGCGAAGCTTCGACGGGAGTTTAATTAAATATGATTTTTGTCCGTCCCAATGGCCAATTACCAGAGAATATGATATCAACGGTAATTACGTTCGAAGCGATACGCGAAATCTAATATATTTCAAATCGTTCCGCATCGAGATTTCAATTACAGTTGACAAAGTAATTATGTCGCTCTTCAAAATATTTAATTAAACCGCTATACCAATTATCGATGTTTTCGTTCCATAACAGTGCTAATCAGTCCTCGTTATACGATGCAATAACGCGAAGCTATCGACGGCGCAATTACTAATTCAATCTCGCAAATAACGTTCTTATCAAGTATCTATCGACGTCGAGCGGCGATCACTGTCATCGAGTCCGTTACATCGTTCAACCGGCTTCGAACGAAACGCATATAACCCAGTCTCGCGTCTATATTTTTACCGTCGGTGCTTTTCGAGCGGACAAGTATACGCGTAACGACAGAAGATCGATCGTATTCGAAATTCGGATGCTTCGCAGCGAGACTTACCTTAACTCCCCCCACCCCCCGAGCGTAGTAAACGTTAAAATTTGCAAGACTTTATCAACCTTAAAAGCAAGTTATCGATTTATAATGTACCATCGACACGCTCGGGCTGATGTATTAAAATTCTTTCAGATAATCCGACTCCGGGAGGGAAGTTCCGTCCCACCTCTTGAAAAATTTATAAGCCTCGCCTCGAACACCCGATACATCGAGTGTCGTCGATCATCCGTAAGAAAAATCGAAGTTAGGCGGACGCGGGACTTCGACGTGTGCAGGTACGTTCCGTAGGAAGAGGAAAAACCGGATCGCCTACGACGAAGTCGTTGTTCATCCTGCTACCACCAAGAAGGAGAGATCTCTCGTTGATAGACGCGTGCACGCTCGGGTTCTACCCGAAAGATCGATTAGACGCGTTGTCTCTGTTTGAATTGCGAATCCATTCTGAAAAGACAAATGAGCGTCGCGTCATTTATGCGAACAAAGAGCCAGTTCGCTAGCTGCCCGCCTCGTTCTCTAGCCAAGCTAGTCTACGCTAGGATAGGCTAGGCTAGGCTAGTCTAGGCTAGGCTACCTAGCTAGCTGCACTAGCAAGCGAACCATCACCGCCCGTGGTTGCACAGCTGGCTACCTTCCTCCATCACCAATATTAATACGCGAGCATACGTCATTTCACTGCGTAGCTGAGCAATGTTTATCGTCCTTGGAGATCAATCACGCGTCACGGCAGTACACCAAATTGCTCTATGATCCTCGTATCCCATTCCGATTCGCTTGCTTCGTTTTGCCAAAGCCTCGGCAAACAAACCATTTTTTCACCTCATTCGTTTCAACTTTTTAAAGGCCGCTGATCCAACTTTTACCGAATAAAAATGGCACAGAGTCCAGTTTTGACGTCTCCGGTGACTCGCGACTTGTCAAATTTGACGCGTAACGTCAAATTAAACTAATTTCGCGATTGTATTTTAGCCGCGCAAAAAGATTGTAGAAAATTACCGCGGAACAAGAATCGGACGGATACGATGAACCTTTTCGCCGTGTAATATCCCGAAGAAGTGTGAATATTTCAAGAGCGGAGATGTTAAGCCCCGCTCTGCCTTAGATTTTTTTTTGAAGAACGACGTATAGCACGAAATTACTTCGCATAAATTCGCAATGACTTTCGGTATTCCCAATCTGGCACGGTTATTACGCAATCTGCGCGGTATAATGAAATATTCGAGACTTTTGTCTTTCGCCGAGCTTCAACTTCCGATTACGACTGCCTCTATTTTCACCGTCTCTTTAAGAATTCAACGAACGCTCCTACGTATTATTGCAAGAACTGTAACGATCCTTCCCAAGGTACCAACCCGGAAGATAAAAAGGAGAAAGGGAAGTATGTAAAAAAAGAAGGACGAAGAGAAAGAGAATAATTGTCCCCCTGATTCTAATTAATTTACAACCTCGTCTAACTCTTAATAAACGTTTATCTAACGGAAGCGTATTTTGTTAGAGCGTGCATTACGCCGATCGCATAAAACTTCTCGTGAAACTTAATCACATTAACGGAACGACCATTAAACGGTTGCACGCTGTGTTCTGCGAACGATAATTCCACCGATCTTAATTACCTACGGAAATGATTTAAATATCGCTCGAAGCTTTACCTTCTCTAAATAGTAGGTACGTATCGATCGACCGCCTAATTCCCATATATATGTAGTAACAGACGTAAAATGTAACGCGAACGTCTTGATAATTAATGAACACTCAATACGCTTAACGTTTCATAGGAATTAAGCTCGAATTATAATAAATCACCGACGTACTCGTATACGTGTGTTGTTACATGATAGAATCCGTAACTTTAATTTTGGAAAAAATCTCATTACTTCACGAATTAAAGTAAAAATAAGAACTTAACGGAATATCTAGATCATAAATTATCTTATTTTGCATGTTACGTTTGCTTATATTATAAATTGATCATATAGTCGCTTAACAATGTAGGATAGAAAGAAAATAAGAAAAAATTAACTAAAAAGCAGCGTGAAACGTTGATCAAACCGTAAACGCGCTCGCGATAATTACTTTTCTTTTGCAGGTGATCCCGAACGATTCCGTAATCGATCGAACGTTTCCTTGAAGCGATGCGTCTACGTCACGTCGCGCTCGCAGTCCGATCGTGGATTAGACTCGGTGGTCCCGTGGCTCGACCACACGAAGATATGTGTGTGACCCAGCTGCGATTCTCATTGAGTACGTTCATCAATCATTTAAATGTAACACACGGCAGATATCAGGAGGGGGTTACCCCTTTCCTGCAGGACTACCAGCAGCAGCAACAGCAGCAGCAGCAGCAGCAGGAGGAGGAAATCCCGAACCGGCTCACTTTGTCTTGACATCTGTCAAACCACCTCGACGTTCCGACGGTATCTTCTTTCTCCCTTTCGTTCTTTCGTTCTCTTCTTCCTACCTTTTACCCTTTATCCTGCTCACGTTTCAAGCTGCCGCATTCGTAATTCCGTATACCCTTCCCTTAAATAACTTCGCTTGGATAAGAATTATCGTCGATAGAAGCGAGCAACCTTTTTCCCTTTCCTTCTGTCTCTGAAAAACGTCCTCTTAAAAGCACACTCGTTTCTTTCATACGATACACGTACGTATGTATTTACGATTCCGTTCGGTGCGTCGGCTACGTATATATATGTGTATATATATATGTATGTACGTGGGAGAGGTTCATGAAATATGAAGGCTTTAATCAAAAGGATGACAGTAGAAGGGCACGATGCTAGGACCGAGTAGCATAGCGACGCGGGACAATGAAAAATTAATGACAAGTGGAGTAACGTAGAACGCGACACTGTCTACTCTACGACACAGCGTTGGAAAGTGTGATTTATCAAATCGCTGCTTTTTAACCTATGCTCGCTACGCCTTTTAAAAAACTACATCGAATTCCAGCCCTTTATCGTGTTACCGAAAGATCGTGCTCGCCTCGTTCGTGACAGCGATGTCCAACGTGCTATTACCTTGCGATCCATTATCGTCCCGTCCCGTTCCTTCTTCCAAAATATCGCAGCCCGATAATTTGCAGCGATCGAAATTGTCATAACGATGACTATAAAAATGAAAGGACTTTTTATTACCCCGTATTACAGGTTCGATCGAAAATGGCTTCGGTGTAGGAGTATTAATTATCGTTAAAAATCGTCGCCGATGGGACACGACGAGGAGGACGACAACGAACCGCTATTGATGAAAGGTTAACGATTTATAAAAACATCCATCGAGAGCGATAAAAGCTTGTCGGCCGTCGAACGAAAATCAATGCGATGGGAACACGAGCGATTTCCCTCCTCTCTCTTTCGAAACACGCGCGATATACGTCGCCATCGTGATATTTCCATCATCGCGTGAATTAATACGAGTGCGTTACTTATGCATGCCGCGTGTACCTATTACCCATCGTATCCGACACGATCGAAAGCTAAGCCGAATCTCGTACCGGCCGTCGCTCGATACACCGGGAACCGCTCTGCAAATGCGGTCCGGAGAAGCCACAGAGGTAAATGTAATCATCTAACATCTAGTTTCCATACCAGACGTAGACCCGGTTATATGGCCACTCGACGTCGAGACCTCGCCATAATGGAGTAATAAACGTGAATAATTGCATCGTTTTCCGTAAAACGCGATCGCACGGAAGGAGCGGGTGGGTTGATTTTTGCCTCGTGATCCTCGCGGCCGAAACGATGCTCGTTCTAATTATGTAACTACTTCCTACACGAATTTTAGCGTTAGATCGAAGGTTTGGTCGAGTAGCTTCGTGTAATCGATCGAATAACGCGCTTCGGGACAAAAATTTATGTAAGTAAAGAGATTATTTCTGCGGGGAGAAACGCGACGATAGCTAAAAAGAAACTTCGACTTCGGCAGAGCGACGAATCAAGATTGCTCTTCTCGCGCGAAGGAGGAAGATGAAAATGAATTGGCTGAGAAGTCAATTTCGTCGTTAATACCACCACTTCTCCTCCCTTCCCGTTTCTAGGACCAATAGAGACTCAAGAATGATCTTTCCCTCGGCCTACTCAAAGACAGTGCCACGAAGAGGACAGAGTCGCTCGCTTCATCCAATAAGGAACGTAATCTCCGAGATCGAATCAATTTATCGAATTTGCTACGATTTTCTCCGTAATCGTTCATAAATGATACACCATCCTGTAATCCGAGAATAGAAGGATAATGAACGAGAGAGAGAGAGAGAGAGAGAGAGAGAAGGAAAAGACTAAAAGAAAAGTAGGGAAATTTGGATAGATGACGTCCTTGGAATCGGATTCATCCTCTCGAGCCGAATCCTACGAGCGAAATCCCCGTCGATGAATTGGTCTTCGTGCATCTCCGCGCATGGAGCACAGAGATTATTACCTTCCCGTTCGCATCCCTCCTTCCTCTCCCTCGAACGGCCTCTCCTTTAGACTGCACATCTGCACCGCATCCGTCGACCTGAAATATCGAACTTCGCCTTTGATCCGATCATGCCTTAGGGAAATTACCGAGTGCACCCAGAAAAATTTCATTCCCGATCGACTACGTCCAACAAGTTGTGCGTTCGTTGACGAACGCACCAAATTGGTGATCCGATTCCTTTGTACTTTTTTTTATCCAGCGTATTTCGTCGTGATTATTACGTTCATTAGAAAGTACCCATCCTAATGCGATTTATGAGAAATTATGACAGAGTCGTCGAATGTAATTTGAATTCATTGAAAAAAAAATTAATCGTACGATCGTTGAGAAATCATTTCTTGGAGATGAAGGGTTCGATGTTGATTCTACCCACGTTCGCACAGAAATTGTCTTCTTTTCCATCGACGAGTGAAGGGACGGCGACCAAAGGGACGTCGACGGAAAGAGGGCTATAGACGATTTTGGCGGAACAAACTGAAATCCTGGGTAATTCCGGACGATGTTAGGGTTAATCCCCGTTTCGATTCCCTTTCGAAATCACCCCTTTTTCTTTCGTTCATCCGCACAAAATCACTCTAGCGAGAGCAAAAAG
>JAIFRP010000026.1:6685969-6697068 GCA_032403825.1 Odynerus spinipes
GGAAAGTGAGAGGTAAGGGGGGGGGAAGAGAGAGAGAATAAATAATCCAGAAAGCACGCGTTTCGTCCTAGTCGGAAAAGGAATCGGAATAGGACTAACACAAACGGGCCGACGCTTTTCGCATTTCTCTGTGTAATCGATAATCGATAAGAGAAACGGGCGTAAGTGAAGAGGAATGTCAAATAGAAAGCGAGGTAGTAAAGAGGACTGGCAACGAACGAAGAGGTCGAGCTACAATTTGTGTGTCAACAAAATGAGTTCGCGTGTTCCTCGGATCTGCGAGTGTTCCGACGTTCGAGTGTATGCAAGCTTTTGTTTCTGTAGGTACTCTTTCACGGATTTACCGATGTTGCACGCTGTCGGTAGCGCTTTGGAAGAGAAAACACATAAACGCGTAACGGGAGTTTTCTTACTCGAGCGAAAATATTAAATTCTTTCATGTTGCTTCGTTAATTTCATCCCCGTTTATATTTTTTTTTTATTATTAAGAAACTATTAGTAGAAAAACGAGTACATGGATAAATGCAAAACGAACGTATTACAAATTTTACTATTATACTTTACGAGGGATCAAAGGCAGATACACGTCCGACGACAGATTCCCTTCTCTCGAGCCGGCTGAGAAGCTAAAGTAAGAGGAATTAAAGTAATTACACGAATAAGACTGAAAGTTTGTCACCGACAATTTCTCCCTCGGCTTCTAGGCCATCTTGATCGTACGAGGACATCCCGAGAAATTAGAACGAAGTTCAGCGTACGATCACGGGCTTGAAAATTCACGTCTTCGTAATTCACAATGCGCGACGTCCATTGTACCGGGCGAGATTAAGGGAGATAATTTCTATCCGGTGACGCTAAAGAAGCCGGAGTAAATTTTCAAGAATATCTCGCTCTACCGTTATATACATAACATAGGAATCGTAAAAATATCAGAGTTCACTACGGGGGAAATATAAATTACTCTTGTCGTCCCTTACGAGAACGTAACTTTACGATAAAGGGGGAGTGGTAATGAGGAATTTATCGGGGGACGTTAGGTGTCGTCTAGGCCTCTAGACGAGCATCGATTAGAGTAGAGAACAAGGACAAAGACGAGGAAACATCGAGAGATTCGCGAACGATGATACTCGGTTGTCCCGGATAATCGACAATCGATGACAGAAGCGAGAGTGACTGTGGACGGGCTCGGGCACGACGGGATCAGAGGGTGCCGGGGGTCGAAGAAGGGGGTGAGGACTGGTGACAGTGGTGGTAGGGTGGGGGGTGGATAGATTCGAGAGTGGAGAGGTGAGATTACAAGGCAATAGCGCGACGTGCAATCACGAGAGGACACACGTGAAGGATCGACATCGTAGCACGGCGTTCCACCCCACCCTTCATTCAGCAGAACCGCTTCCCGATAATAATTAGACGCTGGCTCGGCTGACTAAGCTGGCTGACATGCCTCTGGCGCCCTTTACCGGCCGATGCCCGCTCCATCTTCCTACCGTCCTTCGTGGAATGCGTATTATCGACCTACATTTTCCCACGTCGCATCATCCACCACACCCCCGCTGCCCTTGCGTCGAAAGGATTTCTAACGATTATGAACTGATTATCATTCAGGCCTCGCGTGAATTCCACCGTGATCGATCGTGGACACTTTCGGATATCGTGGACGCATGCGAATATTTCTTGGGGATCTTTGTAGAATATTTCCTTCCGTCGTAAAATATTTCCTTCTCGATACCTCGATTGGACAGTTATCTAAACTATATTTAATTATACCGTTCGCAGATACGAACCCATCGATTCTCACCTTGGACCATCGGAAAGAACCGTGAACGAAATAGGCGAGAGGATCGTTCGAGTTTTTTGGCGCCAGCGGGCAAGTGGTATCCTTTTAATTTCTACACGGAGAATGTAATTAAGGAGTTTGAAAACGAAGCGAAATTCGGCAACGATTAAAATAATAGCTAGATTCTCGTTGTTTCCAAGTATATGACTTCCGAGTACGTGTGAAACTACCAACAACGATTTAAGTGTGTGTTACGTGCCCGATAGTTATCGATAATGATCCTCCCTTGCCCTAGGAGACGCGATAGTTATCTAGTATATATACTGGAACGACGCGTTTCATCTTCGATAAATTCGTATACGCGAATATTGCGTGTCATTTTTGTCCAAATCTAGGACAGCTTTGGTAACGTGATAAATTAAGCTCGAAAATACTTTGTATAATAAAGAAACACCATCGCTGATCCGTACCAATGGTACCTAATGAGATGAAATTACCTCCGAGGCACTTTCAAAGACACGCGAGACCTAGAAATCGATTAAAAAAGTCAAAGCGAAGGAGAAATCGCGCCCGAGCGCCTCGCCGAGGGGCGAAATTTCGAGGCCGTGTTAAATTAGTTTAGCTTTCGGAGAAGCGGCAAGCAACAGTTGTCTTCCACCTATCCCCAATTCCCCGATACTTCCGGACAGAAGAACGTGCTACTTCGTGGCAGCACAATCCTCCATTGTGCTCTCTCGACGATGCAACGCAATGTCAGCAAACGCCTTCAAAGGTCCTCCAGGCGTGAGCGTTCAAAAGACTATTGTTCAACTCGCTGTGGAACGAGTGTACGAGTCATTCTTTTAAATTTGATTTAACCGCGTACCTGGCGCGCCATCGACACGCAAAAGGAAAGAGAAAGGGAGAGGGAGTGGGAGAAAGAGCGAAAAGGGACGCTAGGTATACCTACACCGACCTTTTACTCGTTCGTCGCTCGCCATCCTTTGCGAAACCGCCCGCGAAATAGTACCTACCTACGTTCGGAAGCTGAAATTTCCTCGTTCCGCTTTGTGATTCGCGAGAACCTCTCTACGCTAGAAAATTAACGCCCTTTCGAACGAGTGGAATACGCGAAACGCTTTTTCCCGCTACGCCAAGACGCAATAAAAATGGAAATCGCCAAAACTATTTCAAGATTCTTCCGGGAGCAACCTCCTTCGTCTTCTGCTCCTTCTTCTTTTTCTTCTTCTTCTTCTTCTTCTTCTTCATCCCTTATTCGAAGACTCGCAAAATCGAATTTCACTTTTATCCGCCTAGAAAACTTCCACGATCGTTAAAACCCATACGATTGTCTTCCTCCTTCGCTCGAATTAACGGGCAAGCGATCTCGCGGTTCTGGAGATGTAGATTCGCCTTCTGATACGGAGGCAATAAAAATGGAAATCACCGAGCGGAATATATCCCTTTCGGTGAGATTTGCAAAAGCTTCCGGATTTTCGCGCACCGCCCATCGATAAATTAAGACTTTAACCGGGATGATCCTAACACGAGGAGGAGAGTAGGTAGTAGTCCGTCGGCTTTTATTTTCTTTCGCATTTATTTGATCCCCGCGCTTGCCGTGGAAAAGGTACTTAAAAAGTGTCGCGAGAGCGTGATACAAGGTACGTATCGCGAGAGAAATAAATCTTTCGGGCGCCTCTCGATGTTATTTCACGTACGTACAATCCAAAGCACGCTTTTCCGATTTTCCTGTTGCTTTTATTTTTCTATTTGTGTCGTCATACGATCGAGATATCTATACCGTCCAAGTACTATTGCAACGAGCGCGATAGGTGCTTTCTATATATCTGGAAACATCGATCGCTCGTTTTGAAACGGTTGAACGCGTAAGTAATCGAAGTTACAGAAGAACGCCGACGATCGTCGCTGGGATATATATTTAGCTAGTAGATTTTTTATAAAGACGTATCGGTTCGATAAAGTTCTGCTTCTTCGAGAGAGAGGAAGACACACACACACAGAGAGAGAGGGAGAGAGATCGCGAAGGAAAGTTTATACTCGCATACGAAAGTTTGCCCTGGCGAGCCATGCGTATTCACGAGCAGCATAGCTCCTGCTGCCGCTCCACGGGATTCTCCCTCTAGTCTTATTTCAATAAGAAGTTACGAAGAGTAGAATTTCTGTTGTAAGGTAGACATACTTGTCATGTAGATACTTTCAAGCACTTCGCCCGTTCGTACAAGCGACGACAACGTAGGTATCTCTCGTGGGGACGGCAACGACTGATTCAAAGACCCGGGACTAGAGGAAGAGGACGACTCTCTCCTCCTCAGGGCGCGCGGGCGCGGATATACGCGAAAGTGTACAAGGAAAGTGAAGAAAGAGGTAGGAAAGAATGCTAAAGTAGTCTCCGGTGAATGTTTTACACTCGTCCGGAAAAATAAGACGGATGCGCGTGATCCAGAACAAACGGCCGACGAAAAGTCACGAAACTTTTGTGTCATCTTCTAAATTGGACGCTCTACTTTTACTTTTCCTTCCCCTCCTCGTCCTCCTGCCACTTTTTGTCCCCGCCAAGCTCTCCTTCATCCCCCGCCCCGCTCTTCTCGGCGTGTCGGTAGTTTATACGAGAAAAGTTGAAACACGAGAGTTCTTATCATACCCTGAGAAATTTCAAAGCCCTAAGAAAAATGTCGGCGTTCTTGCAACCTTCCTTCCTTCCTTTCGTAAAGTCATCTAAGGACACGCGAAAATGAATCTACTTTTCCTATCGCATTTAGAGAAAATAAGTTGGAATCGAATCAATGAACGTCGAGAACTTCCATGACGGTTTTTCGCACTTTCGAACTCGAGGCGTAAATAGAAGCTAAACAACGGAGAGAGAGGGGGGAGGAGAGAGAGAGAGAAACGAAGAATGGATAAAAGCAAGAGAAATAAAAAGAGAAGAAAAACGACGCGATGTAAAAATGATTCTCTCTTTCGTGCGCGCGCGCGCGCGCAAACACGCTCGAGATGACAGCGTTAAAAACTTGGACCGACGACAACGACGCTTTTATTCAAGCACGCGTTCGATTCCTGCCGCACGTTACTATTCCCCGTCGATAGGATACAAAAAGGGAACAGGAAATTGTATCAAATTGGAGAGTATCGGGATTAAGGATCCCTCGAAAACGAGAGCGCGCGCACTGGCGGTTCACCAAGCCCGGTGGGTTCGCACATGCCGCGCTGATCCGCCCATTGTTGTGCAAATCCAACAAAAACCAACCCTCTAATCTCGCGAACCCACTTGAGATCGCAACGCGCACCCCACGCCTGTACAATTAATTTATATGGCTATCTAATGTACTTACGACGCCATTCCCCTTTTCCATACTTAAGCTCTTCGTTATCTTAACGATCGGTAGCTCGTAAGAAAGCTGAAACTATAAGCTACGAGATGATATAAGCTACGCTTCTCTATAGTAAACGGTTAATCTGCAAATGTACTTCAAACTTCGATAGCGGATTTACGTTTCACCATTTACGCCATTGCTATTTTATTTTTATTTTTTGTAGTCTTTTCAAATGAGGGGGTACGATCGTTGAAATCGGCCGAGCACGTTCAGAGGTATTCCATTTATAGAAAACTTTTATTTCAAATTATAACCTACTTTCCAATTTTTTGGCAATTAAAATGGGAATGAGTTTATTTGAACGCTCCCACGGGTCATAATCCTTGACCGATTTTAACGATCTACGTTATGTCCGAAAGCCAAGAGTTCAGGCTACAAGAGACCGTCGGTAGCATTTTGCAAAACAAACAGCTTGTTTAGAAATTGTACTCAAAGTTAGAAACACAAAGAAATAGGCGAATCTATAAATATAAACTGAAATTTGGTACATATACATATAACTTTCGATTAGCATTTCGAATTCTTCTCCAAAACGCAATTTTTGTATATACTTAAGTATATCTTTTAACGATCAATCACAGATACCGCTCCAAACCGCTAGTCACCACCTAACAGTGATCTGTCGTTATCGTCGTTGTTAGGCGAATTTCATCCGCTTCGAACAAATTTGCACGGATTTACGCGTGATCGAACACGAATTAGGGATTATGTTTTGTAATACGATAGCGATAGAAAAGGACCATAGCGTAAATCCGATAACGAAATTTCGATATGAAACGACGCTCTATAGGATATATAATATACCTATTCTATATGTATCTATCTATTATATGTACACATAGATCACATGATACACGTCATAGATATGGCGAGCTTACCCGCATCACGTATAATTTTTTTTTTTCATACTATAAGTATATGCATTAAATATACACACATATATATATATATATATGTGTGTGTGTGTGTGTGTATATATCATAACAAGATACGATCAAATGACTCGATGGGACTGTATAATATGGACGCTGCTCATCATTTAATTAAAGGAACTATCGATTTACCTCAATGATTGGTTTCGTTAATGCGTCTCCTACGTTTCACGGTAAACAACTCGATTAAACTATTATGAGCTTGTTACTGTGACGTTTAGTTAATATTGAACGTCGAGTCGTCTAGAAAGCACACGAGATCGTCCAAATCGTTCGATCGCGGTTTTATAAATTGAACATACGTCTCGGGTCGACGACTGTATCCTAATATTTTAATAAATTTGGGAAACCGTGCGCGGATCGAAGAACGCGCGTGCTCGTTGACTCTGGCAAGAAAGCCGAATGCGGAGGCATACCACATTGATCGAATAGTCAGCGGTTGGCTAGGAACGAGCCCTTCCGGTCTAACGAAGGAAGTTAATTGTGAACATCGGAACGAGCGAGGCAGCTGCTTCGCTCGTCTTGTCCGGCTAGTATGCTCGTGTACCGGTATTCGAGGGAATACCGCTCAGAGGAATACCGGTATTCGTGTTGTCTCCGCGACGAATACCCTTCGTGCGAATTACGTACGGTCGATAACACGCGTGTATGTGTATATCTATACCCTTATAGTATATATGTATATATTGTATATACACAGACATATATGGATATATATATATAGACATAGTAGATACATGTGGCGTCTGAAACGGGCAACCTAAATAACTGTTCTGGTTTTGGTTAGGGAGGAACATATCGGAGAAAACTTGTTTAATAATTTAGTGCTATGATAGCAACTAAATTTTTTCTTAGATCATTTAAACACAGTTTGGTCTTTATTTATCTACGGTAATTGAGATTATAAATCAATCAAATTCCACTGCAAATAAAAAATAGAAACACCTGCCGTAAGAAATTGCCGTTCGAGTAGCTGTTGTCCAAAACACATTGTTTTCCCTCCGAACGACAAATTAATTGTTCGGATGAAAAATTCGCAGCGTCTCCTACGTTATATACATACGAAGGTACGTATGTACATACTTTGCCGTGGCGCTCGACGAAAAGGACGTTAAACGGTGACCCCGAAGTAAACTCCCGTAGTACACGGTAAGCGTGACACAGATTCATTTCCGAATGGCAGTATGCCATTCGACGTTTACCCGATGGAAAGCGCGTGTCGTGGGGCCGAACGTTCACCGAGCGATTTTGTAGACAGGATACATACATATATATATATACACACCGTGCGATACTCGAACGTGTTCGCGAGTGCACGCATCGAGAACGCGCGCGCGTAGAGGCGTGTTTATCGAACGAGGAGGACGAACACCCTGTATCGGCTGCAACAGCGAGGCGACATAGCGGCCCGCTATCTTCCTGACGCTGGAATTACACCATTATTGTGCAAATTAGTGAAGACCCGCGCATGATGGCCGGGGGACGTCGAGCAGGATTAGAATTAACGCGACGCGGCGCTCGTGCAGCTTCACGCCAAATGCCCCGTCATATCGAGATACGGTCAATTTGTGACGGTCCTCCGTGTATATACGTCTACATACATATATATATATATATATATATACATACATAGCCTTGTAAATATATATTTATAATTTTAGATTAGAAAAAGAAAACAAGTTCCACGAATACCCGACGCAGTCGGTCAGAAAATAATTAAAGAGATCCCACATCGAATATACCATCCAAGCAAGCATAATAAAGCAGATCCGTGAAAAACAAAAGAAAAGAACTATCAGCCACGCGCACAGCAGCGTGTATTTAGACGAGTGACGTCGAAGCTGCGATCGTAAATTTATCGAAAAATCATAAGTCATGTCCCACACGTCAGTATCCATTTCGCGTTCTCCCCGGCACGCGGAATACGGCAATGGCGATACTCGACAGCTTTACGTGATCCACCGCATTGCTTTTACGCGTCGTTAATATTTCAGAGAGCGCGGGCCACCACCGGCACCGGCAACGGCACCGGCGAGAGAACGCGAGGAATAGAAGGCGAAGTTGAGGGGGTGGTACGTGGTGGGGGTAAAGAGGGGGAGGACAGTTGAATCACTGACATTGAAACGTGCTCGTTTTTGCTGACGGCCGCAACTGCTGGGGATCACACCCCGTGCATCCAACAAAAGTGCATTGTACCATTGTAAATATAAACTGTATATTCCGCAAATCGGTTCTCGCGAGTCGGCTATTTGTCGCGTTTCACGACATATTGTGCACGCTTTCCCTCCGCTCGTAGCCATTTAACCGTGCGTAGGTACCGTGCTTATTGTGTATATATATACGGAGGAACATATGGCGCGAAAGTAACGTCTCTATTATGTGTCCTCTGATAAATGGACGCTCGTATTTAACGCGCCGGCTAATCGAGCCGCTCGTTGCGTAAGGAGGAGAAGAGAACGAGAAAGAGGAGAAGAGAACGAGAAAGAGGAGAAAGAGAATAAAGAAGAAGAAGAAGAAGCGGAACGTGCACGCGACGGAAAACCGCAACGAGAAGAGAATTTTAAAGGGCGTTACGCGCGCTCGCGCGTGCGCCCGTACGCCGGCTGGCTCGCTACCCAGCTAGTTTTTAAAAGCCACCACGGTGCACGGGCTCCTTAATCATTCCTCCGGCAAACATGCATATGAAACACTTGTTTGTATGCCAAGTACGATTGCGGCTTGGAATAAAGCGGTCCAAGATTCACAATCCGAAAAACCGGATACGCAGTTTACTCGACTTTCGAGCGTTAAAAGTGAAATAGGGTCATTATTTTTCTTCTCTTTCTCTTTTTCCTTTCCTGCGATTCCAATTATCTTTTTTTTAAGGGTGGGAGGAAGGGGAGAAAGTCATTGCTGTTCTCGTATCCGTGTACGTATACGCGAAAACAACGTTTTGATTTGGAACGGAACGCGCGGCGCGGCCTCGTAAATTTCTTTTCGCGTTCATGTAGAAAGTAGATAATTAAAAAGATAATCGTTTACCGGTAGCGTCTATGCGAATAGAAGAAAATGGAGATGAGAAAAAAAAATGCTAGCAACCTACACGATGGACCTACGTGTTTCATCCGCTCAAACTCTGACAGGAAAGGGATAGATGCATGAATAAGGGATGAACCGAGCGCTGGCAAAAGGTGGAATACTGAATTAAACAATAAGCGATTCCAAGTACTGCTCCGGTAACACCGTTTTTTTCTTTCGTTATACATAAAAGATAAACGGCAACGAAAATAACTTTTGGAATGTGTACCGCGAAATCATAATTCGGTATTTTTTTTTAAAAGCTTCTGTCGTCGCGGTTTCTAATAGAAAACACGAGCGACCTCGCGTCTTGTTTATAACACTATGAACATCGAGAAATTGGATTATCGTTTGAGTGATCGTTCGTTAATTTTCGTTCGTTACTAATTTTCCAAACGTAATTATAACGTCGTCAAAATATCTTTTCTCTAATGTCGGACCAATAAACGACACGTATCGTATCGCGAATCGTATTACATTCTAATACCACGCGATACTGCATCGCGCGTTCATACTACGATCAATCATACGGTGTATTCGACCGGTAACGTCGATCGGCAACTTACAAAATTTTAATTGCTGTACCAATACGACGCGCGTGCACGCACCATCGTCAAAATAGGGGAAATACGGGACGGAAAGTTAAATCCGAATCGCATCGCGACGCATGCACATCATACGCTCGCGAAGATTAATAACGCGGGTATCCTGCCCACTAATTGAAAGGGTGGAGACCGAAGAGGAAGAGGAAGAGGAGGAGGAGGAGGAGGAGGAGGAGGAAGAGGAAGAAGAGTAAGGGAAAGAGCGAGGGATCGGTCGCGTGTACGGTGCATATAATACTAGAGTTGGAATCTAATAACACCGTGGGCTCGGGTATACGCGTTTCTTTCGTTTCGTTGAAATCGAATTGATATATCCGCGGTGTGTGTATACACGCTGCCGCTTTGCCGTATGAAATCGACACGAACCGTCCACTCTCATTCCCTCTCTCTCTCTCTTTCGCTGTTCCTCTTTCCCACTCGTTCCCTCCCTCCCCGCAACAAGATTATGGTAATTGACTATCCGACTTGGAAACCCCCATCAGGCATATCAATTACGTACGTATGCATCCCAACCGAGAATTTGCCTTTGATCCGCTCAAACTCCGAGGTAACACAATTCACGCCTGCGTCTAATCTCAAATGGGATTGCCTGATGGCACAAGGGACATCGAAATGGGCTTTTCCGAGTTCACAAGAACGAGTCGTTTCGATAGGCAGTGGTCGAACGACCGACCTCTTCTCCGCTTTTCCCTGTGCGTATCGATAATCTGGTTTACTTCTTTCGTCTCTCTCTCTCTCTCTCTCTCTCTCTCTCTCTTTCTCATCTCTATCTCTCTCTCCCCCCTTCCCTCCTTCTCTCTTTCACTTTCTCTCGCTGCACGTATGCGTAGTGTGTATCAAGAAAATCATTCCGAGGATTTTCTTCCACACTGACCGTTCCTGTCAGCGGAACGTCGGATCTTATCAAAGGAATCCCTCGTTTGAAGATACGTGCTCCCGATTTTTATCGGAATTTATTTGTTCATCGCCGATTTCATTATCGATATTATTTGTAAATACCTGAATAAAGTGTGCTGTATGATAAGACGAAGTCTTTCACAAGTGGCCTTGTTAAAGTTGTATCTCTATAGAAAAGTTTGATACGTCTCGGTAAATCTGTTGAGAATTAGTAGATAATTTTATCTGTCGCGTTGCCGGGACATTATTTGAGAGTAGAGTAAATAGGTACCCGACGAATCGACTTACGTTAGAAACTAATGGCATACATAACGCTTTGCTTCGAGGCAAAGTCGATTATACGGAACGCAAGATGTGTAACGCGCTTTCGGAAGATTCGAGTTAGAACTTCAGTTGGTAGACATCGGAAATGTCGTTAGTAAACGTCACATGAAGAGAGAGACAGAGAGAGAGAGAGAGAGAG
>JAIFRP010000026.1:6697108-6708050 GCA_032403825.1 Odynerus spinipes
ACAGGAAGGGAGTGAGAGAGAGAGAGAGATACAGGAAGGGAGTGAGAGAGAGAGAGAGAGAGTACGATGTTCCACGATTTTATGCTTTAATAATACAGAGGAAGCTCTCGGCTAAGGATTTCCAAGCGACTCTCGATTCCGCCCGTGGCGTATCATGCAAACGTTTAATCTCTTCATCTTTCCGCAAACGAGTGTTTATTCGGGAAATACGTATGTACGTATACGGTAGTATTCCAAGCCGAGGTAGATAGAACGCTCGAAATCATAGTGGCCCCAGCGAGCAACCGATCGTTTAATTGGAACGAATCACGATTTCAAGCGGACTCAGCAGATGGCACGTACGTGATAAGAGCTTAAAAGTCGAGGACCGTAGTGATAATTACTAATATCGTATCTCGAACGGCGCGAACGCTTTACAATACGATCGATAACTGGTGGTATCCAGCGTGGTATACACCTACGTACTTGCATACACGCGAGCAAACGTACGAGGGTACGTGTGTATCGACAGAGAACATACGCGTATAAATGTAAACGTGTTCTCAATTTCAAGATAACACGAAGACGTGGGTAATACTGAAAGATCGTATCGAAGAGCAATGTATTAGCGATGAAGTTGATCCTTTCTATCACGCATGTCACAATACACATGCACATAGTACATCACATATACGTATACACACACACACGCATAAAATAAAATAAAATAAAATTCACACGTAATATAATACCTCGTAGAACAACGACGTGCTCGTACTTGGCACGTAACACTTATCGTTAACTCGATGTTGATTATTTATTGCTTTTTCTCGTCTTTCTTATTTTTACAGCAATGTCGGCAATAAAATTAATTGATTTTCTTTGAAAAATTGTCACGACCAATGAAACGTTATTAAGCCGTACTAAAGTGTGATTAGAAAGAAACGAAAAGAAAGTATCTAATGGAAGTACTAACCGCGTGAAATAAATAATAATAATAATAATAAAACCGTATTTAAAAAAAAGGAACCAATGTCTGGGAAGCGTTTAACAAAATGTTCGTAACGAGTCGATAAAAAAAGAGACTAAAAAAAAAAAGTACTCGCGATAACCTTAAAAGCCGTCTCTCTATCGTTCGGCAATCACAGCGATATAAAAGAAGTCGTTCGATCATAGAACCGATTAAAGTTCTCGCGGTCGCGGAGTCAACATGACACGACTCATTATTTTCGCGTGCCTTTTGGCGGTGCAGTTAAACCGCGGTCTTTCGGGTAAATCTTCAGATTTATGGTTCCACCAAAACGGGTCCCACCCTTTCTCTGTACGAACCTTACGAACCCTCCTTTTCCCTATTCCAAAACGCGCGGCCCTTCTCGATCATCCGAATCACGAGCGGATCTGTCTCTCTCCCTCTCTCCCTCTCTCCCTCTCTCTCTCTTGCTGTCTCGTCCTTTCTCCTTCTCCCTTCGTCTCTTTCACTTTCAGTGCACCTTGCGTGGAATTTATTGGACTTTATTCTTTTTTCCACCCTACGACAAGGAAGACGAGGGAAGCGAAAGATTTATACATACACAGACGTGCATATACATATATTCGTATTATATAGAAAAGAACGATGAAAAATCGCTTTTCCAACGAATAAAAAAGAGATATTATCATTCCTGTCTTTTCGTTTCTCTCCCTCGTCTTCCTGATCGATTTTTCTCGAAGTGCTGCAAATGAACTTACGAACTTGTGCTTCTAGTTGAAATTGTGACGTTCTCGAAGGCAAAGATCACTCCGGAGTTAAACATTTCTGAGAGAGGCGCGAGTAACTGTGTTGTCGAAACGAATAAGGGTGAAAAGTATGAATACGAACCCGACTATGGTGCTTCCGTTGGGCATCCCAAAATACATCCTACATCTATCCACACCTGTTCGATCAGTATAATCAAACCTACCACGGATGATACTGGATCCTGGACAATCACGCAGAATAACGAGAATGGAAAGTCTAAAGTTTATAAATACAACTTATATCATGAAACGGTAGGAATCATTTAACTATCCCGTCCAAAGCTACGAATTCTATAAAAAAATTTAGCGTTAAATTTGATGCACGTTGATTTCAGATCGGCATAATCAACCCTGCCGATTCTTTAACAATCTACAAAGGACATTATGCGAGTGTGAAAATCGCGGACGATCTTGACGACATCGTCGCTTGCCAAGTAACGCCCCCGAAGGTAAAGTTACTATTCGTGTATCCTAAATTATGTCGTCACGTCGATCGTAATTAAAAAAATTATTCATTTTCACAAATCCTGATTTCAGAAAGAAACGTTCGATATTCTTTCGGAGAACGTAACAAACATCGAACGATTCGATATTTGCGGCATTCGAGTCATGGTAGATGACGAATTCAACGGTCAGTGGTATTTAATAGCGATTAAGGAGAATAACGAGCTGATATACACCGAGTTCAAATTAAATGTAGTGGACGACAACAAACTCATAACCGATCAGGTAGGTTTGAAAAATAGAAAAGTTCGATTGATCGTGTCTATTGCATAATAGAAGGAACAGAATATATCGTTCGGCATTAAGGAATCACGCTTTGTTAAATAATTCACGTCGGTCGTCTCCGTGAGGGGAAATACCTATGCCTTTTCGTTGAAAATAGTTAAGACCAGAAGGAACGGGAGGAAAGTTTCGTTAAAAATTGAAAAGCGGCGGAGCAGAAGGAACTATCGTTTCATGAAGTTCCATGCCGTGTTTCGGTGACCCTCCGTTTGCCCGACATCGGAGGGGTCCATTCTCGAAATTCTTTCTCTCGCCTCTCGCCGGTACAATCGATGCGAAGGAAACGACTAAACTTGCCCATTCGGCTCGCACTCGAACGTTTTCCACGATGTAGTCCACGCCGACGATGGTAGAGGGGGAGGGGGGGAGGGAAGAGGGTGCCTCGATGGTAAATCTTGTCGGCGAAAAGAGGGTCCGGAGAATAGAATGGAAAGCTCTTAGTCTATACACGGTCTCTCTTAAATTTCTGTTTAGAATTTGACAGTGATTTCCTCTCAAGGAAAAGCGATTTCAGCGCCACGCGCCACCATTAAGCGAACCGCTTAACTTTTGCTTTCAGATCACGATTGTGACTGTTATGTAAAAAAAAAACTCATTTTCGGCTTTTCCTTTTTTTTAAACTTAATCAGTAATCTTAAAAAGTTGACTACAGTTTTCTAAAAGTTTCATTTAGTTTCATTTGAAGGAGTAGATATGAAAGTTTCTAGTAACGTTTCGATGTCCCGCGCAATCACATTGAATCTTCGATATCGTTAACGGGAGAGCATACCTAAGGTGATGTCAGAATGGCGAGAGAGAGTGAGAGAGAGAGAGAGAGAGACAGAGAGTTTCACTGAGTTTAGAGCATGAAGTTATATCAACTCACAGTCGGTTAGTATAATGGACGCTTGGCGACGTAGTCAGGCTAGGATTAACGATGCTAAGGGAAGTAAGGAGAAGCACCAAGGATCGTGTCAGCCTAGAAAATACGAGCTGTCGTGCCGCATAAATAGTTCTCAACGAGATTCCTCCCACGTCATAGGAACTCTCTCAACCTCTCGTCCTCTTATCTAAGAACAGTACGAAAAATTGATACCTTTACCTAATTTTTTACGCGATTAAGCAAACGTGATATCGATGACGTTGTTTCCCATTCACGTTTCGTTCATTATCGTAATTCTTTTCGCGCTCAAACGTATTAATTATAAATTATGTACATATGGAAATTCCAATAATCGGACCGAACGATAAGATTAGCCAATCCCGATGGTCGCTTTTCCCTCGACGCCGATTTAATTAACCTTTATATCCTGCCGATATTTCGCGCTTAATTATTGCACAATAAACGCTCTCTCGCCGACACGCATTCTCATTTATTCCTTTTAATATATGTATACCTACTTCATTTATTCGATCGAAAACTAACGAATATCTTGTCGATGTAGCAAAATATAAGCCTGAAGATAGGCTCACAGGCGGATATATGGCTATCCAGCATAGAATCGTCGTATTGTCAACTGACGGATTCGCATGGCGTGCAATTGCCTCTACGTATCGGACAATGTAAATATACCATAGATGTCGTCACTCCTTATCACGCCGGACTATGGAAGGCTAGTTACGGAGTGCAGGGAAGAGTGGATCCGATCGAGATCGACATCATGGTCACCACTTACGGTAAGGTTCTCGCTTTTGAAAGAAAGGTCTGAAACGGACGCGAAAAGAACGATTCCGTCGAGGGGAAATCCATTGTTGTCCCTCTGTAAAGTTCCCGATTGTCCTTTCAGACGCACACGACGTTTACACGGCGACGTTATATCCGCGAAAATGAAGAGTCCGCCCTTTGTCGCGTACTTTTGCCGGATTCACAAAATTCGAGACGGAATATTAATTGTCCCAGTGGCTACGGAAAATGGACACTTTTTTCGCGATATCTCGAAAGTTTTTCCCGGTTCTCTCTCTCTCTCCCTCTTTCTCTCTATCTGTTTCTCTTTGTCCATAAAATTTCGTTCTCCAACGAAACGTTATCGATCGCTTTCGAAAAGCGTTTGGTTTGATTTTTTGAGCCACCCTCTCCCGTGAGCGTTCTTTACCCACTCTTTGTAAGCTTAATGAAATGAAAATATTATTATTTCAGACCCGGAAGCTGTGATCACTAGCATCGACGTCACAGACAACTACGCCGAGGTTAATATGCTCTGTCGTTTGCTAACAGCGGCAAATCTCCAGTATTGTCTCTTTATCAGCCCGAACGGTACAACGTTGCATATTAGCCCTGGTATCGGGATCAAAAAGTACGTGCATAAACGTATTTCAAGCTGCAATTTTTCGAAGGGTTTATCTCTATAAAGAAGATTACACGAAGTAATATTACCGCGGATGGTGTAACGCGCATCGTACGTTATTATCGCGCTTTACGACCGAGCGAATATTCAAAGATAAAAAAAATGCCGTTAAACGGAATTAGCGAGAGGTCTGTTTAACGGGGTCTTCGATTTACGTAGTGTTTTTATGGAGGGGAAAAAATAGATAATTGAACATTACTCTCGCGTGAACGCGTGTCGAGTTGAATAATCTCTGACAAACGTTACGGAAATATGCAAAAATAGTGAACGTATCGTTCGAGATACGTCAACGTAGTATTTTCAAGTTACACCGTCCAATATGATACCATACTACGGGTTAGTGTGCGTTTGCGATCGTCCATACATACGTTATTTATACATTTCTCTCTTTTCTATCTTTTTCCCTTTTTTTTATGAACGTATACCTTTGCCCTTTCCATTATAGGGTGAAACGCGTCGACTCGTAAAATAGTACAGCATTGTATTACGCGATATGGTCAACAACACCGGGCATTATTTATTGCCGCGCATACACTAATAAACCGGGACAAACGAACGTATACGCGAACGTATCTGTAGACTTTAAAACATTTTTATGAGTTCAACATCGCGACCGAGCACTCGTATAAACGTTGGCTGTAAGAGCTACACAAATAATCCGTAGCACGAAAGTTGGCGCGAAAAAATGAATACATTTCATTAGCGAGATGAAGTTTGAATGGGAGATGCTTACGACTATGAAAAGAGTAAAGATAGGATAGGTAAAGATAGGAGGAAAAAATAAAAGTTCGCGTAAAGATTTTAAGCTACTGGCATGTACCGAGCATGTACATATATTTGATCGTACGGTCGCGTGTCGAAAATATTTATCGACTAATCGAGTTCTTTCGTTACGCAGTTACGAATTTTACAAAGGAACCGGCGATGGAAAAACTTGCGGTATTACCATTCATAAGCCTGCAAATCAAGATTACGGCATATGGAGATGCGAGATGGGATTAAAAGATGGCGGATCGAACAAACGATACGGCTCCTTCTTATATCTCGATCGAAACGAATTCGATTCCAAGTCGTTGACAAACTATGCACCCGTACCATGGAAAAATATCAACGCCTTCGGTTATGACGTATCCGTCAAGCGAAATGACGACTTCACGGTAATTTTGTTATTCTGATCCCGTTATTATTTCGTTAACGTGAATATTCAACGAGTCTCGATTATTTTCAGATAAAATGTGGCGTGGATACGGCATTGCATTATTGTTGGCTCCGAAGTCCAAACGGAACTACGTATTCCATCGCCATGGACAAGAATTCCTTGTCACCTACCACTCTTCTGTACACAGGGCTTGGTTTTGAACTAGGTGAATGTGGAGCGATCATACAGAACGCCGTGGACGATTACGAGGGAACATGGACTTGTTACATGGGTATTAAGAATCAATCCGAGATAGAAGCTACCTTAACGGTCAACGTTGCAGGTCGATAACTTAAAAAATTACTTTGCAACTTTTTGTTTAAGAAAATAAGTGATCGAAAGAAAATGTTTCCTTACAGACAACTACATCCTCGCAGAAGAAACAACGATGACGTTCGACGGTAAAAGCAATCCAACCTTGTTCTGTCAGCTTCTTCCACATCTGAATAAGAACATCGAGTATTGCCGTTGGATTCGACCGGACGGACATGGAATTTACGGTAACGCGAAACATCGATACATGTCGGAGATGTTCGACGGGCGTTGCGGTCTCGTCATTCTCGGTAAGTTCGATTATCGACAATTTTGTATTAATCGATGATATAAATGAAGGAAAAAAAAACTAGGTAACATTAGAAAAGGGCCGCGTTCGTAACGGACGGTAGGTATGTACCTATATCGTATTAAAATTGTAATCCAATAAACCGACGCAAGCACGCTCGCGACGAATCTCTTTCGCAATTATACCGGGAAAATATTCATGAAAATTCCTCGCTTTTAATAAAGCCTCCTGCTCAAATTCACTATTTTCTCTTTCTCCTTCTTTTTTTTTTTGGTTCTTTCTCTAACGCAAAACTGGATATGCACGAACACGCAGCGGCGTCGGTTTATTATAAATTCAATTCCAGATCATCATCGTCATAAAACGCCGGATTGTACGAGGTAAAACGTTCTCCAAACAAGTCATATTTTATAATAAATTACATACCTTGCTTTTAATGCCCGTGTTCGTTAATGCTTCCGAGAATTATCGAATCGCGAATCGAATTAAAATAAGGATGAAAATTACTTCTACGAAGGGATAAAAAGTAAGAAGACACTCGTGGTTCGGATCTATACAAAATTATTCCAATGGGAATGACTGTCCTGTTTCTCATAAATACGAGCGTTTCGAATGACCGACAAGAAACAGCCGGAGCAGGTGTCTTCGGCCGGTGTTCGGAAATGGATCGCGCGAGTGTGAGGAGTGCTCGTAAATGAGGTTCAAACTGGACGATCGGATTACGATCTCCGGCTATATCTTTAAACACGAAATACCGTTACGTTAAAACGGACAGTCACTAATAAAGTACAGTAGAATCTCGATTATCCGAACTTTCGATTATTTGAACGTATCGGCGCGTATAAATTACGATGAAAATGATATAACAGAGTGACTTGGAAATGACAAAGTGAACGACATAAATGACGACGACGTTTGGAAAGAGTTACAAGTATTTCTAATGAAGAGAGCATCGAAGATTCAAAGAATCTTCAAGACGATTAAAACATATGTATGTAATACGTGTAACATGTAAGAAATTATTAACGCAATTAGTTCGGATAACGGAGATTCTACCATACGTCAAAATTACTATATAAAAAATGACACGACTACCAATGCGCTTGCAGAGATCGACGTTCTTGTGGCGCTTAAAATGGTATCGTAAAATCGATCTAGGTACATACACCGAAGATGATAAAAACGTAGGGAAAACGTCGATGTAATAAACGCGAGAGGAGCTCGAACGGTGGTGGATCGGTTACGCATTCAATCTACTTTGCTTTTCAGCAACTTAATCGTAGCCAGTCGCGCGCGTTCGGTTTTACCCTCAAAGAATCTATAATTCTATTTCACGTTCCTCTCGCGTTCGAAGAGCACCACCCGAACGTTTCCGCCCGAAGAATACCAACTACGGGAAATGGCGACGCGTGCGCGAGCTCCGATAGAAAAATCGATTCCGGATTTTTATCGAAAAGCGAGCCGCAAAACTACGAAATCGTCGCTTCGAGTTTCTCTAAACCTTCGAGGAAAAAAGTTCGCTGAGGATGAAAATTTCCATTCGAATCTCGGCAAGAACGCGGTACGATACTTTTTCTCCCTTTCCCGCTGACCACCGTGTCACATTTCTCCCGCCATTATTGACCCAAGAGATATCCGCGCTTTCGGGAAATTGAAAAGTTTCTTTCTCACGTGCTATTCGATATTCTTGTCGATAGGAAACGAGCTTCAGGAGGAGGACGTGGGCCGTTGGACCTGTGTCGCAGGACTCTCCGGAAAGACCATCGAGGAAGTTTCCACGACCATAGACGTAAATATGCCATCGATGCCGATCGCGACCCTGGTCGGTATCATAATCGGTGCTTGCGCCTTGTTCGCTGTCACCGCGAGCATTCTCATCCTTGTAAACTTGCGCAAGAGACGATTGGCCGCGGCACCGCCGAAGAATCCACCGCCGTATAACGCGGAAGAAGTCGCTGGAATCCCACCGAAGTTGGCGTTGCATGAACAAATACGATACGATCAAAAGGATTGGATCGATTGATGAGCGGTATCTCGATAGCGTCGTTTTCGTTCGAGAAGTGATCGGCCGACGAAATTATCGTCGATGCGAATAAAGATTTCCTGTTGTTCAATCAATCAATTAATCGAGATTTTTCGTGCACGCACGTTTTAGATCGAGAGAGAGAGAGNNNGAGAGAGAGAGAGAGACTGTATGTTCGGAAAGAATGACTACGCGAGCATGTCTCCGTTGAAGATACGATTTTCTATACAAGTGTCGGCGGTTAAACGTCCACGTCCATTTATTTTTGTAAACTTTCAGAATCTGTTGTGCGAAAGGTGATTAAACAACCCGACGTACCTTCTAAAAGCAATGGATTTTTTTAGAAAAGCACGGTTATTCTTTCGATTTTTTCCGGCTCGCGGTAACCCGATAACGAGTTATCGAGTTTCGTCACGACAGTCGCACTCTTTTGTGTTATTTATTTACTCAACTACAGGACAGAGCCTCGCGCTTGAAATCGTTTTCATTCTGAAGCATCTTCCGGCATCCGCGACGTTTACGTAGGACGATTTTGTTAGGAATCGACGCGAAAAAAAACTGCCGCCACGGTCGGTATTCTTTTTGATTCTTTTAAAAGATTCTCCATTTTATCGTATTAATCACAGCGATTACGCGATTCACTGTGCTCGGATTTCCTCATCTCCGTGCATTCTCTCGAGTGGAACGGCATGATTTACGGATATCATTTCGTAAATGGTTTCATCCCCCATCGATCGCCCGGCACATTAAAACGCCTCGCAGCGGAAACTTTCGTTCCTTTCCTTTTCGACAAATCGTCGAATTCCTCTCGCGAGGTGCATATATCTCGGCTTTGCTCGGAATTTAAAATGCGGAATCACGCGCGAGTTTATATCGATTATATGACGAATCAAAGATCGGAGAATAGAAAAATCGTCGGTGTTGTACCACGACAGAGAAGGATAGAGTTACGGTAGAAGAGGAGGAGTAGAAAAGAGATAGAGAGAATGAGAAAGAAAGAAAGAAAGCAAGAAAGAAAGAGAGAGAGAGAGAGAGGGGAAGAGAGCGAGCGAGAGAGCATTGACAAACTCTCCTCTCGACGGTAGAGCAACCCTCGTATTTACCTCTCGTATACTTCGCACGTCGAAGGGGCCAAATCGCATTCGCACACGTTCGCGAACGCCCGTAGGACGAATTTACACGTGCGACAGATAAACGTGTGTGTTTCTGACGCCATCCGATTTCGAATTGCACGGAGACCGAGCAGAAGCGTAAGTGCGGAAATTTAATAAGGTACGGCGCATAATTTATGAACTGACGTGAGAATAATTATTATCACGGAGTAGAAGGTAACACGATTGCTAATGACGTACATAGATACATATATACATACATATATACATATAGTAGAACGAATGAAAAAGTAGACGATCGAATTGAAACTCGAGTTATAAAAAATTAACCGTCGTTTAATCTATCCCATCGGTAATACGATTTTTACACTAATAAGTAAAACTTTAAATCGATCCATCTATTTACAAAACGACGAATCCCAAAATCCCAGTGTTCGAATCTGTTGAGAAATGAACGAATGGGAAGATGAAAGAGAAAGAGAGAGCTCCTACGCCATTGGACCGAGATACACGAGCAGTTGCGCATTACGAGTACCCAAACGCGCGTATGTGCATCTCAAACGCTTCTTTTCTTTCATTTTCTGTTTACGCACGTGACTGCGAACGCGCACACGAGTACGTAAAGGCAAAAACAAGGTAAGCGAACGTGCGAGAGTGCGAGACCGATGATCCCACACTATCACTACCATCGCGGTCCATGGTCGCACAACGTTTCCAGAACCAGCTTCTCCGTCCTACGCTCGCGTGGACGTTCCCGTAATAAGATTTACTACGTTGAGGGTGCATTCGCGCTTGCTGTGGAGGAGCGCGCACGTATGCATACACACTTTATTTCTAGCTATACCTACAGCGAGCCACGGGAGTATTCGAACGCTCAGAAACGAAGAATTTAACGCTTACAAAATATAAATCGTATTATGAATTACAAAATACTTTTATTTCTGTAGTAACGTGTAAATATAACAAGTAGGTATACATAGTAACATTTGAAGCGCAATCTAGAACGTAAATATAATTTCTTGTTAACAATGATAGAACGAATTGCATAGAAATGTTCAAACGGCTAAACTTATAATATAAAATGATGTTTAAATTGCTTTGAAATGTAAACGTTGTTCAGTTTTGAGAATGTTATTAACATCCTAAAATTTATATCAGTAACGTGCCCCAAAAAGACAGGAA
>JAIFRP010000026.1:6731539-6748892 GCA_032403825.1 Odynerus spinipes
TTTTTTTAATTATATCATATTGGAATGATTTGATCGTACCGGCTAGCCAATGAGGACTCTCGGGGACCAAACAGAGTGCAAAGAAGCATAGAACAGGATACGCTAAATTAACCAGTGCTACTGTTCTCCAATGTGCTAAACTACCACCGAGCATTTGCGTGAAAACACCTAAAATAACGGACATAGTGGACGTGGCTGATAACATTCCCCGTAGGCGAGGCTGAGTGATCTCGGCAACGTATGTCATCACCGGTGCTTCGATCAGTCCACCATTGAGTCCCGTTATGGCGAGAGCTATGAACAGCATGGAAACATTGTAGGAATAGTGGAAGAGCAACCAGGCCAGTATGAAGGGGATGTTTGCGAGCATCATTGTTCGTTTTCTTCCTAAGAATTGGGATATTGGGCCACTTGCGAAACATCCTAGTGGTACCAGGAATAAATTTAAGCTACCTGTAAAATAAATTTTAAAAAGTATGAAATAGAAAAGAGAAAATGAAGAATAGACAAAATAGACAACGGAAAAAATAGAAAAGAGAATAGAAACAAAATAGAAAATAAAAGATATAGCACAGCTTTAAAAACTATTTTAGAAATAAAATAATTATACGTTTTAAAAATACTAACACTAATAACTTATACTTACTAATCCACGTGAGTTCTTCTATAGTAACAGGAATATCAGAATTCTTGCTTCTCAATTCCGGTATTAAAATCGTCGAAAATCCCAAAGTAGAGCCAAACGTGAGCAAGACTAGATTCTTCGCGCCGACAGCAAAGCATTGCGGTAAGGCCTCCCGGTATTTTGAAACTGGTGCCAATTCCGTGGTAGCGTTATCGCCATTCGATTCGGCCGGTGTCGTTTTCTCGCCATTGCTGAAAAATTTGTTAAAACGTGTAAAATTGTAACGGTAATTACTTTCTTTTTTAAATTGCTTTCTTTTTTTAAATTGCTTTCTTTTTTTAATTACTTGAAATACTTTAACGTGGCATCACGTTTTAAATATATAACGAAGTAAGATTCTTTAAACGATCCAAAAACGTTTTGTTCTTGACTGTATATCGCTTTTATGATCAAATAAACGAGAGTAAATGGCCATTCTACTCTACGAACGAACGTTAAACGGTATCCTTCACAACAACCGGAAGTAATACAGACATTTTCAAATACTTTCTCAAGTGTGTTATTATCGCGAGGCTTTCGTTATATTCGAAGAAAAAAATTAATCCACGGTAATTTTTATAAGCTAGAAAAATTGTCTAAACTTCTAAACTAGAAACTAGAAAAATTCGTAGAAAAATAAGTCGTGATCGGACACCTGTGCGTGCCAGTTTTATTTTAAAGGGATCACCATGTTGGATTGTGCAAAGCGCCGAGGACGCAATGCACAAGTATTACATAAACGTAATGGCCGTGCACACGAGTGTTAAGGCCCTTTCACGCTGAACTATGTCAATGACGGAAAGAAATATTCGCGTAAAGAGAATTGTTACGGGACGAGCGAGAATGAAAATTGATTTATCCCCTCGAGCTGTGAAAGGTGCTTACGGAATTTTAATTTTGATTTTTTAAATAAATTATAGCGTTACACGGTATAAAATATGTGCTTAGTGTGTACCGTCATTACATGATCAGCTTGAACCACTCACTCGTCTTGGATTGAACACAGTGTATCGTCGTCCATACATACCTACATATTGCATATACATAGGTGAATCATTTATGTAACGCTGAACAATATGCATTACGGATTCGATCTTGTAACTATTATAAATTATTAGCTCGTGAACTAAAAGTCGATTTATTTTTAATAATATTAACTTCATAAAAATTTTAGATATCGCTTGGATTATTATTAATTTCATATTCAGTAGATAAATTTAAAAAAAATTTTTAAATCATTCTTGGATGATCCGGTATTTTTTCAACTTAAAAATTGGTTTGTTTATTTCAATAATGTTAAACATGTCGCTTGACAAATTACTGCCTATATGATCATTAATTTCTTTTCTCGTCCGGAAATCCTCTTCACTAATTTACACCATGCGAGTCATCGGTGATTTTTTCTCTCACCGGTTCTTCCTCAATTATCTTGTGTTCGTCAATTCGATCGTTGACAAGGTAATTCCCGAAAGAAAACGCAGCGTCCTTCGTGCTAGCATAGAGCATGAGTTATGATTATTGTCAATTTACGAAGCATAATTAATGCGATGATTCGCTTGGAAAATTTGAAATATAGTTGGTTTCAGGATTTAATTATATAATTATCTGCATTTATGAATTATTTACATGCAAAATATATTTGAAAAGAAATTATCACATTTATTACACATAGATTACTTAAGTATCGTCGGTAAGGTCGTTAACTAATTACCGACGCACCTTACGCGCCAAATTTACGAGACACGTGAATGTATCTTTACAAAAGAGCAACAATAATCTAAAGAAATGATTATCTACCGAAAGTAGTTGTGTTTCTAAGCTCGAAAATAAAGCCCAACGTTTACTTTACTTCATTTTCCGATCATAAAATTTTAGAAGATTCTACGAGAAGCGCCTGTGCGATGCAAAATTGCTGAATGGAATGACGGATGTGGTGTTTCGAGCGTAGTTTCCTATTCTATTCTGTGTATGTTGGAACTCGTTTTATGTACGTACGTGTGTAATTCTATGTTTTGTCTTCGTAATGATTTGGCTACGACTTTTTATCCTTTTTTTTACCGCGGTCATTATATTCGTTTTACAACCATAAAATTACAGCAGAATCATCGACTATTGTTAGACGTAGGTAAATTCTTTGTAGTGAAACACGTGAATTAGAAAAAGAAATTGTATTAGAAAAAAGAAACCAAATTTTTAAACTTTATAAATAATTTGTTTAATCTTTGAATATTTTGGAAAACTGATTTTTACTGATTTGATGATTTGAAGATATTTGAAGATAACTCTTGTTTTACTGACACATGATCATAAATATAGTGTTTTGTCTAGACAAAGTCTCGCGTTGCTTAGATGAAAATGAAAGAACGTTATCGCGTTACGCCAAGACTGTCCTCGATGCGTCGCTGATCATTATGGTCAGTAACCTGATCATAAACAGGTTTTCTCTTGTACTTCCTGATTAGAAATTATGCGAATGAAAATAAAATATTTGGTTATACTGAATCACCGTGTCGAAGGTCTTAGTTCTAATTATACCGACGTTCAGCACACATTTTACCGCGGTTCGTGTTATTTATATCCTCTATTGACTTAAAAATTTAATTTATTCATTTAAAACTTGTAAGTTACTTACTTAAACAACAAAATTGTACTTTTCTCAAAACATGTCACGTGATCGTCACGAGCGTTTCTAAGTATTTAATAATTCTATACCATCCTAGTCCACAGTAGCATGACGTAAGAGGAACTCTAATCCATCCACCATTAATCTAGATAAATATTATACGATGTAGGATCAGATATAAAATCCCAAAGCAAGCGTGAAAACGAGTGAAACACATTATCTTAAGAAAACCTAAGAGTTGCCGTATACTTGGAATACTTGGAATACTTGATATACGTCTTGGAAAATGAACCAGAACCTAGCCCATAAATACTAGCCAGAGTTTTATTGAGCGAACAATAAAAAAGCGAGAAAATAGCTAAAGATCAACGATATTAATTCCCATTCGTGTTTCACGTTCCTCATTAAGAAAAAAGAGAGAAAAAATAGAGGAAGATTCAATGAGGACGTTTTGTAGATTCGCTATCGAGTTTTTATCATTAGATAGGACTTAATGTCACGTTAATTGCTTCGTGTAATTAGAATTAGCCTTTCGAGCTATTATAAATTGTTCGAATAGATGCCGGTACGGGGAAGATGAGATCTTCGTTCCTATCGACGATAGATGTTACTGAATGTGAAACGAATTACGTAAAAGTTAGGAGTAAAAAAGTTAAGGAAAAATACAATGGTTTGTGTGAAAATGGAAGTACGATTTTAACGATGCTGGGAATTTTATTTTTCTTCCGCAGTCTGTAACTCATTTCGTTAAAATATTTTTAAGAATGTTATTGTTAACGAAGTTCGCACGATTAACGGTGATTCTTGAAGCGAAGTATTAAAATACATCAAACTTTTTCAATGAAATATATTGTTAATTACTTGAATATAATATTACGATATTTGTCTACATTCAACGAGCGATATGGAAACACGAAGAAGCAAATTTTCCCTGTCTCGGTAAACAAAGGTATAAAAGCGACGAGATACCTTCCCGTCTAGATGATTATTGTATTGTGTACTATGAGTCATTTGTGAGTTTTATGGTAATGATGTAAAAGAGAAAGTATTTCTATGTAATATATACTTATCAGTGATCCTTGAAGCGAAGTTTTAAAATACATAAAGCTTTTTATACTAATATGTACTATTTAATATTAGTCGACAGTTACTATATATCGCGCTTATTTTATTGTACCTTCTTATTTTATTCTTATTGAAATACTTCATTCGTCGATTATTCTAAGTCGGAAATCCGATAATGCTCATGTAAAATCTTGCAGTAGCGTTATCAAAGTGTAGTAAAACGTTTACATATGTATGCAATCATGCGATAATGAAATGTAAACTTTTCCGAAAGCTTCTGCGTGACACTTACGTTTCATGATGAGTAGTTTATGGTACTTTCTTTGTTTCAGAATTATATTCATTGGGAAGCTTTATTTATCTTTATAAAAATGTATGTAGTATATCGCTTTTTTAAAATGAAATTAAAGATAGAGAATTGCTCATAGTATTTCTATTCGCTGATAATAAAAACAAGAACGTAGTATGTACCACTTTCACTGAATCTTGTTCGGTAACCTTCGACTGTCATGAATACCGAAGCGTCCTTAAAACGCGTTCTTCATTCCATTCTTTTGATATCATCTATAACATACTATTGAATTTGAAAAAATAAAAAATAATATACACGTGTTCTTTATAAAAAAAAAAAATAATAATAATAATAATTCATTCGATTACCAATTGATTTTTATTCTTATTGTTCAATTGTTCTTACTATACAAGGTAGTTAAAATTTCATCAATGATCAGATCTTTCTTTACCGATAATACAGAGAGTAATCATCAGAAGTGAAGAAGAAATTGCGTAAAATTAAAAAAATTACGATCTCGTACAAACCTCACGGCGTTCTCCACTCTCTCTACGTTCCATGAACCTGTCATCTTCTTGCACAGCGGCATTGGTGTCAACGACACTCCTTCCGGAGCTTCTCAAGTCGCGAAGGGAAATAAATCTCGAGCCTAAGGAGTCCTCGTGTCGCGAAACAATGACGACGACTCGATGATCGATATCGAACAGATCATATCTTCGATATCGAGCTTCCTCGTTCCCGCTCTTCGCGTGTTTCTTTTTATTTCGTAAAAGAAGATTTGTAGGAGTCACAAAAAGAAAACGAGAAGGAAAATTCCAAAAGATCGCAAAGAATATAATTGAAATTTCGAAATTTTCACTACATCTTCATGTTCCTAAGATGTCCGTACGAATTGAATTTCAAAGCCTCAGCATGATCCATAGATGCTTACTTTTCTTCTTTAAAACACACGCACATGCTCACTCGGGAATACACGTACACTGCGAATCGGCTTCGACAATCGTATGTTTGTTCTCTGTCTTTTTGGTCGAAACTTTAAAAACATATGCGTCGAGTTCCCTTCGTTCTTTCTTTCTCTTTCTCTTTGTCAAAACAAGCTCGTTGGTTCTTTCAAAATTTTTGAGATCCTTTCCAAAACATGCAACTGGGCCAGCCTCTCGTCTCCCCTTCTCCTTTTCTTTCCAAATCCCACTGAACCAATGGCTGACGAGAACGGTGCACAAATAAAAATAAAAAATAAAATGGAGAAGCAAAGTCGAAAAGTGAGGAATGAAAAGAACGCTTTAACGGGCCGTACTTTCGAGGCAGACTGAACACGATCAGGCACGAGCTACCGGTAAAAGATGTACTTTCAGTTTCTACTCCCTCTTACTTTTCGTCGCGAGAAAATTACGCGGAGCGCGCGCGAGCACGTGTCATTACCCCTTCCACGAAGATAATCCTTCCTGCTCCTTATTGATCTCGATTGATAATTTTACGGGTAAAAAAATAATTGAACGAGTTAAAGCCGACTCGAGTCAGCGTCCTTAATAAATTAAAAAAAGAATAATCTTCAAGCTCGCGACGAAGAAAAAAGTGGTGATCTAGCGATCGCGAGGAAAAACTTACTCGTCGAAATTTATAGTTCCTTCACCTTTTAATCGTGACGTGGGTCGGACGTTGGTTCTCGTTAATTTAGAATATTAATGCTTATTAATTTATAATAAAATCTTGCGTGGCGAATAAACGCAAGACGAACGTCGTACTTCTTCTTAAAGGATTATGCAAACTCGGGGAGATGTACGCGTAAATCGTCTGAGTACTGGCTTAAAAGCTGCATATTTTAATGGTTCATTGATCCCTCCCTTAACGACGCATATAATTAAAAAAAAAAAAAAGAAAAAAAGAATAGAAAGAATGAAGAAACGAAGGAAACTAACAACAATTTAGAATAAAAATATACGCTGCGTAAAGGTATTATAAATGTTAACCATCAGCCATTTCTGATACTAAATTTTCCGCTCATTGTCAAGTACATGCAACATAACTTCCATTTGCATTTACGATCGACGGTAATGTACATATGTATAATGAAGCGACTGCGAACGCGATAATTCCGTGATAAGGAGCTCCTTTTAGCTTTACGGCAGATTAACGAGAAGGATATTCGTCGTTAGAAAAGCTTTCCTTTCGTTTTACTTACGTGCAGATTTACGGATTAAACGTACGAGATGTACAACGTATGCAGGCAGATAAATACGTTCATATACGTACGTAGATTCTTCGCATAACGCGTAAAGCGCTTTAAACTGGACGAGGGATTAAATGTTTTTTTAAACTTTGGCGCGTGGAGTTAATCGTCGATAAGATCGATTTATCGGCGCGCGCGTTAAGCGCCATTTTTAAATCGAGCGAGGCGCGCGCACGCGCGCGCGAAAGGACAAGAGTCGGGTTAACTTCTATTACAACATGTAAATTTTTATTAAGAACGATAGATCTGGCATGACATACTTTGTTTTTTATGCGTTAAATTAATTAAATAATAAATACAAAAATCACGCGTGATCCATTACAATATGATCGTTAGCCAGCCAACGGTGTCGTTAGAAGCATTATTATCTTTTATTTATTTTTTTTTTATTTTATCTTTTTCTAGTCTTTTCTTTCTTCATCCTCTTATCCTCTTATCACATGTCGAAACGCATCATTTATTTTCTTTTTAACGACATACGTACAACTTTGGTTAAGAAAAATATATAACTCTAAGCGAGCGGTGACGATGACGGTGATTATGAAGATGATCTCGTTTAGTGTGGGACGCGCGCGCTAGTCACTCTCAAATAGGATATCAGAAAATAAAAATTTTTCTAAGTATTGTATAAACTGTTACAATATATAGTACACATTCAGTCTAGAGGCGATTATCATTGTTCCATAGTTAACTTATTAATAGTGTATCCTTTTTTTGTCGTAACCATTCATAAAGAACGCGCGTTTTTCTTCTTTCTCTCTTCTTTTTGCTTGTTCTTCTTCTTTGTAACTCGTTGTCTTCTTGTCCTTCACATTCTTCATTATTTCGCGATATTCGTCGAAATATAATAAAATAAAACTCAGTGTGCTATATGCGATCTCTTTACACGACCGATGCTTTGTTTATTTTTTTCTTTCATAATTATTTTTTTTCCTTTTTCCCTTGAGAAATCTAATATTGAAATCGTATAGAAGAGGAAGAGAATCGCTCGTACGTACTTCATACGAGCGTCGTATAAAATAGGGTGATCTTTTTTTTATCGCACTCATCTCGTTCAATGATCCTCCGTACGAAAATATATCTGTAGGTCGTTAAGTCTAAGTAAGACCTAAATCTTTTGTTCAGCGAGAACGTTCCGCGATGAATTCTGTTTATTAAAAATACGATAAATCGTGCGGTTGGATCGTTGAAACCCGTTCAAACGATCCAAACCTCGAAGTACAAAAAATATTGGCATGAATCGTCCTTTTTTATTATTTTTTTTTGTCCAATTGTAATGAAGGATTAAATGAAAATCCGTGTTCTAACAATGATTGTAATTTTTATGTAAAACTGTCGCCAAAAAGGACTAATTGTACAAATATTTTTCGTAATCATTATATATAATCTTCATCGACTCATAGCCGTTTATAAAAAAGAATACGTTCTATTCGATCTTGCTTTGCCTACGTAGTACGTGTAACATGTAATAATTAAAATACGAAGATTATTTCTTCATCTCTTCTCTTTCTCGTTTCTTCGATATATGTAATAACACCTACGTACTACGTAACAAAAGATTGAGATCAACTCTTTTTGTGTGTGTGTGTGTAGTAGACGCACTCCGTTCCTTTCTCTCTCTCTCTCATTTCTTATCTAACTTCTACCGCAATGAATACATACGAATGAAAATTACAATGACGGATACGAAGGCACTTGTAAGTTACTCGAACGTGACGCTTCCATCCGAGTAGAACATCTGAATGTGCGTAGTGAAATTTAATTTCACCGATGAAAATGAAAAAAATTCTTTAACGTCAAGCGAATTTCTAAAAACGTACGTGTATAGATAGTCCTCGATTAAGAAAGGAATGGAAAAATGAATAGATCTTCAGATTCGAACACTTATGAAATTTAAAAAAGAACAATTGTGCAACGAGAGAAAGAGAGACAGATCGAGAGAGAAAAAAAGATAGAGATCTAACATCCAACGAGAACTATCTATACATTAATTAACTTTTTTCATCAATTTTGACCTGAATAATAAATTTCATGTCCTTTAGCGAGTGAAATCAATCTCATCAACATTTACCCAAACCTTTCGCAAATTCATCAATATTTAACAAGAAACGATAGCTATAGTTTACTTCCATATTCTTCCATATTATGTTACTAGTATATTTGCATTGCAAAATGCAGTTGCAAGCACTCGAATGTCTTTTTTCCAAAACGTCAAGTTAGAGAGTCGTATTTAACATTTTCGGCAAATGCAATTTTTAATATCACAAATATTAATGACAACAGTACTTTAAAAGTATTACGTCCTCATAAATAGATGGTCTTGCTTAAGGGGTAATGCCACTCTAGAGACCGAAAAAAAGGCATAACTTTGATATATTTTTATGGATTCATAATGAATAGAATGAAAAAACTATTTAGAGGACTTTGTTTTACATAGTTTGAACAATCGCTACAAATTTTTTCAAAATTTTTTGTTGCTGAATGGCGGCGCAAGAGCTCGATATAGGAAGCCTTGTTTTGTAAAACACGTTCCACGGCCGGAAAGATTTCTCCTACAATTTTTAACCTACTGCAAAAAGTCACAGTTGCAAGTACTGCAAAAAGTTTAAACAAGAAAAAAAATTTTTGATTTTCCCAAATTTCTAGAGTGGCATTACCCCTTAAAAGCAGCGATCGCTTTTTATAAAATAAATAAATGGAAGAATATCAGAAGTAGCTAACATTCGGAGAACTCACGAAGTTCCAACAATCGTTAACATGTTAGTTCCGTAAAAAACGGCAAATCGTAGACTCTTGCGTCATACATCTCTTCTTTTCACTTTTTATATAAATTTATAACAACTTTTACTCTTTCTTTATACTTGACTTTACGTAATAGTTATGCTAATTTAAAAGATAATAATAAATTACTGTCGTCGTATCGCAAAATAATTCGTACAAATGTCCTACTACGTACAATATAATTGAATGATGTAAGATCCTAAAAATAATAGGTGTACCCATAGCTTAATCAAAGGTCTAAAACATTATCAAGCTTAAAACTCTGTGTAAAATCACCGTAAGTTTATAAACCTGCCACAGGTTCATAAATCTTGATAAAGCTTATGAAAAGCTTTTAACTCGAGCAGCGAATATTAGACAAAGGTAAACGTAAAATAAGCTATGTACATGTGCATACACAAAACTTAATCTAGTTTATCAGAGACCAATGGAAATCTGACGATTCTTAATTGTCGACCGAAATCACAAACGACACTATCCCTTAAAGCTATCATTTGTTTCACAAATATACAACTGTCTTTATGACCCAATCGTACCTCACGAACGGGTTCGCCAGTTCTCACATCCCACACCACTAATGATCCCTGAAACATTAATTATTTATGTATATATATTTTTTATACAATTTCGTACTTTTCATTATAATAAAAAATCTCTGTTACATACCTGGCTGCTGGTGATGAGTAAGTGATGCGTCAACATAACTATTTGCAAGCTATAAGCTGCTCTGTGTGCGGGAAGAGCATGCAATAAGTGACCTTGAAATCGTTCCCAAACGCATAATTTTTCATCCGTTCCAATACTTATTACATACGATACTGAGCACGTGATAGCTGCTACAGCACCATCGTGTGCTTGTATGCTATACATACATGTTCCTGAAAGACAATATTTTATTAATGTTTTATAAAATGTTAATCATCTATAACAACCTATGTATATGACATGATAAACAGCTTACCTGTTAGAAGATCCCAGACACATAATAAACCATCTTGAGATCCACTAGCAGATGTCATAGGGCTAATTCTGTCAACAAATAGACAAGATATTGGTCCACAATGCCCGTGAAGAGTGTATAGTGGTAGCTGATCTTCTAACCTGGAGATACGATAAAAGAACACAGTTAAAAATATATGATATTATGTAAGCGAGTGATATTACTTTTTTTTAGACATACCTGAACACTTTCAGGGTGTGATCTTGGCTACCTGTTAAGACACGACCTCCTTCACAATCTAGAACCGTTATGGCTTGTTGATGAGCTCTATGCGAACCAATTTTCATGCAACGAAGATCTTCTTCGGATTGCATTGTATTATTAATGTCCATAGGTGATCCAGCACTACCAGTACGAACGTGTGCTGCAATAATTCACGAATAAAAAAAAGTTTGCAATGATAAATAATCGTTTGTACCTATACATACTTCTTCTATAGGATGTAAAACCCCAGTCAATTTGTTGACCCTCGCTATAACTTTCTAGTTGTAAGAAATCTATGGAACCATTTAACTTAGCAGCTACTACTCTGCTGCCTATAAGTTTAACGGCGGAAATTCCAAGACCCGATCCGTCGTCAAACAAACACTGTAATGATATTGAACAAGTTAGTAATTGTACGTATTATGCATATAATATGTGGTTTTCAAGACTTACTTTGAATCGTCCGGTTGTACCTTCCCAAAATTCTAAGCTGCCATTAGAGCATCCTACTACAATTAAATTTTCTTGATAATCCATGCACCAAATTGGTGCAATTGCTTGAGACGTTGGCAATGATCTCTCTATATTTAATGGAACTGTGCCATTGACTATATTACTTGATTTTCCACACACATTTAATTGATCCTGACTTTCAGATTTTTGCATTTCATCTAAAGACCTATTATGCTCGTCCAAGAGACTTTTATATTTATCTCCAAAATCATATCCTTGATCATAACTTTTCTGTCCTAATGAATGCTTCATTGAAGAAAATTTGATATCAATAGTAGATTTTAGATCAGGTATATTGTAAGCACTATCCAAACTTCTACGTAAGGATCTCTGTTTATCCGTTGAGTATTCATTTATTTGATAATCATAATCCAAATTGTTCCCCATTGAGTGTCTTTTGTTAACATTTCCATAATTTACTCGTTGAATATAACAGGGTCCTGGTGATGATTTTCTATGGTGTATAGACGAATATGATGTAAAGTATAGACCTTGCGAATTTATGTTCTCTATTTCACCTCTGGATGGTGGTGAACCACTTTCATAATCCGACATAAGTTCTTCCGTATCCTGTGTTACGTGATTTGTATTTTTTTGAGGTATACCAAAGAATTGTTTTCTGTCAATGTGAGCAATTTGCTCACCAGAAATTGAGTCCCATACTCTTATATGTCCAGCTAAGCAAGTACTTGCAACGGTATTACCATCTGTAGCAATACATTCGACTTCTTGTGTATGGCCTTCTAAAACTAATGGCACTGCTTCTAAAACCAATTGTGTAGCTGAATCTTGTGTTTTGTCTTGTTGGTACCAACTTGCTCTCCATTCGGCATAATTTCTAGAGCAAACGCAACGATATAAAACAACCATTGTATAGGCTACAACAATGACACTGATTAAACAAAGCAAAGCTGCTAAAAATATTTCCATAGGACTTGATGGTACAAAGGGTGCATCTGTGTTAAATCCACGTCCTTCAGATCTTGTAGGTATTTCCATATCTACAAAATGACCAAAAATTTTCACTGGTAAGAACATGATCAAAATTTATGTTAAGTGGTGTATGCTAAAAGGCAAAATACTGAATATGTCAGAAGAGTGCTACTATACGTAACAGGAAAACAAATTCAATGTTTTAAAAATGGCAAGTAACGTCATACTAAATTGAAAATATTTGTGATATCAAATTATTGTATAATACTAAGGAGTACATTGAGAGATTATTTTTGCATACTTCATAGAGGATGTTTACTTTTAGATTATGAATCAAGCGATTAATTTGAAACTTCATCATTCTACAAGAAGATATTTACAGACCTGAAAAATCCAAGGGGTCAAGGGCAGCTGTAGCAAAGCTTTGCCACTGAAATTGTTGTATGTCATTTGGATTACTGATTTGTCTAACTAATTGTGGACTAACTGCATGAGAAAGTTTGATCGTTGGAAGTATTGTTACTCGTTCACCAGCCACAGATATATTATACATTGAAAGAATCGAAGACCAATGATAAAGAGATAAACGATTCCAAGGTGGAAAATCCATGGGTCTCAACTTGTTTAATTCGTCTGTTATATTATTAGTCAGATCATTCTAAAAAAAAAATTAAAATATTTGATGACAATATGTGAGAAAAAATAAACTATTGTAGATTCCATTTAAAACTTACATTGTCACTTAAACGATCCGGAACAACGGTGGTAGGTAATGTTTGCAAAGGTTTCACTTTGTCTAAACCAATATAATTATTTAACGTTTGTGGCCTGTCTATGGTGTATCCATCTATATCTGTTTCTGTCTTTAATGTATCACTCAAGTGAATTACATGTTCAATTATTCCAGAATTATATATAATCATACTGATCCAAACTACCATCCATACCATAAATGCACGTTGAAATATACGTGTACGTGCCCAAAAATGAACTAACCGCAATCGTTTAGGTAACTTTGCCAATGTATATGTATTCTGCGTATTTGGAGCTATCACGTTGGTTGGTCCAGCAGTCAAGCCATTTAACCTTGGATGAGACTTAGAGCGGAATATATTAGGCTTCCTATTTGTTGTTATAGTCGTAGTGAACTGTTGTTTTCGTGACGTTGGAATGTGTGGCAAATGAAATTTGGAACTTTCGCCAGATAGTTCAGTGCGTCTAATATCAATTGCAAGAATAGTTGAAAAAAATACCATTTGAAGAAAGAAGTCATTCAACAAACCAACAATGGCAAAAATACAGAATTCTTGAATGGCAGGTACAAATGTAAACAATCCAATAGTTAAAATAGTAACTTCAGTAAGCAAATTTTTTGTGATCGACCATCCTTCTTTGGACAAGCCTTGAGCAACTCGAATTTTCACATCCAGATGTGCCGGTGTACTCACTACACTTTTTGTTAGCACTAACACATTTTCCAAACCAACAATAATCACTAAATATGGAAACACTTCCTTCCCACTTAAACTCAATGTCAAACCAAAGAAGAAACATACACCAACGGTCATAGAAAGAGATGCTATCACTGTAACACATGCACTAAATGCCATTCCAATTTTGGATTTAATTAGTTCTATTTTGCGCACAGAGAAATAAATGTAAAAGAACAATACAAAGAAAGTCATCATCAAGGGGAAAAAGTCACTATAATTAAACTCTCCAGGGTAAAAAATATGTAGCATATTGTCAGTCACAGTGCTCGTTGCATTATCCTCAGATTGATGAAGACGATAATAGCTTTTCAATCTATGATTTAATCCTTTTATAAATCTGAAAATGCATCAATATAATGAGATTAAAATGTTTTGTTAGTTTCTTATCGTGCTAAAAAAATATTATACATATACTTACTCAGCATCGTATTCTTTTAAATAAATAGTTACAGCATACTGCAAGATTCTTTGCCTTACACGTACAGGAAACCGTTTAATTCCAGTTTCTTTTAGATTCATCCCAAACATTACTTCCGCAAGACTGACTTTACCTTTTTGTATATTCTAAGATGAAATAAAAATACCTCTGATAAAGTTTACATTACTGGAAAAGCCTTGTCTGATACAAATCAATGAAATTACCTGGTATGAAAATATCGTATTAATAAGATTAGTATCTTGTGAGAATAATTCAATACTTTGTTGCCATAAGTTAGCCGGTGAGAGTACAAGGCAATTATATTCCGGCAAAACCTCTGGTTTCTTTCCATTTCTCTTTTTGGCAGCCTCTATGTGCAAACAGACTCGGCCAAGCGTCTTTAATCTGTAAACATAAATCTACCGTAAGAATCTTTAAAATTTCTATTTCCAAGTTAATAAACTCACTCACGTTTCTGGATGCTGATAATTTTGTATAATCTCTAAGAGATTAAATACTTCATACATTGGTCCCCTAAAGGCATCCATTAATGCCAAATCTTCCGCCCATGGGACTACGCCGACTCTTAAGACTACCTGTTGAACATACAAAGCTGTCTCCTCCGTAGCATTCGTAGATTCAACCGTACGATTGAGTACCATAGTAGGCGCATTTCCCGGCATTGGTAAATTTACTAAAGGGTAACTGCAATAGAAAACACGATCTAGCTTCACGTATGTTTCTCAACCATAAAATAAAAAGTCACAAGTAAACAAAACGCAACAGACCAACATAGCAATATAACAGATATCGCCAAAGATATAACTGGGATGGGATGCGAAGAACAGAATAGGCCATGGGCATAATACAGCCCTGCCACTCTATCTGGCAAACTGCGGGACATTTCACCTCAAGTCCGTTCCACCAACATTCTCTTGTCCTACGCTATAGTATTGACTGTTTTTGACCTGTTAACAAATTGAAAGAGCACATAAATAGCGAGCGATAAAACGAGATATAATCTGAAAAGAAGTACCTCCCCACGCAATAAAATAACTATGTATACCGTGTGTATATACATATGCACGATCAGATAACTGTAAGCATAATCCTTTAACGTCACGTCTAACGACCGAAAGAGAGAAGGAAGATTGGAGAGAGAAAACAAGAAAGAAAAAAAGGAGGAAGCGAAACAACAAAAGTACCGTGTGTTTTTCTTCGCCTATCAATGACATTACGCAATTGACATATCGCCGAACGCGTATTTTCGATACGGCCGATCCAACGCGCATATTATACGCACACGAAAATCTGCGTCTCGCTTTTTTCAATCGCTGTCCGGCGCTCGAGCTTGACGCATCGTCGCTCGACGAATGATGCAACCTGCCAAAGAAATAGAAAGAGAGAGGGGAGGCGATAGAAGATAAAAAGAGGAAGAGAGACGAACGATGAGCGATCTTGTAACAAGTTGGTAAATCGATGTTGTCCGTGAGACGTACGTCAACGTACGTATTCGTCGCGCGCGCTTTAGATTCTATCTCTTTCTCTTCTGCTCTCATTCTTGAAATAATACGAGTAACGCATCTTAAATAAAACAGTGGACGTATTCACATGACAATAACCTTATCTCCTATCGATGTCATTCGAAAGGTTCGCGAAAAGCTGCCCACTCGGTTGCTCCCCACAAATTCGTTGAAAGATCCCTTACCCTCGATCAGTTCGACGACGATCACTCGGATATTCCAACATCGATCCTTCGAAATCGGAATTCTTTTGAACGAGCTCGACGCCGTGTAAGATCTCTTTCCCCTTACTTTTATCTCTCTCTTTTTTGCCTGACCGCGTCACACGAGGAAAAGATGAGAGAGAGAGAGAGAGATCTAGTCGATTTTTAAGGTTATGTACGAATCTCTCGGTGGCACGTTTCGTACGTGAGCCGTGCGAGCACACGGAGCGACGATCGATTGATCTTCAGAATTGGAAAGCGCGCATACGCGAATCGCTTTACACACGTGTTTACGATTCTCACATCATTCTTCTACCTCTTTCATTCTTTCTCTCTCTCTCTCTTTTCTTTTGCTTGTAAATACGCGCCGCGATTTAACATGCGAGGAAAACGAGGCCGCGCATGTGTGTGCGATGCCGCTGTAGGTCGCGTGCATACGTTTATGTTTGTTGGTGCGCGCTTTTCTTCCGTATGAGTGTTCCGTCACGTGCGCGTTATATGTGTGTGTTCGCCGATCAAACGATTCTTTCGAGCTTTTTACAACTCGACAACGACGACGACGACGACAACGACGACGGGGACGTCGTACGGACTACGGATGAAAATTCTTCGAGTGCACTGCCCGATTGGATTTAACTCGCTTGACGCAGCGCACGAGGAAAGAGAGAGAGAGAGAGAGAGAGAGAGAGATGAGAATTAATTTATTTTTAAACGTCTAGGACGAGCCTCCGTTTCGCCGCCAATCGCGAGCACCCGTACCGGCTATGCGCGTACCCCCACCATATCTTGAGTTACCCCTCCTCTCGCGTCTTCACACGTGGTGAAAAATAGATGAGAAATTATGAAAAATGACCACCCTTCTCTCTATCGTACTCTATCTCTCTTTCTCCCCCCCCCTCCGTCCCCCTCTTCCCATTATTTTCGTAATATATTACAAGCGCGATTCGAATCTACCTCTTTATCGGAGGATACACGCATTTCCTACATTACCGACCGGACAAAGTCGAAACGCACGACGTACCGTTCTTTATTTCGTCGAGTTATCAAGGCTATTTGTAAAAAAACGATGATGTACGCAAATACGGAGTGGCTTCGAATGAAATACGAGCGATAATTGGTTTCGTAAGTAAATGAGAAGAAAAAGGTCGAGGAACGAAAGTCCTGACAAGGAATATTTTCCTAGACCGAGGGGGAAAAACGATTACACGGAGAGCGTTAATGCGTCAGCGAGCGTGCTTTATTTGGATTTCATTTGCATCACCGGACACGTCACCAACATTAATTGATTTTTATTTCGTACCCACTTGTACAATGATTTTCACTTTCAAAACGGAGATTTCTTGCTCGTCGATCATTTCTTTATGATACTTCTTATCGACCGAAAGATATATATATATATATATATGTGTGT
>JAIFRP010000026.1:6755422-6768731 GCA_032403825.1 Odynerus spinipes
ATAAACTAATAAAATAACTAAATTAAATAATATAAACTAATAACTAAGCATAGTTGAAATGAAAAAAATCGTCATCGATAGGCGTTTTTTTATCCACTTTCTAGTTTTACTATAGGTATCTACCCATTTTATATTCTATCTTCATTGTTTTGTCCTCGTCTTCTCCACTTTGTGTCCACGACGACAAGAAGCATGGACAACGTGGCGGAGAACTCGGCTTGGCTTATTCCAAATTCAATTACGTATACTATGGAAGTCGATATCGCCGGAAGCGTTTATCGGCACGACGAGGGTGCGCGTATACTAGCATTAATGAGAATTATGTCAAGAAATGGTATCGATTAACGTTTAACTCTCGAAGGGGGTCGAACGAGAGCCCCGGTCACTTGTAGCTGTCGTGATCGGATACGTCTCACTATTTTTTTTCTTTTTTAATAGGAAATAATTGCAGAAAAAGTGAACAATTTGCTCGTATATTAAATAATAATTAGAATTTGTTTAATCTCATACTTACCGACTACCATTCTCCTACAGAAATAACGATATCTAAAGAAGTCAAGTTCCTTTTTTATTTTTTTTCATTATGTTGTCGTGACGCAAAGAAATAATTCTTTTTATTTTCACTCGCCCGATCTATCCGCAAGACGATCTTAAATGATCGACACTTCCCGTGCTAATTTTCTTCTCGTTCGCGTTAAAACTGCGCGAAGTTTATTACAAAAAAAGGGAAAGAGGAATTGAAAGGAGAAAGAGTATTTGTTTAGACAAATACAAGACATATTTGCAAGACATATTTGTGTTAAGAGTTCAATAGCTCTCACCAACACTATCAACGTCGCTCATTACGATACACATCTTCATCCTCGTGTGCTCGCGTGATTTTCATTCATTTTCCAACGAGGGGCTATCGCCCGACTGGAATTTCCGAACGATCGCGTCGAATTTATGATATTCCACTTCGTGCAACGAGTCCATCAAATTTTAATAATCACCGCGACGCCGGTGTGTCGTGAGCTCGACTCATTGAAAATTAACGTTGTTCTGTCGAGAAATTCTCTTATTACCTTGTTATTTCCTTCTTTTGATCGCCGTTGTTGAATATTTTTATTTGTTTGCTGGGTTGCTGGTGCTCCGATGAATTTATATAAAATTCGTACTAATTAATTATTACAAGAATGAAAGCAATATAATATAAATTAAAAAATTATTATATGGGTCAGCAGAATACGTCGCGGTTAATTAAAATACATCGCTTACTATCTTTATTTAATAAATATAATATTACATCGTAACATAAGGAATATCGCGCGTTTTTAATTGTCATCGTCGTCGTCGTCCTTTCTACCTCCCCTCCCTCCCTCGGTTTTGCGTGAATCGCCTTCTCGAGTGACGGCGCATATATTTTTTTTCATATATATATATTTATATTCATTTATGTATATTTTATATATATATACCTTTTCTTTTTCATATAGAATTCTTTTTTCTCTAGAGACAGCACAAACACAGAGTATCTTACAATATCGTTACAAGATGTACCAGTCGTCAATACCTCGATCGACCTTTCGCGATGGCGTTTTCTCCACGTAAAACTGGATACACGGCAATCGCGAAATTATCGAGGATCGTTCCTTGCGAATATCGCAATTTCGCACGCTCGATTCATTCGAGCAAGTACGCGCACGACGACACGTTCGCAAAAGTTAAGAATTCGCTTCTCCTTGAGAAGATCGTCGTATTTTTCGCATTTTTGACGTCTTTCTCGTGGAAAAATATTTCGCTTGCGAAGTAAGATTAAGGATTATTTAAAATTAGTAAAAAAAGAGGTTTAAAAATCGTCGAAGTATTTGTAAAAAAGTTTCGGAGAAAGCTCGAAATGCTTGAGATTCTTATCAGGCGATCTTTCGCGCGGGAAACGAATTTTTTTGTCTTTTTCTTTCAAGTTTATTTATTTATTTATTTATTTATTGTTGCAGAAGCGAATCCTTCCTCGGGATCGTGCCACCGTAAATATTTTCGATAAATTCCTCTCGTATTTTTCTTTTCCATAATGTCGCGCTGCTTCGCGATCTCGCCGATAATAATAATAATCGTCTATTTACACGAGCTATCGCAAAAACCTGTAAACGCCTCTTTTCTCGGGCATTCATCGTTAAACTCCCGTAGTACGAGCATCGCGTAAAAACGGGCTTGCGATAAGACGGCGGCATGCTGCTGGAAGAAGTTTCAGTGAGATTCGAATATTTCTTGCTTGTCGGATTGTAATTAACGCGTCTCTCGAAGGTGATCTTTTCTTAATGACGTTGTCGTTATGAATAAAAGAACGGAATTAGTAAAAATTGACATTTCTTTCACATTTATCTCTAGTCTTATGATATTACGTTTGATCTATGGGTGGATAAAATATTTAACAAATTTTTTATAAATAACGCAACCACCGGTCTCGTAGTTTCTCTTTCGATTTTTTATCAGCGCGACGTCAAGTTCACCAGGAATGTACGACGTTATTGTTAATTATTCTAATATTTACATAAGCTCGTCGTCTGATTGGTGAACGTCGGCTTCGTTTAATCGCTCTTCCAGATCCTTTCGTGAAAAAAAGGTAAAATTAAAAAGTAACATTACGTTAACTCGATCACATTGTTAAATTTGATCAAAGATCGTTCACAGGTTCAAATTGGAAGAGTTAAGTAGAAGTACTGTCGAATCGAATCATCTTTTTTTTTTCCTTGGGAATAATTCGAGCAAAGTTGGAAGAACGAATCGAGTCGACATAATCGAGGCTACTCGGCTTCGAAGAGACGAAGGAGAGAAAGGGATAAAATTGGCGATAAAATGTTGGGCATAAGAAAATAGGTGCATATAATTTTTTTTACATTATTTCCCTATCGTAATAGTACACGGCTCTACGGTAAAGTTATGGCTTGATATGTACAGTCTTTCTATATTTCTTGTTTCTCGACGATACTTTTTCGTACCCATCGATACGTGAATTCTTTTTTTTATCATCGAAGAATCGTTCCAATTGCCATCGATAAAAATTAAAAGAGTAAAAGATTAAAGTCGCGTCTAGTAGATACATGCAAAGTTTAAAAAATTATAATCATATGGTCAAAGTTATCTATAAAATATAATTACAAATGTATTCTCAAATAATAATAATAATTATTTTTTTTATCGAAAGGTACGAGACAGTGCCGAAAACGTATACGTCATATTCGAAGTCGGTATCGGTATACTTTCTCCTTTTTTTCGCCACTTCCCCTGTCTCTCCTTCTCGGCTACTTTCGTTATCATACGCGTTCTCTTTGTTAGCGAAAAAAAATACAGATAAAATCAACGACACGAATACAGTGTGTTAAAAAATGCAAACGATTGCGATAAAAAATTTTCGCTCGAATTCTTTCGTCGTGAAAGATTCCCTCGGTAAAGTAGGACTCTTCGTATCTTCGATCGATAACACACCGATCGAGTTGCTTTTTTGTTGCTGTCCGAAATGAAAGATCTATAAGTACAGCACAGAAATTCCTGGGAGAAGTGAACTACGTTTGAACGCTATTCTTAGATTTGGTACCGATATTCGCGTTTATTGTTTAAAATAAAAAATGAAATCCATTATCGACGCACGATCTCCCACTCGAGTAAATTTGAACCGTCACTGAAAATCAAGCAACGTAGATCGCTCGGGAGAACATGTTAGATCGATCGTTTCGTAAGCTGCACAATTTGTGTTCACCGCATGGCGAATGTTCGACGCTTTGTAAGATATTTACAAATCTTCCTGTCCGACACAAAAGGATTAGCCAGTTAGCGAGAGATCGGCAGTGTTCTCCGAGAAACGAGAGAATGATCCTTTGGAGTCCTTACTCGGTCCTAGCAGAGTACCACTTTCGAACCGAGTCAGAAGCTTAAGATCATTGAACGAAATAAACGTTGTACGTTTCGACCTCCATTGGCTTTAGGCCGATCTCTTGAAGACCGTCCTTAAGGATCTGCATCGTTTTTGTACCTGTTAGGGACGTCTTCGTGACGTTCAATTTCGGCAGCTTGAAGAACGACATACCTTGCGATAGCCGATCGCTCAAAGGACAGTGCTTCAAAGTGATATCGGCACCAACCGAGCAGCTGTAGCCCTGTCTGTGCAAGACCATCAGAGCATTGTTCACTGGGAAATGTGGCAACTTCTGATCGTGATTTGTCCTCAGATTGAGCAAGTGTAGATCACAAGGGAAACTCTGACTGATCAGGCTAACTTCCGGTGTCATCGCTATCTCCGATTCGATACCGTCGACCACGAAGATATTTACAGGATAGTTCAAGGCATTGCTAAGATGATTGGCGAACAGGGAAGGTTTCGAGTACTTGTCCCTAACACCAACGATGTCCTCGAGTAACAGCCAGTGCTTTATTACAGTTCTTCTATTGTCCAAGAGACCCTCGCCCATTCCTCTGGAGTCATCGTAGAGAGTCCTTCTATCTAGCATAACCTCGAGCCAGCCTGGCTGATAACTGGCCGCACCTTGACAGTGATTCACCAACAGCGTTAGTCTGTGATTGGTGTCCTCGATGTAAGCCATCGTAGTGATGGGGTAATAATTGCCCTCTATACCGATTCTCTCGATCTTTCTTCTCTTTATTATCTGATGCCCGTTTAGATCGGTGTAGAACTCTGGCGTTTCCCCGTTCATGATGTCTGTTTGAAGTCGCATGAACATCTCGGTCTCTCGATTCTTTGGCGGTGTCTCGAAGTCGATAATATTTCGGAGGTAGATCGCTTCACCTAAACCACCGTCTCTGTGATAAATTGCAACGTGATGGGTCAGTAGTTTACCGTACTCTACGGTCAGACGCGAACTAAGACTCCCAGTGACGATGTAAATCTTTTGATGCGGCGTGTACGCCTCGAGAACATCCTTATCCGTATCACGGAGGTTCGGATCCGGCATGAAGAGATAGGCGCCACTGTGGAATTGCGCCGATGGATAGGCTGCGAATTGGACGGCACACTGCATTATCTTGCCGGTGGATTTCTTCGCGACGCGTTTTAAGAAACCGGTCTGACCGTCGAAGAGCAGCTTCATCTTTTGATTCTCCAGCTGGACATCCCCGACCTGCATCGGTTTTACCGTGAAGATATTGTCCTTGCCGCATCTACTACAGTAGATCGTGGATATCGCTTCCATGGGAACCTTGTCTACTTGTTGCAGATGATACGTCGCTATCGCGAGTGGTTTCAATTCCGCTACGAAGAGTAGAACGTAGACGTCGTGCGTAATGCTCGTCGCGTTCATCACCGGTGCTATCTGGTAGGGTATCGGGTTCTTTTGTGGATCCAGAACTCGTACCTTGTAGGAAGTAACTTTTAGACTGATCACCTCTTGTCTTGGTTGAGCGAGCGGGTTGAAGAGAACTATCTTTCGTGTCTCCTGGCTGTTCACGTTGATCGGTATCTTCTTCGGGAGTTTTTCGTAACTGTCTCTATCGGACTCCGCCAGAACGTAGACGGAGTTTGGCTTGGTTGTCGTCGCCGCTAACGATTGAATCGCGAAACTTTGCAAACTAGTGGTGTCCGAGATCGATTCGAAGAGCTTCAATGCGTAATCCTTCATCACGAACGACTTCGATGTTCCCGTGATGGCGTCGTGGTGTTGAAATAGTCCAAGATTTCTTCTAGCCTTGACCAGTTTCTCAAAGTATGTCTCGTAAAGTTTTATGTCTTTCCCCGATTGCTTGGCGACGTTAAGTGCGATACTGTAAAGTATCTCGGCTGATCTCAAATTAGCTTCCAACTCACGATCGAGAATCTTCATGTAGGGTCTCGTCGTGAAGTAGCCGCTCCAATAGGCCGGTCTACCCTCGCTGAAGATATCCGAGTAAACGAAGAAGTCTCCTTTCAGCGTTGGGAATTTTTCGACCCGTTTCTTAATCTCCTGGAAGTAATCCTTAGGCGTACCGAAAACAACCTCAGCATTGTACTCGTCTTTTCGACTGTTTATGTAATCCATTAGGATCTTGTAATTGGTGTACTGCTGGTCCCACTCGATCGCGTGATCGTACCTGAGGAAAGAAAATTTAATAAAGAATTAGAACAGAGTGTTATTAGAGAGAGAGGAAAAAAATACGGAACACATCTAACCTGAAGTCATCACCGAGCGGCATCAAGACGACGTTATGATTGAAAAGTGAACCAGTCCTAGAGTACTGCTCCAAAAGTAACTCGGCCATTTGCTTCACGTTGTTCGGAGTGATCTCGACCGCCCTGACGGAGTACTCGGTGTATTCGCCACGTATTTTACGAAAATCGAAGTTGAGGCAAACATGCGGATGCGGTCCGCAAGAGTGTTTGATGTTGTAGATGTCAAAGGGTTGATTGTGCGTCAACATGTCGGCATTGCCGCTCTGATCCCACGGTTGGAGCCAAACGAAGTCACCGTACTGCTTCTTCGCGAACCACTGCTTCCACGCATAATGTATTCTTTGAATTACTGTTCCCGTTGCGCCAGAAGCTTTCAGGAAATAAGGAATAGTCCCACCGTGCCCGAATGGATCCACGGACCAACCTGATTCCGGGGTCACGTCTAAATTCGTCTTCAACCACTGATGGCCTGGAAAATGATCATGTTCTTCGCGTTAGGGTAAGTTCATCGCACAAAGTGTTCGGTAAAAGTCATTCATTATTCTTTAATAAAGAAACATTACGTTAATAATTATAAAATATGAAAACGAAAACAATTAATTGTTCGTTGTATCTCCGCTGTATCACTCAACCCCCCTCTACCGCAGAAATGAAATTATGCGAAAATCTTTCGCTTCGATGACCTACTTTCGATTGTCAAAGTATTCTAATTTAAATAAAAATTTCTTAACAAGTTACTCATTCCTTACGACCGTTTGATCTTACCGAAATTGTCTTCGCGTAATAAAGGAGTCTTTTCTCGAAGTACACTGGAAACAGACTTTAATATCCGAATATTTATACAAGACTTTACGAAACAGTCGTCCTCTCGTTTACGTCTCGAAAAGGAACGTCGCAAATGAATGTCAGCCGAACAGCAAAGATACAATACCCACTTCTTTTAATTTCCTTCTCATCTTTTTCTTTCCTCTTCTCATCTTTTAATCTCGTATTCCTACCAAGAAACTGAAAGAACCGCGATAATATTACGAGCATCGTTTTCTCCCATTTTACCGAGTAATAAAATCGCGTTATTTATAACACGAGCGGTAATAACGTCACTCTCGTTTCCTAGAATCAGATTCGCGCGATTTCGGGAACCGCGCGACCGACGCGATTAATTTACGTCATTGTTAAATATAATAATGGAAAAAGTAAAGGCGAAAAGATGGAATTACACGGTAGCTCGAGTAATTATTTCAGAAACTCTGTTACTCCGCGAACGTGCCGGGTGCATCAGGAGAGCGCGAGTGGGAGGGAAACTTTGAATATTCCTAGCTCTGTTAATTATTTCCAACAGAGCCAGGGGTACATAATTATCGCGTAGTCGGAAACTCAAAGTACACGATCCTGTTATATCAATTTCATGTTGAGAAGACACCCGGACGATTATCCGAGATGAAGTTAGCAATTATTATTACTAGCGAAACTCTTTTAGCGAATCGAAATAAATCGTTCCGTCCGATCGAATCAATGCAATAAGATCCTCAGGATTTTATAGCCGCTTTTAACGAAGTTACCCTTCGAAGTGAGTAGGTATCCTCGGCAAGGCTGTACCTATTTCTCCAAGGGAAAATCCCGTTTCGATACATGGTTAGAGCCGACAGGACGTAATCGCTGTCGATTTATCAGTGGCCAAACCTATCCTCTCCTTCCCTTTCCCTCTCAACCCCTCTTTCCCTCATCTCTCTCTCTCTCTCTTCCCCTCTCCTCACCAGCACACGCCGGAACACGTGGCAGTTAATCCAGATACGTGGCCGCAGCATCCAGAATACATTTCACGCTTAGCGGTATGCGTACATGTTTCCACGCGCATGAACGCACCTATGTAGGAAGGTCTTGGTTTCGTAGTCTCTTGGATTAGTTAACGCGATAACGCTGCTCCACAGCTGTTAATTCTACTTTAAGAGGATGCTACAAGTCGAGCGGGGGGGAAACTAACTTTGGGGTAGATCTTTTTTTTTAGAACATAAATAATCGACACGGTTATGTCAATTTGTATTCATTTATTTATTTCAGATACTAATGCGTTGTTTCTTTTTTTAGATCCTTTCCCGATGATAACCGTCGCATCCGACGTTGACTCGTTTCACTGACATGTCGAAGCGACTCACAGAGGACACACAGGGAATTGACTTGCACGGAGATGTTCCCGAAATACACACGCGGCTTAACTTCGTTCCAGCCGAAATGTGTCACAGGACCTGGGGGGTAAAAGCTGGGACGGAAGGGGTTGGGAATGTAAAGAGGGCGGTGGGAGGTGCACAGGGAAGGGGGTAATGTATATGTATGCCGAAGCGTTAGCCGGGAGTGCCGGTGTGTCGCCTATCATATTCTCCAAGATTACGGCTTAATATAGGCTACGTAGAAAGGGGTTGCAGGTTGCGTAGATGCGTCATTTGTTGAGGCACATGTTAAGCTATCTCTCTCTCTCTCTCTCTCTCTCCCTCTCTCTCTCTGTTTGTCTTCCTCTCTGTCTCATATTCTCTTCACGACACACAGAAATTACCATCTCGTTTATTCCTCTAATTCATTATCGTAAATGTAATGCATCGAGTTATTGCAGTTACTCGAACACTTCCCTTATTTAACCCTTCGTGCTAGAACCCTTTCACAAAGCAGGAAGCTTGGCTGGGGGAATATTTTCTATTTCATTTTATAGAATTTTACAAGCAACTTTCTCGTACGAGTAATCATAAAACCAATTCATTTCATAGATCCTCGTTCAACTTCGATGGTATATCGTTAGGGGAGGGGAAAAACAAAAGAGAGGAGGAATTTATTCGCCTATGGCGAATTAACGGCAAATCGTAGACGCACACGCGCGTGTAACGTTAACGTGCCATTGAAAACGTATTTTTCTCGTTCGTTATGTTCATCTTCCGTACACGAATCGTTTAATACAGCCGCTTGGAGCGACGATATTCCGGTGTTATTACAAACAACCGTTTTCCTAGCCGATTTTAATTTTTCCCGGTACGTGAAGAGAGTAAGAGAAAAAAATGTAGAGAGAGAGAGAGAGAGAGAGAGAGAGAGAGAGAGAGAGAAGGGGTTATTCGTATCGTTGGTATTTCGCGTAAAAATGTGCGCGCGAGTGCACGTCCGCTCTAATATTCGTGCACGTACCTACGTATCTGCTACGTAAAGTTCGTTATTAAAAGCGGGCTTCATTATTAAATATAACGAGAGAAAGAGAGAGAGAGAGAGAGTATGGTACATACATATTTTACCGTGGATCCTGGTTACGTTCTCCCTTTTCCTTTTTCTACTTCTTTTTACCATTTCATATTGAAAAAAAAATCGAAAATCCACCGCAGCTTCGAATCGCGCGCACTTGTAGGTACACTCATTCATCGAACGAGTTGGAAGGAGTGTGTGTGTGTGAGAGAGAGAGATAGAAATAGTAGAGATCTAGTAGAGATACGAAATGTTGCTCGTTCATTGAATTTCTTTCTCTTTCTCTTGCTCGTGCAACATGCAGCTGGTTATTCTATAAGCTCAAAAGTAGTGTGCTGCTTTCACGAGAGTTTGAGATAAAGAGAGAGGGAGGTAAGTGGAAGCTATAGCTCTGAAATAGAGAGGAGGAGAGATAGAGGGCTGTGAGAGAGGCGTAGGGGGTGGTAGAGCCTAATGCGAGCGAACAAACCATTAAACTACACTCAGCCGGTTCTAGACTGATTATAACTCATTAGACACGACATGTGTGCATTAACGAAGTTATCCTCCTGCTGCCACTGCTATTCCTCTGTCATCTCTCTCTCTCCCCCTTCTCTAGTTCACTCTTGTTACCGGAAAGCCACTGCACTTTCGTAAGACCCACGCTAATTCTATGAACCTCAGCAAGTAGCGAGAACCAACGGTTAGCCCTTTACGAGGGTGATAAAAGTTATTTCCTTTCCCTTTGAACGGACGATCGGTTACGTGACACGCGATAGTTCATAGATCGATCGGATTAGGCGTACTTGTTATATTTAGTAACACGAATAAATATTTCCAGGATAAAGGAGAGTAAAGGAAAGGTCGACTTTTGATTAAAAGTAGGAACTTTCTAGCGCACGACGGTAAAACACTAGACGCGTTAGGTTAAATTATTTTACGAGAGTAAGCAGGTGGCTCTGTTCATAAAGGGATAACATCTGGCGTGTCACGAGATACAAGCGAGTATATCGTGGACGTGTATATCCGGTGATCCCTGCATGTGGAAGAGTGTTCTTTATAAAAAAAATTTGTTGAATGGAAAAATAGAAACCAACTTCGAAAATGGAGCAGAAGAAAGTGGTGCAAAGCTTTTTCGAAGGCGGTAGAAAATTAATTCACGGTAGATACATTCTGTTTAAGAGATATCCGACTGTTTGGCGCCACCGGAATGAAATTTTTACATTCGCCATATTTTTTACTAGACAGCCAACAACGTGATAACTTTGTTGTTATCAGTCGAAGTATACAAATTGTCTAACTCGATTAGCGAGATGCATTACATAATCTAATGAATACCAAATTCACGAGTAATTGCCATCTTGCGAACGACAACATGGCCGGTGATCGCTGTCAGCGATGATTCCACATGCCATTTTCAATCCGCATGGTCTATTGTCCTTACGTCGAATCCGGATTGTACACGTGGTAATAAATTAGCTTTCCGTCGATCGAACAGGTGCGATCGGAATGAGATGCGTTTGCGTTTGGGCTCGTAAATTATGCCGATCCATTTACCGCAGTTCCCCATGTGCCACTTGAATTTACCATTAATGATTCGATAATGTCAACTGGCGTGTAACCTTTCAGTAAAATTTTCGTTTCACGATCCGATGGCGTTATCCTAGTGGAAAAAGGTCGAATAAAAGCAAAATCTGATTCTATGGTCGAATCAAGAACGAGATCGGGGATTATGGTTAATTTTAGGGGGGTTCTTCTAAGATAAGAGCTATTCTATTCTTCTGTTCTAAGATAAGATCAGATAATTCTGTAATGCTACCTAAATCTTCCACGAGCTCGATCAAGGCTGAGATATTAGATTGGTATCTATTAGAAATGTTTTTTTAATGAATTTATCAAAATTTATTTTCCTAAAAACCATAACGGAAAATGTCTCTTTTTCCAGTAGTCGCCAATTAACTTCGTGGTCCTACCTAATCTATATTAGAACGAGAGAGAGAGAGAGAGAGAGAGAGAGAGAAATAAACGAGAACAATTTCGTGAGCGCGATTTCGAAATTTAAAGAGATTAAAAAGGCTTTTGTCGGTGATTACGGTAGTAGAGCTGCTCGTTCTTTTCCACGTTTCTTAATTCTCCGAGGGTTTCTCGTGGTTTTCCTTCCTTTCAAGATCCAGTTCTCCGATCGAACGTGCTGTCGATGTACCCTCGAGAATATCGTGACGTTTCTCTTCTCTTTTTTTTATTTCTTTCTCACTCTCTCTCTTTCTCTCTCTCTCCTCCTCTCTTTAAGTGAAGAACCGGAGGATGTCCGGTGGGTGGTTCGATTTCGAAATGAGACGTCGTTGGATCCCACGACAATTTCCCAGCGAATTCTTACTTAGCTAGAAAACTTCCTTTTTCCTCAGGAAGCTTCGGTGGGAGGCTAACATGCGACTCTCCCCTCCCTCCCGACCCTCTTTCTCATTTTATCTTTCGTTCCTCGTCCAGGAGAGAACGTCCTTAGCAATTTCCTTCGATCGTTCGCTCAGATCTAATCAGCCGAGAAATACAAAACGATTCACCTTCGTGAGAGAAAGAGAGAGAGAGAGAGAGAGAGAGAGAGAGAGAGAGGAGAGAGCTGCTGCTACATAAAGTACCGATAAATGATATCCTCTTCCTCTTCCATATTCCTCCTCCTCTTCTCCTTTTGCGTTACTAATATCCACGCAGAAAATCGATACGGTAGAGTCCCAGAGAAACAAGGTAGACTACTCTACTTCGATAAACATGAATAAAAGATAAATCTGGATAAAGAAATCGTCAAGGATTACTGCGGCGACCTTAATCTAAACGAAGTTCTCGAAAGTCGTTGAATCCTCTTAAAATAAATTATTCGAACGTTCCATCGTGACAATCATCATTGCTCCTCGCCTTTTCGCCGCTTTCTTTCAAGAGTGAAGTCTTTTAATTCGACCTCGGTGGTCGAGCCGTTCGGATAAAAGAGAGAAAGGCCACGTTCTAGGTGAAGAAAGAAAGAAAGGAAGAAAAAAGAAAGAAAGTTCCCTCTATCTATCTCTATCTCTCTCCCCACCCCTCTTATCTACGTTCTTTTGGTTCAACAAAGGAAATTGTATTTAAAAAATGCAGAGCAGCACAAAACCTTAGCCCCGTTGGCTCCTTCTCGCGAAAGAATTCGCTCGTTTTAATGGGGGGGAAAGGAGAGAGAGAAGGGACAACGAATGAGTTAGGAAGAAAAAGAAAGAGAGAGAGAGAGAGGGGGAGGGATGGAGAGAACGAAGTGGGATGGTTTGATCCGCGCACCAGCCCCAAGCTTAATTACATTTCGTCAAAGTAGCCGCCACTCTATTTGGAGCTGGCTCTCTCGTTTTGTTTTCACTAAGAAAGGGAGGAATGAAGAGAAAGGGAAAAGGGTGGGAGGAGTAGACGAAACGATCTTCGAGTATTCCAAACTTTCTCCTCTCTTCTCTTTTCTTTTCTTCTCCTGAAAGGAGAACCTCTCTTTCATTGACCCTAATGTTATAAATAAGTTTTTTTACTTTTTCCCTTCTGCCCTTTCTGGAGTTTGCTCTTCGGTAATACCAACGAAACATTTGATGCTTTTCAGAATACACTGTGTTCTTTCGTGTACTTTCCACCGGGGGTTATTACGAAATTATAAGACTCGTTACCGGAGACCATACCTACGTCAAAGAATCATAAACGAAAGATCCAAGATGATTAAACGATAAAGGAAATGTTCAAACTCCATAAACATTTTTTTTTTCATCCACTTATTATAGCCCGTAAAGGGAATCTTTGTAGCATCCTGAACAGCATGCTAATCCATTTTTTCTAAAGTAATCACCAGTTTGGTTACAACGCGAAAGGGGTTATACCGACAAAGCTATTTTTTTGTAAGTACGAAAAATGAAGCAAAGAGAAAATGGAGGAAGGTGGAAAGGAAAATAGGAACGCGTGTGCGTACACAGACAATTTTAT
>JAIFRP010000026.1:6791328-6808149 GCA_032403825.1 Odynerus spinipes
CTTCTGCCTCTTCTTCTTATCGTTCTTTTCCACCCCCACCCCGGGATTATTTGTCAGGGGATCCTTCCCTTTGACTCGATCGATCTTACGCCTCGCTTTTACGCGCGCTTTAACGAAATTAGAGCCGAGCTGGGCATCGAGGCGCCCGTCTTCTTCGATAAAAAAGAGGCGAGAGAGTGACTCTTACTCGTCTCTTTGCTTTTCCTCTCCAAAAAATGGTACGGGGGATTCTGTGATTAGAAGAATAATATTGAGTGGCCTCTGATCGTTCGATTTGGAAATTGGAATTGAATATTTGATTTTGCAGTAGAAGAGATCAGTGTTTGTGGAAACATCGGAGAATTCTTGGTGGAAACATCGATTCATTGGGATTAGAGCGATTAGGAGGGTAATTAAATTTGTTACAACAGATTTAGGAATACCACTTATTTGATCGTAGATAATTTAAGTAGTACAGATCAATATTCAGGAAGACATGTAATAATTTTAACGAACAGACTGCTGCTCCTAAAAAATCCAATAAAATCTAAATTATATCAAAACACCCCGAACATCGATAAAAACAAATAAATATCTAACCCAAAGCCAATACTTTATGAAATATCTAAAAAGATAAAGATCTCTTTCCCATAAATGTTCGTCGCGATCTGAGGATAAGTAGATTCAGTGGAAGAGATCAGCGTTCGAGGAGACGTATCGGTTCCTTTTTGTCGTAATCGGTATTGGTCGATTCCTTTGCGGCTTTCGTATTCCGTGTGCGGTGTATCGCGCAGAGCTAGCGATGGAAGGGAGGGTTAAACGCGTGCGTGAGGGATTGTGTCTCGAAAACCGTCTGGTGCTGAGAGAGACTCGACCGAGAGAGACAGATAGATAGATAGAGATGAATAGCGAGAGAAAGGGGCGGGGGGGGAGGTCAGTGAATCGATCGAGTCGAACGGACGAATCGAATCGACCCTCCTGTCGATTCGCACGTTCCTCCGAAATCTATTGCACTCCATAGGCCACGAATAGAGTAGAGTTAGAGTACGAGAGAGAGAGAGAGAGAGGATGAGGGGGTGAATTTACAGAGAGGGTGCTCGATTGACGTCCAGAGATACTCCGCGATCGATCCTCACCTTCTCCAACAGTCTATGCTCTCCCCAATCCCCCCCATCACTATTTCCATCCCTCCCCTCCTTTTCTCCCTCCTCTCTCTCGCTCTTTCTCTTTACTCAAACGCTATTCGATATATATTCTCTACGTTGGCCGTCCCACCCCTTACTGTGCGTCGCGTTTACGTGACGCTGAACTCGTGTTTCCGACGCTCGCGAGACTCACCCTCACCCCTTATCGTGATATAAGCGCCCTTTCGATCTGCCAGTGAAAGAAATTTCTAAAGGATTCCTTCGGTGCCCTTCGATCAGACCCTAATCTTTCTAAATGTCGTTAGTTCTATTTTTTTTTCTTTTTTTTCATGGTGATCTCGGAAACTTTTCTTTTTTTTTACTATTTAAAATATTCCCTTAAGATTTATTTATTACAATAGTCAATTCATCAATATAAAAATATAAAAATGTATTTTCTGCTCTCTAATATTTACAGAAACGAGGCTTCACTTTTTGAAGGATCGCAACTACCTTTCCGCGAGTTCAGCCAGCATCATGGAAGACAACGATTTATCATTTAAACGAGTCCCATCGATAATCAAGAGTCCCAGCTCTCACACGGTACATATTTTCTCGAGGTCGTTTCACGACGTAACGCGGAGAGACGTACGATAAAAACGAATACGAGAAGAGACTTCTTGAAAGAAAAATCAGGTAAAAATTCGACTACCTCTCTCTAGTTCACTCTCACCGATATACACAGACACGCATACCCTGGTTGGTGCATGGAAACGAGCGTTCACATTTTAAGCACCTCGTATATCGTTCTGCCCTTTGCAACCACTGGCAGACGTTAACCCCTTTGCCCTTCTCCTTCATCTTCCTCTTTTTCTTCTCTCTCTCTTCCTCATACTTTTCCTCTTTTTTTCTCTTATATACAATTTCTCTCACTCTTTTTTTCGCATACATATGTATATGTCCAACACACATACACTCTTCCACTTTCTTTTACTCTCTTACAGAATCCTCCCCCTCCCTTTATGTTTTTCCCTCTTTTTCTCTTTTCTTTATATACAATTTTTCTCTCTCTTTATCACACACATATGTATACATGCACATACTGCTCTGTTTCTCTCTCGTAGGCATACGCATATATATATATATATATATATATATACACATATACACGAACTCTCTCTTTCTCCCTCTCTATCTCTCTCTCTCTTACACTCACACAGATTTAACTCACTCTCTCTTTCAGTCCTACAGGCGCCCTCCTGGCAGACCACATTTTGCGAGTGCATTACTGCAAGTGTCGAGAAGCGGCAGCTGTCGAGATAAAAGCACTTTTGTCTCTAAAAGCTGTACAAACTTTATACCACTCCGCTTGTACGATACCACCCCTTTGCATCACTCCACCTTTCGCCAACCTTCCTCACGGACCATTAGATCGTCGCACCTCTCTTCTTTCATCCCCGTGACGCACGCACTCGACATATCGACCCTATCGATGTATGTATGTAATATATATATATCATTTCTTAATTAATCGATAGCTCGACATCTCGTTCGCATTTGTTTCAATTACTAAATCGAGTAAACGTTTTAATTTCTCGTCGATTAATCGAACGACACCGGGCCGCTAACAGGAGGCTCCATTTTTGTTTATTACCTAATAATTCTCCATTTGTCACGATTAATCACGACAATTCGAGAATAATACATATTACACGTATTCCATTGCTTTTCGTTTTCTTTTTTTTTTATATCAATAAACATTCGTTTCATTTTTATTAATACATCACCCCTCCGCCAGGCTAAACTTGGGAAGATTTAATTAATTAATTATCTTATTCAAATCATTCATCGTGTTATTCCGCATTCCGAAATATTGCAGTTGTTTTTATCAAGATATTAGCAAGAAAAGTAAAACGATTAATTAATCGATCGGACAAAACGTATTGAACATTTTTTTTATTAAAATCTTATCAAAGAAATCTCCATGACGTCATCAGGGCACCGTACCGTCGCAGCCACCCCCGCAAATTCAACTACGCGCGACAAAATGAGAATCTTAAACGGTCCGCGCATATTATGCAGATATTTGGAGGGAGGATGGAATTTTCTCTTTCTCTCTCTCACCATCCCCCGTCTGGTAATACAACTGAGCACGCGCGCGCGCACTATTGGAGTAGGCGACGTTCCCGCATAAATTCTTCGCTTTAATTACGCGGTTTAATTATGATATTTATCACCGACCGAGCAATTTCGAGCAGTTTCGAGAGAGACAAAGAACGAGAGAGCGAGAGGGGGGGAGGGGGAGAAGAAAATAGCAGAGACGATGACGACGATTGCGACCGATTTATTCACCTGTCGTCCCTTTCGATCGTCGAACATTTAATCAGCCGTTTTTCGACGTAGAGACAGAAGAAATCGAGCAAATGGAAGGAGAACTATTAATTCATCGGATAAAACAATGAGATTCTCGGACTTCTGGTAAGAAAAAATTAAAACGCTTTTTCTTCAAAAATTTCCAAAATAATAAACAATAATGCTACATTAACATTATATTACACGCGTGCATACTCGAAAGAATTCAAAAATTCTAACGAACGAAATAAATACCTAAATTTTATCAATAAAATTATTTACTCACAATTAGACATATGTTTTTGTTTTGTCGTCGTGAATTTTTATGCATTTTTCAGAGTCAGACAGCGGGAAAAAGGAAAAAGGAAATCGAAGGAATGGAATAGGGGGAACGATAAATCAAGTTGGAAGAGCGTGCGTAATAATGTATTAACATGCTGCCGTACGTAATATCTGCAAAGTAACAATAACGGACGAGCTACGCGCATTTGCATAGCGCGTTCCTCCATGAACTAACGTTACCGTTATAATATGATATAACGGGTGTATACCGTCATACCACCGGCGTAAATGCAACCAACTCCATTTCTCATCGTTTTAATTACGAAGTACATAATCTCGACGCGTAAGTACTTTCATTCCTCATACGCTGCTCTCTCTCTCTCTCTCTCACTCTGTTTTTCTTTCTCTTTCTCTCTTTACAGTGGAAGCTATCGCGAAGGAGCCCCTCGATTACTCGTTCTAACCACGAAACGCTGATTAATTCAGTAGCAACGAAACGGTTTTTCCTTCGGTCCACGACGTGATTCGAATTCATATCTCGTCTATCGATCGCGATGATATTTTATCGAAATTGCATCGGTAAGATGTTACTATTATTGCTTGAAATAATCAAGGGGTTATAGCAGGAGGATGATAATCTATAATTTAGTGATTATTATTAATGTAAAATTACAAATCTGTATATTTACGATTTCCCTATAACTTCTGCTATTTTTGTCCAATCTAGATGAAAGTTTTTATTTGAAACGAATGGAAAATATTTCTTCGAACCTTAGCCGTATACATTAATAACTAATAATTAACGATAGATTATTAAATATAATTTTGAAATACGTAGTACATAAAAAGCGAGAGTGACTGTACCATAGTTACATTTTTTTTCCCAAATAAATTTTTGTAATAAGAAGAAGAGAAATAGGAAAGGATAGAGCGATAGATAAAGTGGAAGGGAGTGTGAGAAATTCGATATCAAAGGTCTTACGTTGATTGATCCAGGAAAAGGAGTAGACTAGACAAAGACATGAGGAAAGGGATGGAAGGATACGAAGGGTGGGTGTCGTTATTCGGTTTATTTTCCTCTTCTCCGTCTAATAGCACGTCAAAGGAGACACGTAAACGACGCCGCAGACGATGACAACGGGTAAGACGGAGATAGAGAAGATCTCTCTCTCTCTCTTTCCCTCCAAGAGAAAGTGAGATAGCGACATCGCGACGGCGACGACGACGACGTCGACGACGATGCCGGTGAAAGGAAAGCAAATGGGTGCATCTACCGCACTAAGCACTCCAGTGTTCTCGACACGTGATTGACGAAGAGAGTGGTTCATGGTTTCCGACCGCACGAATGCACCAAGATTACAGTCGAATGCGCTTCGAATGCTATACCATATCCCTACCACTTCCTTTAGTCAGCACACCGCAAGTTTCGATCTTACAAGTGGGGGGGGGGACTCGGCTTGCTTCGTTCATCTCTTCTTTTAGTCTTTGATGACTTTTTTTATGTCAAATAATTATTAATCGATATAGAACTAATAATTTATTATTTCTTTCTTTCTTGTGATCTGTTTTATCGGCTGAGTTCCGTTTTTATGATTTCATTGAAAGTTATAGATCATTAAAGTTGCTACGATTTTACTCCGAAATTTTACTCTTACGATCCTTTTTTATCGACCGAGTTTCATTCTGGTATTTCATCAAAATTTATAGATCGTCGATTACGATATCGCTCCACTTTTTGTTACCCCTACGATTTTTTTTTTTTTATTAACAGAGTCCTGTTTTGGTATTTCATCAAAAGTTATAGATCGTCTGTTGCCAGGGTTCAATTTTAGGTAAGCAAAAAAGGCGAGTGAACTTTTCCAATTACCCGATACATTATTCACAGAGTACACGCGGGAAACAGTCGTAAAAGTTTTCGAGTCGAATAATAACGAGCGATCATCGACGTCGATCCCGCCTTTCGCGACACGGAACTCTACGTAGAATATTCGTTATGGAGTTCGCCGACATTAACAAAATGGCAGCTGGGGGTTGCCTTCGTAAAGTGGTCCAAGCGACGTGCGCGTGTGGCCGCAAAAACGCATTATGCAGCCGACATAAATTTCGTTTTGTCATGCCGGCGTACGGTGTACGTATGATTTGCCACTGTAGCTACCACCAAAATCATCGCCCCACCGCAACTATTGTCATCGCCATCACTATCCGGTAGAATCTTTCGGTGTTATGCGTTCGTACGATAATGTCGCTCCTCGCTAGAAGCAAATTTCATCTCGTTCGAATTCCTTTTAACATAAATTTGATATAATAAATTAATTTTTTTTTAAATAATTTTTTCACTATACTCGTTTTTGTGTTATAATAATAATTTAAGCATATTGTATTATTATAACACACTTTCGTATAATATGGTTAGGAAATTAAGGAAAGGAGAATATTTAATTCTTTCTGTTCCGTAAACTTCGTCGAATATAATTGCCGGGCACGTGCCATTGAAATGTTATAGCATTCCTTTTTCCATATTTGGTCTGGCTTTGTCCAGCTAATTTCCGCGTAGGGTGACGTACTGCCCTTTTCTTGAAATTTTCTCGCCGCCGTCCGATCAGGCGAGCGCGATGCTCTTGTTTTTCGTTACGACGCCGCCGAAGTCGTCGTCGTTGGTCTTCAGAAAGACTTGGTCTACCGTCTAGACAACGTCGTGCGCGATATAAGCTTGTATTACAATAAAGATTTATTCTTTTGAAAATAAGTAGTGGAAGGAAAGAAAAGTATTTCGACCTATCCACAGCGCTCACAGCAGCGCGGTTAATACATTTATTAACACTTTCTAATTTAATTTTTTCTTCGACTTTTCGGAGAAAACTATTGACAAAAAATTTTGAGATCAATGAAATAGAGAAAAGAGTTAGCGTATTTTTTCCGGAGGGTCAATCGGACGAATCGAGGACGTGGGCGTAAGCCTTGTTGCGGCAATAAGGGGATTTACGGTTGACGACCATCTTGAACCTGAAATGGAGAAGCTTCTAAGACGCTTAGGAGAGAGAGAGAGACTCTGGCCTAAGGCCTGACATATCTGAGCTCGGAGACCTTGACGGCGTATTAGAGCCACGGATAAAACGAGCAAAGTTTAGAATGGGGTTAAAATTCTTCAAAAAATATCCAAATCCTTCTTCTCATTCTTCTTTCTTTATTAAACAGAAAATGTAAGAAAAATTGGGAATTTTTTTTTCTAAAACTCGATAGAATTTCATTTCCTTTTATTTATTACGTATTTACGAATGCAGTCACAGGTAAATCCTTCATTGGGGTTTCTGGAACACTTGGAAGAGCTTTTTTTCTTCTTCCTAAGGCTTCCGTCCATTAACTGATCCGATTCCGAGAATACAAATTTATTTATAGCAAATACGTCACCTGATACGTATCACCAATCGGCTTTTTATTTATTAACAAATACGTAGCGTCTTACGACACCCCAATGACGTATTTGTTTCGCGAGTATTTCGAACAACCGATAATAGGGTTGAAGATTGCCAGAGAGACTCGTTTTCAACGACGAAAGCAAATTGCATTAGAAACTTCGAAGTGTGACTGACACGAGCTTGGGTCGATCATTTCCAAGGTTTCAATGGCACGTATCTTTGTTTACGAATTGATAGCGAAAGAGAAAGAGGAAAACGGGACGCTGCAGTAAGTGGCTTATTGTTGGAGCGAAGACACGTTTCAATGCGTGTGTGCCGAGGTGGCGAAGGCTTTGGCGTTTAACAATAAATTCGCGGTTAGGGGAGTTAGAGCGACTGATTGATCCTCGCGTTTGCCAAATCTCTTGTAAGTAAGTTTCAATATAATTAAAAAATTAAAATTTATTATGCACTTTTAAGATCGAATAATAAATTTCTTCTATATAATCTAATTTTCTCGAATAGAGTCAGTAATTAAATTAATTCTGATTTTTAGAAAATGAAATTAGCAGATACATTAACAAAGTAATCGATTAATTAGATTATTTATGTTAAAAAAAAGTTAGATATACAAATCCCAATGCTGGTTACCAACGATCGGTAAGAAATAAATCTACTATAAAAATATAATCGAATTTATCTGTTAAAGAATATTTCGGAGACCACGCGATCGCTCGAGCAATTTTCTTAATCGAGATTCCCCAACCAAGAGGGAAAAAGCCGAATACGTAGTACGAACGAACGGATCGTCGTCGAGGACGACGAAACGCTCTCGAAAGTTTGACCGGAGGGTAGGAGAAAGGGGTAAGCACTCGCGGATAAACGAGGGTGCAAGTTTTATGAACGAGTCCCCCCCTCGCCCTCGCCGTTCGCCGCTCGATGTCGTCGACTCCTAACGATAAATAAATAAAAGAGTTTCTCCTCTTCTTCCTCACCCTCTTACTCTTCTCGTCCTCGTCTCATTCTTTTCTCTCTACTGCTTACCGTGTTCTCCCGAGGGAACGTCGGTATCGTATTTCTTGTGGACTCTTTTTTCCAGGACGTTGGGAGGATAAGTTTCTTTTTCCCCCTTAACGTTTTACATGCGAGCAAATGTCGATCTAGTTGCTATTTTTATTTTGTTTTTTAGTTTCCTTTCACTCTCGTCTCTTTTATTACTTTTTTCTTTTTTTATTAATTGGTAGTGGGTATTTTTTTGTTAATGAAATAAGATGAACGATCTCCTTTTTGTTTCGATATTTTAAAAGCAGAATATTTCGAAAGCAGAATTTTTATCGTTTCTTCTAGGAACCGCTTCTATTTTCTTATTTTCAAAAAGAACAGTCGCGATCCTTTTGCTCGGTTATATCCAGCGAGTCTCGTTTTCATTTTCCCGTTTTCCTCGTTCACCCTCCTAATCGTCGTCTGATATATCTTTTCAAGATTATTCTTTCCTCTCCGTCCTCTCGTTCTGCACTCACGCGTAACGGCACAATTCCCGGTAAATAAAATGAGAAAGTCCCGGAGGATAAAATTCTTTTCTCCGTTTACCGAGGCACCGGAGTTTGCGAAATTTCGAAAGGCTGCTACGAAAAACGTAAGAAGGAAAATAGAAAAAAAGAAAAAGAGCGTATCGCAAGATTCTGGAATCGTATCCACTCGAGAAAATTCCTTCTCGATTCGGACATTTCGATTTAAGGAAAAGCGGTGCCTCGAGGGGAACACAACAAAGTCCAAAGTCTGACTGGTCCAAGTCGAATCGTTCGATCGAGGATTTTATGTTTTTACCGAATCTATCCGTAGAAGACTTGAGTTTTTTTCTTTTCTTTTCTTTCTCTTTTCTCTTTGGAGAAGTGTTGCGGCATTCGGCTGTAGATTTTTTTTTCGAAATTGTTCGTGCAATCTAGCTAAGGCGTCTTTTTAGAGAAGTACTGACTACGAAAGTGTTACTGCGACTATCTCTCTCTTTTGTATCTCATCTCTATGGCTTTGTATGTATCTTTGTTCATCTGTTTCTCTCACGCTCTCTTTTCTTCTCTTTCCCAGTGCTCGGCTTTTTTTCTCTTTTTTTTCTTTTGTTCTTTCTCTTTTTGCATTCCCACCCTCTCCTTTTGTATCTTCACATATTCTTCCGTCGTTCTTCCTCTTTTTTTATTAATTCTATCTTTCCTTCACTCAGTCTACCAATCTCTCTTTTTCTCTTTCTCCCATTTCCTTTCTTTTCTTTTTCTTTCGAAATTCGGTAGATCGAAGCTTTTCTATCGACTAGTAACACGACTGCTAGAACGGTTTTTTTATCTTCTCACGGTGGAAAAGAGGATCCGCCTATCAGCGTAGTTGCTTTTCAGAGGATCAGAGGGACGAACGCGTAGCGACTGGAAAGTGGAGAAAAGAAGAAAGAGAGGAAGGAGTAGAGATATAAAAATAAGGAAATAGAAAAAAAGAAAAAGAGTGTGTCACGTAAAGTTTCTTCTTTTTTTTATGTTTCACATTTCAATTCTCTTTCACATTTTCTTTATAACACAACTAATCCTCGAAACAAAATTCCAAAATTCTCGAACTTTGACCGCATTCGATATCTTAAACGCGAAACATAAGAAAAAAAAAGAAAAAGTCTTAATCGAAAAAGAAAAGAACACGCGAGAATATTAAAAAAAAAAAAAAATAATGAAATAAATGAAAAATAAGAAGAATAAAAAGAATCATACCCGAGTAGGTATGTAGAAAACGACAAGAGGAGGGAAGAAAGTAGAACCGTGCCCTTTTCCCTATGCTGAATTTCGCGATATCGACTTTTCAATTGGGTCACGTACGTGGTACGTACCTTTACCCCTTCCCCCTCCCCATAACACACCCTTTCCCATTCACCCACTCACTCGTTCACTCACAAAAGTACAACTACCTCGCGGATATGCCCCGAAGACGTACGTATACACACGTTTACGCGTTGTGTGTATGCGTGGAGGAGGAAAGCCGCGCGCGCCCTGGGAATATACCTTAATGGAAATCGAAAATACGACGGGCAAATGGAAATCGACATTTCCCGTGATTTTCCTGGAGCTTCTCCACGGCATACGCTCATATATTCTTATATATGTACAGATAGATTTACAGAGACACGCGTATGCATATCTATACGTGCGGATTGTACAGATATACATCAGACGAAACCTCGTTGGTGATTCCAACTACATACACTTTTTTTTCACTAGCTTTCTCTATATTTTTTTTCTTCATCCATCTCTTTTCATCACTCATATCTTCATATATCTTTACTTTCTTTTTTTTTTCTTTCTAGGCGACACGAGGAAAATGCATCGTCTAGAGAGCTCGAATTTTGTCGCCAAGGTTTGGTGAGTATTCAATTTTCGCGAAAATTGTCTTTCTCGCAAACGAAGACACGTTGTAGATTAAATTAGAAAAGTGTCACGGCGCAGAATTTGTTTTTAAATAAAATCGTTCATAGTTCATCGCTAAATTTCTTTATAGAAAAACGATTTATTAAATGATGAAAAATGGACTCTCTCTCTCTCTCTCTCTCTCTCTCTTAATTTATTTTCGCTCGACTAACTCGAATAAGAAAATACACGCTGGCCGTTGCCATCGTTAAAGAAGATCTACATACTGTCTAATCGCAAATATTTTCTCTTCTAGAAAATACAAACTGCTAGTAGAAACGACGAAAGGGATGGGGAGGAGGAGGAGGAGGAGGAGGAGGAGGAGAAACAGAAGGTGGAGGAGGATGATTGCGAAAGATCGAAACACAACAAGCACTTTTGCCGCCAGGAATATTTTTCTCGGGAAACGTCGAAGTGCCGTGCATAATTGAAAGCTTAACAAATTCCGAACGGAAGGAAAACGAACACGAGGTAGCGCGTTAACACTTTTACACACGCCAGACAAGGACAGAGATCATTTTGGCCAACACACAATCGGGAGAGTTGCAATTACGTTGAAAGAAACGTTAAAAAATAAGAGTTTCTTTTATACAACTATTGTATGCAAATATATTATACGAATATTTTTTTAAAATATAAATTACACAAACGTTCGCGACCATTTCTTTCAATGTTGCGGACAAATGTTCGTAAGTTTGGACTAGGCTCTAACTCTTGTCATATTTTCACCGACGTCAGCATGAAAGAAGTGGAAAAATAAAAAGCAAAAGAAAAACAAAAGGAGCTAACGGGGAGGAGAAATCTCGAAATAAAAGTTCGTACGGAACAGCAGCAGTAGCACGGATATATCGGATAGTTCGATAGCTTCATGACGGAAAGTTTTACGGGCGGGTAATAGAAAAAGTTTGTATTTCCGTATCATGGCCGCGAAGTGAGCCTTGTGCGTGCGAACTCCGCGACGATGTTTCGCGTCGTTGAAGTTATTCGTGCTATTGGATCGTTTTTATTTGCGACCTGGCGGAATCTGACGATGTTGATTTTTGGACTGTCCATATATTGTATTGTACGTTATGACAAAAGGTATATTTAGCGTGGGGTTATTTATTTATAGTATATCGACATAACTAGAATTTTTATAGAATAACATTTAATAAAGTGAATAATATTATTATTCGCAATAATGATACCAATATTTATCAAATAATAACATAAATTAAATAATATTTGATTCTTCGTATTCGTTTAATTAAATTAAGAATTATTAACTATTCTCGTAATGTTATTGAAACACGTTTACTGATGAAAAAGAACATTGAAAATGATTGGCTCGTGAAGTATTAGTTATGCATGACGCGAAAACGTATTAAAAGTCGTGCTTTCATTTTCTCGCGTGTTACACGAAAGCGACAGGTGACAAAAATGCGAGGAAGCGATGCGAGAAGGTGTTAACTTCTCTCTCTCTTTCTTTTTCTCTCTCTCTTTTTCTCTTTTTTACTTTCTCGTTTATTCGACTTTTTTTCTTGGCTTGCTCGTCAATTTTCTCGCGGCCCGTTGCCATTCACGGCTTCGTGTCGCACAGTCACGCCAATCACGCGAATGTGAAACGTGCCCTTCGTTCGAGATATAGAATTTATATATATATATATTTTTTTTTTATTTAGTTTTAGATACCTTTTCTGTAAAAATTCAATACTCTTTTTATTTTATATAATGACACATCTATATCTTGTATAAAACAATCATGATATCGTATGTTTCATCTCCTCTAATCCTATTATATGAAAATGATTTATTCATCATTGTTGATTTGCATGTTTATATTAAACATAATTGATTTATAATTTCCATATACGATACGGAACAATAATAAGTAAACATACGATCTAAGAAAGTGTTCCAAAAGAAGATAAGAATGAATAGAGAAATATTACAGATACACACTTCCGTTTTGCTCTTGAATACCATTGATGAGAGAGAGAGAGAAAATGGAGAAGATCGGAAGAGCAGACACAAAGGAGAGGTAGGAACGCGTTTGTCGCGGTAAAGAACGACAAAGCGAGCTTTCCGTTTTGCCGAAAGAGCTCACGGATTTACGGGAAAAGAGAGGGGAGAAGGAAGAGTGTGAAAGAGAGAGAGAGAGCCACGTATACACACAAGAGCGAAAAAGAAAAGGAGAAACACACACACACATGCGTATACATACGTATAGAAAGAAAGAGAGTGAAAATAAGAGAAATTAAAGAGAAAGAGAAGTCAAAAGTACGGCGACAGGGAGAATAAAGGGACAAGAAATAAAAAAGCGAACCTCCCCCACTACCCTTAACTACTTTTTTCCAAAGAACATCCACCGTTTTGGCTTTTAACGTTAACTAGGGAGGGAGGTGAGCAGAGAGGGTTAAATTATCCGAGTTTCCTCTCCTTTTCTTTTCCACCATCTTTCTTCTTCCTCCGACTACACCCCGATACCTGCAGTAGCAACAGCAACGAGGCTAGACATAAAGACTGCATGAGTGAGCGAGAGTGAGAGAAAGAGAGAAAAAAGAAAGAAAGAGCGAGAGAGAAAGCTACCCCATCATATAAAGGCGTCTGCTTCGGTCTAGACTCGTGGAGACCCATTAAGTTGCGAAAGTGCTTGCGAAAATGGAGAAGGCTCGACCACGAAGGTCAATAACCACCGGCAGTACCAGCGTGCTTCGCTTTCTCTCTCCTCCCCTCCCCAACACTCTCTTTCCTTTTTACACACTCTTCGCGATATTGCTGCATATTTTTTTTTATTCTCAAGTGGACTTCTAAGTAGCATTTCGTAGTTTGCGTTACTTCCTTCTAGCGATACCCCCAAACTCTCTATGAATATTTCTTATGGGGAAATGTTCAATCTTTTTTTTCCATCCTCCTTTCACCGTATCACAGCTGACCCTTTTGTAACACGATTTTTCTGTAATTTATTCTAATCTAGTTTATATTAATTGACTATTAATATTAATTGATTATTATAAACGGCGACAATGAGAACAGGATGAAACGAAATCGATGATAGATTGTATAATTTTATACAAACGAGAAACAAACAATATTTTACTCTCACCTACCGCGTGGGAAAAAATGCCGACGTTTTTTAAGCCAATCAAGTTGGCACTTTCGATGCAAAAGGGTTAGTCATACCGACGTGGAACGTACACCCTTACGCTATTGTTTTTTTACAAGCCAAAGATAAAGGGTGTCGCGCGCACACTTCGTTCGTATTAGTCCTCCATTTAGCTCGCGTCGTCGCCTATTAACTTCGGTTCTTTTTCTATGAAAGAGCGTGGCGACCGATGAAGCTCTTGTTCCTTCTCTCTCTCTCTCTCTCTCTCTCTCCTCTCTTTCTCTCTATTACTCGTTAAAAGAGAGAGATAGAGATAGAAAGAGTGGAATAGAAACGGTAGTCGAGAGAGTCGATTGTTCGCTTCAGCCCCGGTGAAATTAATCCAATTGACGTTGCACACGTAATCCGCAGCTCTTTCGTCTCCGTGAACGCGCCACTATAGTTGCGATAGGTCATGGACGGTCGCTGCTGCTGCTGGATAATCCGAAATGAAAAAGTCAACGCGTTCGAAAAGCACGAATATGCAGCCGCTCGAGCGAATCAAAACGAAGTCCAAAAGTTCCAAAAGCTTTGAAAGCACTCTCTATCTATCTATCTATCTATCTTTTCTTCTACGTACTATCCGATGAATAAAACATAAAACAAAAATTGGCAAACTTCCGTTTACGAAGAATTAGCGTGGGTCGTTGCCCGAGAATTCACGAATTTTTCTCTCGTTTAACGGTTCTCTCCTCCGATGGGATTAAAACCTTTCGTTTTCCCTCTCTTTTCGCGAATGCTTTGACACTCGTTATCGCTTTGATTGGAAAACTGAGATCGCGTGAAAATATGATAAAAATATTACGGCGACGCGCGGATATTTAAAAAACTACATGTTTAATAATTAAAAGCACGTGATCGTAAAACACTACGATGTGTCATACAACCTAAGTGTTATGTAATTACATATTTAATTATACATTAATAATATAACAACGTATTAAATACTTTATATCAAAGCGTGCAATTTTTTATAAATATATTTGCAATTAACGAACGAGTTTAAAGTAAAAGAAATATCGGAACACGATCGCTGGAGAGAACGATGAAAACGGAAAGATCGATGCCCGACAGTCGGCATTTTGAAGGAAAAAAAAAACCCTAGCCAATATAACCGGCGGGAAATACGAAAATACGTAGGAGCGACGGGTCCGAGAAAAATCGCTGTAATTTATAACGAAATCGTTCTCGAATCAGCCCATAAATTTCTCTATCGACGCGGATCGAATGCTTGGTGGCCCGTGACGTTTGCTCAAATTCGAGGGAAGACTGAGCGAGACATATATGCGTGTACGTGGGAGTGGGGAAAAAAGAGAAAGAAAGACGGAGAAAAAAAGAACAAAAAGAAGACAAAATGAACATCGGGAGGCGTAGGGAGACTCGATATGGCCGCATCGCTTCATTGGACGGCCAATTGTTCGAATCTCTCGGTGAAATTTATTTCCTCGATGTTGCACTCGTAATCTACCCTTCCCCCACCCTACCCCGAAAACCCCTTTTCAACCTAGCCACCTACAACTCCAGTCAACCAGCCATTTAGTAGCGAACGTGCGCACGAATTTTGCGTTTCGTGTGTTCTCCGTTTCTGTTTCATCAGCACACACGCACACGGATAGAAAAAGAGAGAGAAAGGGGGAGAGAGAGAGAGGAGAGAGAGATCACTTTTTCTCGTACCACTGTCGATCTTTTCATTCGATTAAACGCGATTCGACGTCATTTAATTCGTAACCCGACGAACTCTACTCGCTGATGACGGCAGTCCGGTGCAATCGTTGCAGTCGCGTCGACGATGACGTTCGGTTGCGTGTAAAAAAGTTAATTTTTCTTTCTCCATTTTTTTTGTTTATTTATAGAATCATCATACACATCGCGTAATCAATTTTCTTTTTTTTTTAAATAGCGGTTGTTCACACATAGGTGTACGATGCTAAAAAATTATGCTTTACATCACGCCATTGGAAGATTACAAATTTATTGAGATATAATAAATGTTATGCATAACCCATCATCCGTTATTATAATAACACGTTATATAATCATTAGGTAAGCCATGTGTAGAAAACGTGACAAAAGCTCGATTAAAATTCACCTTTCGCCTGTAATACCGTTTCCCTTTATGCGTCCAACGTGATCGTCGGTAATGCAGTTCCCGATAATGTCGATAATTTGAATAAAAATGAAGTAGAAAAATAAAATGAAATAATAAAAGAGTCTCTATTAATTTTTGTCGTTTAGAAAAATCGATTTTTTACGGAGACACTTAGGAAACCTCCCCTATTCTAGTTTACTTCACACGAATCGATAAACTTCGCGATGAAGATGAAGATAAAAAGAAAGGACGGAGGGAGAGAGAGAGAGAGAGAGAGAGAGAGAGAGAGAGAGAGAAAGTAGTTATCGTAGGTCGCGATAGCAGGGGAATCACGCGAGGCCCTAGCCGGCGCGCGAACGATGTGGCAAATTGAAATTAAGCCCCTCATTTTTCAAGCTGGCGCGCGCGCGCGCGAAAGTTCGCTGCCATCGAGATCGGTGGGGGAAGTGACATTTAAAGTGGCTGTTCTACCATCCTTAAAGCTCGTTTTACCGACTTTCGTGTTCGCTCTGGCGTACTTTTACAATCAACGATTTATTCGATCAGAAAATTAATAAAAACAGAGGAAACAGGAACAACAAATTGCTTCAAAGGAGATCTTCGCAAAAATATAATTAATAAGAAAGTTTCAACGCTCGTATTCTATTAACAACTTTTTACCGGTAATCTCTTTCTCGGGATCGTTTAGTTCCCAGCTCCCTTTCTCGACTTTTTTTCAAAAGCAGCCATTATGAAACTAAATTCCAACAAGTTTATCAATACATTCTCTACGGTACTACACGCTCGCCTACACGTAAAGACACCATGGCAACCTTTTGTCTTTGTCGGCGCGTATAAAACGAACTTACGAGCACGTCGCAGCCGGTTAATCGTTCTGAAAGCTTTCTCCTTTATCGCGAGCTTTCCTCGCTTACGCAATACGAGGCAAACGAGGCGAAAGCGCAGCACACGATCGAAAGTGTTCCCTTAAACTCGTTAGACGTGAGAAGAGTGAGCTGGAAGAGAGAAAGAGAGATAGAGATTATACAAAGAAGAAAGA
>JAIFRP010000026.1:6814693-6828993 GCA_032403825.1 Odynerus spinipes
AATAAATCAAATAATAATAAATTGCATTACATTTTATCTTCCACGATTAACCCATCTCCCCCCTACTATGACGTATCCTTTTTTTAGAGCACCCTGTCAATTATTCAAAAAGCTCAACGTTTTAAACTCTCTAGCGGAGACAGCAGTTAAACGTAAAATTCTCGCTTAAATTTTACTTTGCAAATTGCACGAGCAGTCTACAAACGATGCCAAATTTACCCTCGTTAATTCGGGAACGTTGGTAAACGCGTGTATATAGCAATGCATCTTCATACGTATCTATATTATATGCACTTCGTTTGAAAATACCGCCTGTAATGTTGGTAACCGAGAGAAGGTGGAGGTGGAGAGGGAGGATGAGATGAAACGAAGAGCATTTCCCTCGTGGAACATACTTCGAATGAAGTGACATGGCCTCCGGGGAAACGTACGTTAAATAGAAGCGCCTACAAATATTAATTTCCTCCTCGGCTAATACTTTCGAACGAGCTTCGCGTTAAGCTCCACTTTAAAACAAGATGGCCGTTCTTTTCTACACTCACCCTCCTGCGTTCCCTTATAAGTAGATACTTTCTTACCTGCAACAAAAAAGAGAAAAAAAACAGGTTATAAATGCTCACACTTTCTTAGCTGCAACAAACACACACACGCTGAGAGAGAGAGAGAGAGAGAGAGAGAGAGAGAGAGAGAGAAGTTATACAATCAAAGGGAATGGAGAAAGGTTAGTTGTTACGAAGTGTTCACCTTGAGGTGCAAAACTAGACTGTGGCTGATCAGAGAGTGGTAAGTTGAACAACAACGACAGCACTGTAACGCGCATGTCCTAGAGAAACGAGGGTGAGTAGGACTACCATGTACAGAGGCAGTAACAATTTACATAATTGCTGAGAAGAAACACTTGTCTGATTACTTATGCATAATTGGCATTAGGGGAGAGGTGTCGGAGACGTCGGACGTTTCTCTTACTTTGTTATGGAGAAATAAATCGAAGAGATTTTCTTTTCTCAATTTCCTCGACACTTTTACGTCACCCCCGGGTATACGTAAATTGCTGGCGATTATCGGAAAATTAGAATGCATAATGAAGCAATGCACGTGGCGTTGGTGTCATGCGCGTTAGTCTCGCAACAGTCACCACCGTCATGGCTCTGAAAGATCTTCAGTACTTCGAGAATCATTACTTCGCTTTAAACCGTTGGTTATTGCAATTTGCAGGCCTGTGGCCTGATCAGCAACGGTCCAAGCGATTGATTCGCATTCGTTACATAAATGTTGTTTTATTTGTAAGTTTTATAACCCAGGTAAGTCTTATTTTATTATACGCTAGTTGTCCTGCCGTTGTCTTGCGTTGGTTTTCTGCACTATGTGCTTCCGATATATTCAAGCGAATAAATTAACAATCAAAATCTACGGTTTGCTCTAGATATGGTCTTTGTGTTCGTCGGAAATAAATATGATACGGATAGTTGAAATGCTACCGACGTGCCTACCTCTTATATGCTTTACATGTTGCTACAATAACATACTTTATAATTATACAACAGTTTGTATTTTATTTTAATTACTTATGCTCCTGCATCACCGCGTGCGATTGCTGGCGGATTATAGATTAAAAGTTGAGTAACTTTTGGTTCTCAGATGAAGCAACTTTTCAATCGTATTAGATCCGATTGGACAGAGCTGATCGATCGACAGGAAATTACGTTCATACAAAAGTGTGCCAGAGAAAATAGATTGTACACGATAACTATAGCAAGTAAGAAAGTCGAATTTATAACTCCACAATTTTTCGAACTTACTTTTCTAGTAATTTCATTCTCTTTCAGTAATTTTTTATTTTTACATTGTTTTTATCATGATGCCATCCACGACTCGCGTTATCTTGAACGCGGCTGGTGTATTAAACGATACTAAATTAACATTACCAATTCATATTGATTTTGCGTTGAAAAATACATCGTATTACTATATTACGCTTTGTTGTCAACTTGCATGTATCTGCGTTACGTGCACGCTAGGAATTGCTCATTATTCGATGTATATATCACTTATACAACACTCGTATGCCTTATGCGGTATTGTCATGTAAGTAATTAATGGGAATGAATAACGAGTAAGTAAATTAATTTTTGTCGGCCATTTGTGATATCGTATTTTCTTATTTATTATAGAATCAAATTAAATGGACCGTTCAAAGAAGATTCAAGTCGCTCGTCGCGTTTCCAATCGAACAACGCACGTTCGGTGGAATATTATTGGATTGTTGATACCATAAGATGGTACGATAAGATAACGAGGTTCGTATCTTCCAATTTTTCTATAATGTTATATGCGCTATTAATATTTAGTGTTTTATTATTGCTATTAATGTTTATATACTCTTTGATCGACAAGCTTCGTGGATTTAATAAATATAATATATAGTAAAACTTATTTGGTCGAAGTGTCCATGGGAATGCTTTATGTTATTACGGATTATATTTACGTAAGTAACATATTGCACGCGTAATTAATTTCTGTACCCATTTATACATTTCTTTGCAGTTTTGTGAATTAATCGCCGAATCAGAAAATATAGGTAAAATGCTGACAAGCTGTACTTATACTGTCGCATCGCTCATCATGATATACGCCATTTGTTATCTTGGTCAAAAGTTTATAGACCATTACGATGATATATTTCTAAAATGGTAAATTTATGCGTATGTCAAAATATTTTTATACATATATGTACTCATTATTATTTTGTCGATCGTAGCTGTCAAATCCCTTTTTATAAATTATCCATAAAAACACAAAAAGCATTGCTGTTTATGCTAATGAGAGCTATGAAACCATGTGGCTTTTCCATGAAAGGTATGATAATGTCATCGCATGAACTTTTCGCAAAGGTTAGATATAATTTCTCGATCATATTCATAGACATCGTCTATCGTTATTAATGAATATTCACTTTTAGATAATGCGGACGTCATTTTCGTTTGCCACGGTATTTTACAACATGCACTGAACGGCACCAAAGAGAATAGGAATCCGTGCTTCGTAGTTTCGAATGTGATAAAAATAGTATTATAGTATATTATAAATACATAACGTAATTTAACTCTGTTTTAAATTAAAGAGTCTATCGTACGATAAACAAAAGAAAGATGACGTTTAACGAGTGGCAAAAAACCTATACCTCGGATAAAAAGATTTATTGCAATTATTATTAAACGTAGCTGGTCAACGAGGATACAATCCGTATGAATTTATATCGTCTATTTAACAAATGATATTACTCACATCTTCAACAATAAATCTAGGCGATCACTGGCGACTTTCCGTCACGTAACTATATTATTATCACTCTCAAGTTTACAGCTTCTCGTGTAAATGTGTATGACTAAAATATCACGTGACAACAAGTTGATAGCTCCCGCGTCGTCTAACTCGCTTTCTTCTTGATGCGATGTGTTCTCCTTGAGGTACGAGACTGTACTGTGGTCGATCACCGACTGACACATGTAACAACGCGACACCACCATAACGCGCATGTCCTTTGTTACCAAGGGGGAAGTACAAAACAATGTGGATATGCAATAACACCTGTAACTTAGATAATTACTGGGAATAGACACCTGTTTGATCACTTACGTTTGATTACCCGGATATTAGAAGGGAAGACTCAAAAGTTTAGAGGACTTCACACGCCGAGGGAAGTGAATAATATTTTTTACAATCTCCCCCTGCTACAGAAATTGCTAGCGATTATTATTAGCTAGGGGAGTATTGGAATATTTAATGAAAGAAAAGTGCACGGGGTTCGTGACATGCGCCGTCAGGGTTCACGCATCAAACGCGACTATGACTTCGAGACGAATAGACTACTTCAAGAATCATTCCTGTTTCAGCAATCGTCCATTGCTCATGCTCATCGGTCTGTGGCCTTGTCAGAAGACGAAGACACAATTGTTTCGAATTTGTTTCATAAATTGTATCTTATTTTTTTCCGCTTTTGCCCAGGTAATTCTGATCAATAACAGAAACGTATTAGTGATATTATGTTAGTTTATTTCACGTTGTACTTTATTTCGTGCGCTAATCTGTGAGTAAGGAAAAAGTGAATCAAAGAACGAGGTAAAACTGTGAGTGTTATATTAAGTGGAAAATTTATCATTGACTTCAGACCTGTCTGCTACTAAGGATGGATTTGAAGATGAATCTGATCATCGAAATTATGCAGACCTTTCTGCCGACTATATGTTTCGCCCTTTGCTACAACAATTTGCTCTACAATTTTGTAACGGTTCGTTCTTTTCATCTTTCTCGTGTCAAATGTTAAGGGAAATTATAAACAATGAAATAGTCCATTTGGAAATCGTCTTTCAGGTGAAAACGATTTTCAATCGCATTAAATGCGATTGGAACGAGCCGATGGATCAGCAGGAGCTCTTCATTCTGCAAAAGTATGACAAGGAGAGTAGATTATGGTCGTTATCGATCGCATGTTGGTATCGTATTGAAAATTCTCTTTCATTTTGAAAGTATTTCGAACCCCATTGTAACATGTGCTCATACTTTCGTTCTTTCAGTCATCTTTTATCTTTACACCACTTTTTTACTATTACCATCCATCTTATCAATTATTCTCTACGTTATCGGCACGAACGAAATTCAATTATCGTTGCCCATTCGTTTGGAATTTTTTGAAAAAACTAAAGCGCGTTACTATTTTGGACTATGGCTTCAAAGCGTTACGATGTTCATCACATGCACTGTAGGAATCGTTAATTATTCTATGTTTATATCGTTCGCTCAACATGCTTGCGCATTGTTCAGTATTGTCGGGTAAGAAATATTTTTCTTTTTTTTTTAGGGAATATCATTTTTTTGCGATCGTTCATATCGCCATACATTATTCTCGGTTTTTTTTTGACAGCGTGAGAATTGAGCGACCATTCAAAAATTATCAATACTATTTCTGGTACACTTGTCCATCCAAAGGTCGTGAAAAAGAATATGAGTGGATTATCGCTGCCATAAAATGTCATAACGATGCTATCAAGTTCGTACCTTTTATAATATATATATCAAACAACGTTTTCGACCATTTATGCATATCTTCGATGTTAATATTAATAATACTTGTTTTTTTAAATTGTTCAAGTTTCGTCGCCTTACTAAAATCGGTCTACACTAAAATATATTTCGTCGAAGTAATCCTGGCATTGGGCTTCGTTATCGTCGATTATCTTTACGTAAGTAATACAATTAATATACTTGTAAAATAACAATGTACAAACTCACATCGCTCGAGGATATGATTTTTTGGGAAATTTTGTCTACAGCTATTCGAGTTACCACCTTTAACGGAGAACACAAGCACAAAGTTCAATCGTTGCATCTACATATTCGCAAGTTGTCTTTTAATATACGCTTATTGCTATTTCGGTCAAAAGTTAATAAACAAAAGTACTGGCTTGCTAACAAAGTGGTAAGTATCTTGGAAATTATTAAAAATTGTTGAGGTGCTTACATTTATATTTTACGCAGCTGTCAAATTCCATTCGACGTGTTATCCGTGAAAACGCGGAAGATGTTGCTAGTGTTACTGATGATGAGCATAAAAGCACGTAATTTTTCTATTCAAGGCATTCTCGTGGCGTCGCATGAATCTTTTGCAAAAGTGAGAATCTACTCGTTCAATCGTATTCTCGAAAATCTTTTTAATACTAATAACAAAATATTTTTTTAGACATTGCGTTTATCACTTTCGTTCGCTATGGTGTGTTTCAAGGTGCGTTAAATGACATCGTGCTAATGAATATTTCAAACGATGTGTGTGTGTGTGTGTGTGTGTGTGTGTGGTAATAATTTCTTTTTATATATTTACCCAACATAAACTTTGACTGTTTTGTATACGACAAATATGGTATTAAAATATAATATATACCTACGTATATGGGTTTGCGTTATTTATTTATTCTACTTTTCACTTTTCGCTCACAACATTTTTATGTTTTTAAGAGTATAATAAATATTAATTATATTACCAAATAGTTCACCTATTGTAATAATTACATAACATTCACCAAGTTCTAACTCATTCTTTCCCGATGTGCTCTCGTCGACTTACAAAACTAGACTGAGAATATACAGTAAATAATACGGATACACGTAAAGCGCGTGTCATTTCTGGAAGAAGAATATGTGACCTTATTACTAAAGAATAAAGTGCTCAATATAAGACGATAAAAGAGAGAATGTAGTTTAGTGCGATTAGAAAAAAAAACCCATAGTCTTCAATAATATAAAACGGTATTATATTAATAAATTATTAAAATAATAGTAATTGCTTGGAGGTGTCTGTTTATATAACCTATGACAGAGGTCCATGTTAAATCACTAATGGCGACCAAAGGCTTATAACACGCAACACTATTCTAGCTTCTCCACAGGATGTGTTCTCTTCGAGTTACAAAACTGTACTGCAGCTGATCAACTAAAGACTGCTTTGAAAATAACCTGATGCTAACGCGCATGCGCTACATGGGAGGGATACCACGATGCTAAAACACACAATCGCCTTAATTACTGGGAAGAGACACCTGTTTGATTACCTATAAGAATAATTGGTAGACATTACGCGGGTAATTTTGTACGAGCTAACAGAAGGGGAGATTAGAATATTCGATGAAGAAATATGGGGCTGAAGCTACGGGAGCTCCCGGGAAATGCATTAGTTGCAACTATGTCTTCGAAAGGGGAAGACTATTTCGACAATCAATATTACGGTCATCTTCGTCGATTTCTTATCGTCACTGGTTTGTGGCCTTATCAAGAGACATCGAAACGAGTGCGGAATGTTTCCTTCATTAGTATACTGATGGTTTTAGGTGCTACAACACATGTAAATCTTCGTATATTGAATAAGATATTGAATTTCAATACCTTGTAAGGGAAACCTATACCGATAACAATGATAACGTGTCGCTTGTTCCAGGTCTTTGCATTACTGACACTGGAAAGGAAGTTGGTACCAATTATGGAAGTAATGCAGACATTTCTGCCTACGATATCCTTCAGTGTTTCTTATTTCGGTCTACTGTTTAAGTCTTCAACCGTCCGCATCCACCAACTATCGATCAACCAAGTAATATGCTAGGAGAAAGTATATGAAATTTTCTTTTTAGACGAAGAAAACTCTTGATCGTATAAAAAACGACTGGGAAGAGATATCAAGTGAGGTGGAATTGACCATAATGGATCAATACGCTTGCAAAAGTAAACTATACTCGCGGATTCTGACATGCAAGTATAACGATATCCCTATCGTTGCTCATACTAAACAGATATTTTACATTATTTAGAACAATCACCGCCAGTTAAATAACATTGCCACTATTTCAGATACATTCTATATTTACATTATTCTTTTAATTGCTCCATCAGTAGTACGTCTTTTTTTATACTTTGTTGATGTAATGGACTATTGTGAATTAACATTACCAATACACAGCGAAGTTTATTGGGCCAATAAAACCTTTTGTGCTGCAATGTTTGTGACTCAACTCCTAGGTGTAGTCATGATAGCTACGGTCGGAATAGCAGGTTATTCATTGTATATATCTTCGATACAACACGCCTGTGCTTTATTTTTTATCGTTACGTAAGTATGCAGCTTGAACGATTTCTTACAAGGCATTCAACAGTTCACTTGCGGATGCACAATAAATCATATTTAATTAAATTATATAGAATGAAAATTAGTCAGCCGTTCGAGAATAATGAATATGAATTTGGCTGGACATCATCTACTAACAATAAGTGGTGTGAAGAGGAATTCCGTTGGATTGTTGCAGTCATAAAATACTACAATGAAGCCATTAAGTTCGTATATAGTCTTTTCTCGCATTATTCTGTTGCCGATTTACATTTTTATTAATATTTGGTGTAAGGAAAGGTTAATAAAATCATAACGTTAACAATCATGCTTCTCCGCTACTTTAGGTTCGTTGAAATTGGAAAATTACTATTTGGTAGACTGTATATGTTTAATACGATCTTGTCATTGTTGTTTCTCAGTATAGATTTCCTTTACGTAAGTAAAATTGTTATGGTTATTATATAAAATAGAATGAATAGTTGTGAATAATAATTATTTACGGTGTGCACTGAATTTCAGTTTTTTCAATTACTTGCTGTAGTGGTAACAGCAGAAGAAGCAATGAGGATTGTTTTATACATAATAGCCAATGTCTCGACCATATATGCTTGTATGTATTTCTGTCAAAGATTAATCGATCACAGTATTTATGTATACACAGGATGGTAAGTATTTATAACATTCTTCAGTCTTATTCATAATATTCTCTCTGAAATTTATTAAATATCTATATATCATCGTTGTATTAAGCTGTCTAATTCCCTTCTACATGTTATCAACGAAAACGAATAAATTATTGCTGTTATTATTAACGAGAACCATGAAACCATGTAAAATCTCTGTCGGTGGAATCATTGTAGCATCCCATGAACTTTTCACGAAGGTAGGGTGGAAGCGCGAACAAAATTCTCATTGTCAGATGTGCTTCCTGTTTAATAGTATTGGATGTAATTATTCTTAGGTGACAAACATAGCATTTTCTTTCGCTACTGTGTGTTACAAAATGCGATGAGCGAGGTTACATTCAACACGTAAAACAATACGCGTCGCAGATTACATTAGTTTATGCATTCTTAGAATTATAATATTTTTGAATAAACATGTTACACGAGTAGTGCAAATGAAATAATCAACACTTTTTGCTACCTGCAATCATAACTCACGTTCAGATTTCAGCAAGGTGTATGATCTGACATACACACCTGTCTTACTTTATAGAAGAAGAAATTGTCAAACCTGTAAGTAACATTGATGATACGTGACGTAGATCGTGTTGTCAACCAACTAAGAAGAATAGTATAAGATTATTTGTAAGTCCTCGAAGCCTTTATCTTCTACTTATAAATCAGTGATGATTGCCACACAGCCTACAAGATCAAACACTCGTCCAGTTATTCAAATTGTGATGTGTTCTTTTTGAAGTACAGAACTTTACTGAAGGTGATCAGCGAATGATAGCATTGGTGATAATGTGACGCTAACGCGCATGCTCCGCCTGGAAGGGATAGTTCAATCTCAAAACATAATACCACCTTATCTAATTGCTGAGAAGGGACACCTGTTTGATTACTTAATTACAATCGGTTGGCGTTAGGGAGAATTCTTTATGAATAAGGTGCCGGATGAAAAGAAATATCAAAGAAACCTTCCTACAATGATCATGCAATTTTTAAAAGACTTTACACAGGTAATTTTGAGCGAGGTAACAGAAGGGGAGATTAGAATATTCAATGAAGAAATATGGGGCTGAAGCTACGGGAGCACTCGGGAAATACATCAGTTGCAACTATGCCTTCGAAAGGGGAAGACTATTTCGACAATCAATATTACGGTCATCTTCGTCGACTTCTTATCGTCACCAGTCTATGGCCTTATCAAGGGACATCGAAACGAGTGCGGCGTGTTTCCTTCATTAGCATACTGATTGTTGTAGGTGTTACATTGCAGGTAAATCTTCGTATATTGAGTACGATATTGAGTTTTAATACTTCCTAAGGAAAAACTATATCGATAACAATGATAACGTGTCGCTTGCTTCAGATCTTTTTACTACTGACACTGGGAAGGAAGTGGGGACCAATCCTGAAAGTGCTACAGACATTTCTGCCTACGATATGCTTTGGTTTTTCTTATTTCGATCTACTGTATATGTCTGCAACAGTCCGCATCCACCAACTATCGATCAATTAAGTAATATGTTAGGAGAAAGTATATGAAATTTGCTTTGTAGATGAAGAAAGTTTTGGATCGTATCAAAAACGACTGGGAAAAGATATCAAGTCTCGAGGAGTTGGCCATAATGGACAAATATGCTTGCAAGAGCAAACTATACACGCAGATTATCACATGCAAGTATAAAGATATCCCTATCGTTGTTAAATGACTTCGAAAAGGAGGAGGTTACTCATTCATAATAAACAGATATGCTACATTATTTAGAACAATCGTCGTCAATTAAATAACACTGCCACTATTTCAGATACATTCTATATTTATATTACCCTTTTAATTATGCCATCAGTAGTACGCTTTTTTTTATACTTTGTTGATGTAATGGACTATTCTGAATTAACATTACCAATACAAAGCGAAGTTTATTGGGCCAATAAAACCTTTTGTGCTGCGATGTTTGTGACTCAACTCCTAGGTGTAGTCATGATAGCTACGGTCGGAATAGCAGCTTATTCGTTGTATATATCTTTGATACAACACGTCTGTGCTTTATTTATTATCGTTACGTAAGTATGAACAATTTCTTATACAGCATTCAACAGTTCTCACTTGCACATACACTATAAATCATATTTAATTAAATTATACAGAATGAGAATCGGTCAGCCGTTCAAGAATCACAAATGTAAATTTGAGTGGACATCGTCTACTACATCATCTACGAGCAATAAGTGGTGTGAAAAGGAAGTGCGTTGGATTGTTGAAGTCATAAAATATTACAATGAAGCCATTAGGTTCGTATATAGTCTTTTCTCGCATTACTCTGTCACCGATTTACATTTTTATTAATATTAAGTGTAATGGAATGTTAATAAAATCATAACGTTAACAATCATGCTTCTCCACTACTTAAGGTTCGTTGAACTTGGAACATTACTATTTGGTAGACAATATATGGTTAATATGTGCTTGTCACTAATGTTTCTCAGTATAGATTTCCTTTACGTAAGTAAAATTGTTACGGCTATTACATAAAATAGAATGAATAGTCGTGAATAATAATTATTTACGGTGTGCACTAAATTGCAGTTTTTTCAATTACTTGCTGTAATGGTAACAGTAGAAGAAGCAATGGGGATAGTTTTATACATAATAGCCAATGTCTCGACCATATACGCTTGTATGTATTTCTGTCAAAGGTTAATGGATCACAGTACCTGTGTATACACAGGATGGTAAGTATATATAACATTCTTCAGCCTTATTCATAATATTGTCTCTGCGAATTATTAAATATCTATAATATATATCACCGTTTTATCAAGTCGTCTAATTCCCTTCTACGCGTTATCAACGAAAACAAATAAATTATTGCTGTTATTATTAACGAGAAGTATGAAACCATGCAAATTCTCTGTCGGTGGAATCGCTGTAGCATCCCATGAACTTTTCACGAAGGTAGGGTGGAATCGCAACATATTCTCATTGTCAGATGTGTTTCATGTTTAATAGTACTGTATATATTCTAGGTAACAAAGGTTTCGTTTTCCTTCGCTACTGTGTGTTACAAAATGCGTTGAGCGACGTTACATTTAACACGTGAAACAATATGCGCTGAAGATTAGGTTAATTTATGTACTATTAGAAGTATCATATTTTTGAATAAACATGTTACACAAGTAGTGCATATTAAATAATGAATACTTTTTGCTACATGCAATCATAACTCACATTTAGATTTCTGCAAGGTGTATGATCTGACGTACACATCTGTATTACTTTACAAAAGAAGAAATTGTCAGAATTGTAATTACATAAATAATGCGTGATGTGGATCAGGTTAAGCAGCTAAGAAGAGTGGTGTAAAATTATTTGTAATTTCTCGAAGCCTTTATCTTCTACTGTTAAATCGCTGATGATTGCCACACAGCATTCACAGCCAAACACTCGTTCAGTTAGTCAAATCGCGATGTGTTCTCTATGAAATACAAAACCGTACTGAGGGTGATCAACGAATGACCGCATTGGTGAGAATGTGGCGCTAACGCGCATGCTCCTCCTGGAAAGGATAGTACAATGCAAAAACGTACTACGTCCTTATCTAATTGCTGAGAAGGGACACCTGTTTGATTACTTAATTGCAATCGGTCAGCGTTAGGGAGAATTTTTTATGAATAAGGTGCCGGATGAAAAGAAATATCAAAGAATCCTTCCTACAATTTCCATGCAATTTTTAAAAGACTTTACACAGGTAATTTTGTGCGAGCTAACAGAAGGGGAGATTAGAATATTCGATGAAGAAATATGGGGCTGAAGCTACGGGAACACTCGAGAAATGCATCAGTTGCAACTATGTCTTCGAAAGGGGAAGACTATTTCGACAATCAATATTACGGTCACATTCGTCGACTACTTATGGTCACTGGTTTGTGGCCTTATCAAGAGACATCGAAACGAGTACGGAGTGTTTCCTTCATTAGTATACTGATTGTTTTAGGTGCTACAATACATGTAAATCTTTGTATATTGAATAGGATATTGAACGTTAATACCTTGCAAGGGAAAACTATACCGATATAAACGATAACGTGTCGCTTACTTCAGATACTTGCACTACTGACTATGGAAAAGAAGCTGGTACCAATCATGGAAGTACTGCAGACATTTCTGCCTACGATATGCTTTGGGGTTTCTTATTTCGACCTGCTGTATATGTCTTCAACCGTCCGCATCCACCAATTATCGATCAACCAAGTAATATGCCATGAGAAAGTATATAAAATTTTCTTTTTAGATGAAGAAATCTTTGGATCGTATCAAAAACGACTGGGAAAAGATATCCAGTCTCGATGAATTGGCTATAATGGACAGATATGCTTGCAGGAGTAAACTATACGCGCAGATTATCACATGCAAGTATAAAGATATCCGTATCATGGTTTATACCAAACAGATATTTTACATGATTTAAAACAATCGCCGTCAATTAAATAACACTGCTACTATTTCAGATACATTCTATATTTATATTACTATTGTAATTACACCATCAGTAATACGCTTTTTTTTATACCTTACTCATGTAATAGAGTATTCCCAATTAACATTGCCACTACAAAGCGACGTTTATATGACAAATGAAACCTCATATTCTGTGACCTTTGTGATTCAATTCTTATCCACAGTCATGACAACTACGGTGGGAATAGCAATTTATTCGTTGTATATATCTTTGATACAACACGCCTGTGCTTTATTTTTTATAGTTACGTAAGTATGATCAATTTCTTATACAGCATGCAACAGTTCTCACTTTCGCATACACAAGAACTTATATTTAATTCAATTATCTAGAATGAGAATTAATCAGCCGTTCAAAAGCAACGAATGTAAATTTGGGTGCACATCGTCTACTGAGAATAAGTGGTGTGAAGAAGAATTCGGTTGGATTGTTGCCGTCATAAAATATTACAATGAAGCTATTAGGTTCGTATACAATGATTTATCACATTATTCTGTTACCAATTTACATGGTTATTAATATTAGGTGCGAAGGAATGTTCTAGTAATTTTTAATACATATACTGGCATGCGTTATTCGTCGTTATAAATAATAATATTTAACAATCACGCCTTCCCGTTACTGTAGTTTCGTTGAACTTGGAACATTACCATCTGGTAGACTGTATATGTTTAATGTGATCTTGTCATTGCTGTTTATCAGTATAGATTTCCTTTACGTAAGTAAAATTGTTATGGTTATTATATAAAATAAAATGAATAGTTGTGAATAATAATTGTTTGCTGCATGCACTGAGTTGCAGTTTTTTAAATTAATTGATGTAGAGGTAACAGTAGAAGAAGCAATAAGGATTATTTTATACATAACAGGCAATGTCTCGACCATATTTGCTTGTACATATTTCTTTCAAAGATTAATGGATCATGGTACCGCTGTATACACAGGATGGTAAGCATACATAACATTTTTCAGTTTTATTCATAATATTCTCTCTGAGATTTATTAAATATCTATATGTGTATCACCGTTTTATCAAGCCGTCTAATTCCCTTCTACGCATTATCAATGAAAACGAATAAAATATTGATGTTATTATTAACGAGAAGCATGAAACCATGTAAATTTTCTGTCGGTGGAATCGCTGTGGCATCCCATGAACTTTTTACGCAGGTACGGTGCAAGTGCGAACAATAATCTCAAATGTGTTTCATGTTTAATAGTATATGTTATTCTTAGATAACAAAGATGTCATTTTCTTTCGCTACTGTGTGTTACAATATGCGATGAGCGACGTTACATTTACCACGTAAAAGATTCCGTTAGTGTTCATATAGTGTCAGCAGTATAACAACATTTTTGAATAAACATGTTACACGAGTAGTGCATATTAAATACTCAACACTTTTTGCTACCTGCAATCATAACTCACGTTTAGATTTCAGCAAGGTGTGTGTTCTG
>JAIFRP010000026.1:6830720-6842492 GCA_032403825.1 Odynerus spinipes
TAGTAGCATATTCATTGTATATATCTTTGACAGAACACGCCTGTGCTTTATTTATTATCGATACGTAAGTATGCAGCTTGAACAAATTCTTATACGGTATTAGACAGTTCACTTGCCCATACACAATAAATCACATTTAATTAAATTAGAATGAGAATTGGTCAGCCGTTCAAAAACGATGAATATAAATTTGGCTGGACATCATCTACTAACAACAAGTGGTGTGAAGAGGAATTCCAATGGATTGTTACCGTCATAAAATACTACAATGAAGCCACTAAGTTCGTATATAATGTTTTCTAACATGATTCTATTAACGGTTTACATTTTTATTAATATTAGGTCTAACGAAAAGTTAATAAAATCATAACGTTAACAATCATAATTCTCCACTACTTAAGGTTCGTTGAACTTGGAACATTACTATTGGGTAGACAATACGCGGTTAATATGTTCTTGTCACTGATGTTTCTCAGTATAGATTTCCTTTACGTAAGTAAAATTGTTATGGTTATTATATAAAATAAAATGAATAGTTGTGAATAATAATTGTTTGCTGCAAGCACTGAGTTGCAGTTTTTTCAATTACTTAGTGTAGTGGTAACAGTAGAAGAAGCAATAAGGATTGTTTTATACATAATAGCCAATGTCTCGACCATATATGCTTGTATGTATTTCTGTCAAAGATTAATGAATCACAGTATTTATGTACACACAGGATGGTAAGTATATATAAAATTCTTCAGTCTTATTCACAATATTCTCTCTATGATTTATTAAATATCTATATATCACCGTTTCATCAAGCCGTTTAGTTCCCTTTTACGCGTTATCAACCAAAACGAATAAACTGCTGTTGTTATTATTAACAAGAAGCATGAAACCATGCAAATTCTCTGTCGGTGGCATCGCTGTAGCATCCCATGAACTTTTTACAAAGGTAAGGTGGAATCGCGAACAATATTCTCATTGTCAGATGTGTTTCATATTTAATAGCATGCTATGTATTTTTCGTAGGTAACAAGGGTTTCGTTTTCTTTCGCTACTGTGTGTTATAAAATGCGTTGAGCAACGTTACATTTAACACGTGAAACAACTTGTGCCGAAGATTAGGTTAATTTATGTACTATTAGAAGTATAATATTTTGAATAAACATGTTACACAAGTAGTGCATATTAAATAATGAATACTTTTTGCTACCTGCAATCATACCTCACGTTTAGACTTCAGCAAGGTGTATGATCTGACGTACACATCTGTCTTACTTTATAAAAGAAGAAATTGTCAGAATTTTAATTACCTACATTGATGATGCGTAATGTGGATCACGTTAAGCAGCTAAGAAGAGTAGCGTAAAATTATTTGTAATTTCTCCAAGCCTTAATCTTCTACTTTTAAATCACTGATGATTGCCACGCAGCATACACAGCCAAACACTCGTCCAGTTGCACAAAATGCGACGTGTTCTTATTGAAGTACAGAACTGTAGTGAGGGTGATAAGCGAATGATCGCATTGCTTACAATATGACGCTTACGCGCATGCTCCTCCTGGAAGGGATACTACAATGTCAAAACGTACTACCACCTTATCTAATTGCTGAGAAAGGGACACCTGTTCGATTACTTAATTACAATCGGTCGGCGTTAGGGAGAATTCTTTATGAATAAGGTGTCGGATGAAAAGAAATATCAAGGAAACCTTCCTACAATGTCCATGCAATTTTTAAGAGCCTTTACACAGGTAATATTTTACTAACTAACGGAAGGGGAGATTAGAATATTCGATGAAGAAATATGGGGCTGAAGCTACGGGAGCTCTTGGGCAATGCATCAGTTGCAAGTATGTCTTCGAAAGGGAAAGACTATTACTACAATCAATATTATGGACATCTTCGTCGATTTCTTATGGTCACTAGACTATGGCCTTATCAAAAGACATCGAAACGAGTGTGTCGTGCTTCCTTAATTAGTATATTGGTGGTTATGGGTGTTGCATTGCATGTAAATCTTCGTATATTGAATATTATATTGAGTTTTAATACTTTGTAAGGAGAAACTATACTGAAGTCAATGATAACGTGTCGCTTGCTCCAGATATTTTTACTACTGATATTGGAAAGGAAGTTGGTACCAATCATGGAAGTATTGCAGACATTTCTGCCTACGATATGCTTTGGTTTTTCTTATCTCGATCTACTGTATATGTCTTCAACCGTCCGCATCCACCAACTGTCGATCAATCAAGTAATATGCTAGTAGAAAGTATACCAAATTTTCTTTTTAGATGAAGAAAACTTTTGATCGTATCAAAGACGACTGGGTAAAGATATCCAGTATCGAGGAGTTGGCTATAATGGACAAATATGCTTGCAAGAGTAAACTATACATGCAGATTATCACGTGTAAGTATAATGATATCATTATCGTTGTTTATAGTAAACAGATATGCTACATGATTTAAATCAATCGCCATCAATTAAATAACACTGCCACTATTTCAGATACATTCTATATTTATGTTTGTATTTTAATTACACCATCAGTAGTACGCCTTCTTTTATACTTTACTGATGCAATGGACTATTCTCAATTAACATTACCAATACCAATACAAAGCAAAGTTTATTTGGCCAATAAAACCTTTTATGCTGTGATGTTTGTGACTCAAATCGTAGGTATAGTCATTATATGTACGATAGGAATAGTAATATATTCGTTGTATATATTTTTGACACAACACGCCTGTGCTTTATTTTTTATTGTTACGTAAGTATGCAGCTTGAAAAATTTCTTATACGGTATTCAACAGTTGACTCGCACATACATAATAAATCATATTTAATTAAATTATATAGAATAAAAATTAGTCAGCCGTTCAAGAACAACGAATGTAAATTTGAGTGGACATCGTCTACTACATCATCTACTAGCAATAAGTGGTGTGAAGAGGAATTGCGTTGGATTGTTAAAGTCATAAAATATTACAATGAAGCCATTAGGTTCGTATATAATGTTGTGTCACATTATTCTGTTACCGGTTTACATGTTTATTAATATTATTTATGAGGGAAAGTTCTATTATTTTTTAATACGTATACTGGCATACGTTATTAGTCGTGCACACACACCACGCGTGCACATGGACATAAACATACATATATTATGTTTTGAAACGACAGGACTTTCCCCTACACCTAATATTAACTAATAATACTTAACAATTATGCTTTCCCGTTACTGTAGTTTCGTTGAGCTTGGAACATTACTACATGGTAGTCTGTATACGTTTAATATGGTCCTGTCATTGATGTTTCTCAGTATAGATTTCCTTTACGTAAGTACAATTTTTTCGGTTATTACGTATGATAAAATAAATGGTTGTCGATAATAATTATTTACTGCAAGCACTGAGTTGCAGTTTTTTCAATTACTTGATGTAGTGGTATCAGTAGAAGAAGCAATAAGGATTGTTTTATACATAATAGCCAATGTCTTGACAATATATGCTTGTATGTATTTCGGTCAAAGATTAATGGATCATAGTATCTATGTATACACAGGATGGTAAGTATATATAACATTCTTCAGTCTTATTTATAATTCTCCCTTCGATTTATTAAATGTCTATATGTTTCATCATCATCGTTTTATCAAGCCGTCTAATTCCCTTCTACGCGTTATCAACGAAAACGAATAAACTATTGCTGTTATTATTAACGAGAAGCATGAAACCATGTAAATTCTCAGTCGGTGGAATCGTTGTAGCATCCAATGAACTTTTTACGCAGGTAGGTTGGAAGTGCGAACATCTCCCAGTTGCGAATAATCTCAGATGTGTTTCATGTTTATTAGTATATATTATTATTAGATAACAAAGATGTCGTTTTCTTTCGCTACTGTGTGTTACAAAATGCGATGAGCGAGGTTACATTCAACACGTAAAACAATACGCGCCGCAGATTACGTCAGTTTATGCATTGTTAGAATTATAATATTTTTGAATAAACATGTTACACGAGTAGAGCAAATTAAATATTCAACACTTTTTGCTACCTGCAATCATAACTCACGTTCAGATTTCAGCAAGGTGTATGATCTGACATACCCATCTGTCTTACTTTATAAAAGAAGAAACTGTCAGAATTGTAATTAACATTGATGATGTGTGATGTAGATCACCTTACGCAGCTAAAAAGAGTAGCGTAACATTATTTGTAATTCCTCGAAGACTTTATCTTCTACTTTTAAATCACTGATGATTGCCACACAGTATACACAGCCAAACACTCGTCCAGTTACACAAAACGCGACGTGTTCTTTTTTAAGTACAGAACTGTACTGAGTGTGACCAGAGAATGATCGCATTGTTGGCAATATGACGCTAACGCGCATGCTCCGCCTGGAAGGGATAGTTCAATCTCAAAACATAATACCACCTTATCTAATTGCTGAGAAGGGACACCTGTTTGATTACTTAATTACAATCGGTCGGCGTTAGGGAGAATTCTTTATGAATAAGGTGCCGGATGAAAAGAAATATATAAGAAACCTTCCTAGAATGTCCATGCAATTTTTAAGAGACTTTACACAGGTAATTTTGTACGAGCTAACAGAAGGGGAGATTAGAATATTCGATGAAGAAATATGGGGCTGAAGCTACGGGAGCTCTCGGGCAATGCATCAGTTGCAATTATGCCTTCGAAAGTAGAAGACTATTTCGACAATCAATATTACGGTCACATTCGTCGACTTCTTATCGTCACCAGTCTATGGCCTTATCAAGAGACATCGAAACGAGTGTGGCTTGTTTCCTTAATTAGTATGCTGGTGGTTACATTTTTTGCAATACATGTAAATCTTCATATATTGAATACGATATTGAGTTTTAATACCTTATAAGGGAAAACTATACTGATAACAATGATAACGTGTCGCTTATTCCAGATCTTTGCACTACTGACATTAGAAAGGAAGTTGGGACCAATTATGGAAGTACTGCAAACATTTCTGCCTGCGATATGCTTCGGTTTTTCTTATTTCGATCTACTGCATATGTCTTCAACCGTCCGCATCTACCAACTGTCAATCAACCAAGTAATATGATAGGTAGGCGAAAGTACACATACCAAATTATCTTTTTAGATAAAAACAGCTTTGGATCATATAAAAAACGACTGGGAAAAAATATCAAATCAGGAAGAGCTGACTATAATGGACAACTATGCTTGCAGGAGTAAACAATACACGCTGATTATCACGTGTAAGTATAACGATACCCCTATCGTTGTCTATAGTAAACACATTTGTTACATGATTTAGAACAATCGCCGTCAATTAAATGCCACTACCACTATTTCAGATACAATCTATATTTATATTACTCTTTTAATCACACCATCGGTAGTACGCCTTTTTTTATACTTTTCTGATGTAATGGACTATTCTCAATTAACATTACCAATACAAAGCAAAGTTTATTTGGCCAATAAAACCTTTTATGCTGTGATGTTTGTGGCTCAACCTCTAGCCACAGTCACGGTAGCTACGGTTGGAATAGTAGTATATTCACTGTATATATCTTTGATAGAACACGCCTGTGCTTTATTTTTTATCGTTACGTAAGTATGCAGCTTGCACAATTTCTTATACGGCATTAGACAGTTCACTTGCCCATACACAATGAATCACATTTAATTAAATTAGAATGAGAATTGGTCATCCGTTCAAGAACCACAAATGTAAATTTGAGCGGACATCGTCTACTACATCATCTACTAGCAATCATTGGTGTGAAACGGAATTGCGTTGGATTGTTGAAGTCATAAAATATTACAATGAAGCCATTAGGTTTGTATATAGTCTTTGCTCGCATTACTCTGTTACCGATTTACATTTTTATTAATATTAGGTGTAACGGAATGTTAATAAAATCATAACGTTAACAATCATGCTTCTCCACTACTTAAGGTTCGTTGAACTTGGAACATTACTATTTGGTAGACAGTATATGGTTAATATGTTCTTGTCACTGATGTTTCTCAGTATAGATTTCCTTTACGTAAGTAAAATTGTTATGGTTATTACATAAAATAAAGTGAATAATTGTGAATAATAATTATATACTGCATGCACTGAGTTGCAGTTTTTTCAATTACTTGCTGTAGTGGTAACATTAGAAGAAGCAATACGGATTGTTTTATACATAATAGCCAATGTCTCGACCATATATGCTTGTATCTATTTCTGTCAAAGATTAATAGATCACAGTATTTATGTATACACAGGATGGTAAGTATAAATAACATTCTTCAGCCTTATTCATAATATTCTCTCTGAGATTTATTAAATATCTATATATCATCATTTTATTAAGCTGTCTAATTCCCTTCTACACGTTATCAACGAGAACGAATAAATTATTGCTGTTATTATTAATGAGAAGCATGAAACCATGTAAATTCTCTGTCGGTGGAATCGTTGTAGCATCCAATGAACTTTTTACGCAGGTAAGGTGGTAGTGCGAACATCTCCCAAGTCCGAATAATCTCAGATGTGTTTCATGTTTATAAGTGTATATGTGATTCTTAGATAACAAAGATGTCGTTTTCTTTCGCTACCGTGTGTTACAAAATGCGATGAGCGACGTTACATTCAACACATAAAAGATTCCGTTAGTTTATGCAGTGTTAAAAGTATAACAATATTTGTTTGAATAAACATGCTACAGGAGCAGTGCATATTAAATAATCAAAACTTTTAGCTACGTGCAATTATAACTCACATTCAGATTTCAGCAAGGTATATGATCTGACATACACACCTGTCTTACTTTATAAAAGACGAAACTGTCAGAATTGTAATTAGCATTGATGATACGTGACGTAGATCATATTGCGAACCAGCTAAGACGTATTATGTAAGATTATTTGTAATTCCTCGAAGCCTTTATTCTCTGCTTCTAATTCACTGCAGAGAAGCACATATCCTACGCAGCCAAATACTCGTCCAGATTCTCAAAACGCGATGTGTTCTCTATGAAATACAAAACCGTACTGAGGGTGATCAACGAATGACCGCATTGGTGATAATGTGACGCTAACGCGCATGCTCCTCCTGGAAAGGATAGTACAATGTCAAAACGTACTACTACCTTATCTAATTGCTGAGAAAGGGACACCTGTTTGATTACTTAATTACAATCGGCCGGCGTTAGGGAGAATTCTTTATGAATAAGTGCTGGATGAAAAGAAATATCAAAGAAACCATCCTACAATTTCCATGCAATTTTTAAGAGACTTTACACAGGTAATTTTGTACGAGCAAACAGAAGGGGAGATTAGAATACTCGATGAAGAAATATGGGGCTGAAGCTACGGGAGGTCTTGGGAAATGCATCAGTTGCAACTATGTCTTCTAACGGGGAAGACTATTTCGACAATCAATATTACGGTCATCTTCGTCGATTTCTTATGGTCACTGGTATGTGGCCTTATCAAGAGACATCGAAACGAGTGTGGCGTGCTTCCTTAATTAGTATATTGGTGGTTATGAGTGTTGCATTGCATGTAAATCTTCGTATATTGAATATTATATTGAGTTTTAATACTTTGTAAGGAAAAACTATACCGATATCACTGATAACGTGTCGCTTGCTCCAGATCTTTTCACTACTCACATTGGAAAGGAAGTTGGGACCAATCCTGAAAGTGCTGCAGACATTTCTGCCTACGATGTCCTTTGGTGTTTCTTATTTCGATCTACTGTATATGTCTTCAACCGTCCGCATCTACCAACTATCGATCAACCAAGTAATATGCTAGAAGAAAGTATATAAAATTTTCTTTTTAGATGAAGAAAACTTTTGATCGTATCAAAACCGACTGGGAAGAGATATTAAGTGAGGAGGAATTGGCCATAATGGATAAATACGCTTGCAAAAGTAAACTATACTCGCGGATTTTGACATGCAAGTACAACGATATCCCTAGTATTTAGAACAATCGCCGTCAATTAAATAACACTGCCACTATTTCAGATATATTCTATATTTATATTACTCTTTTAATTGCTCCATCAGTAGTACGCCTTTTTTTATACTTTACTGATGTATTGGACTATTCTCAATTAACATTACCAGTACACAGCGACGCTTATTTGGTCAGTAAAACCTTTTATGCTGTGATGTTTGTGACTCAACTCCTAGCCATATTCATGATAACTACGGTCGGAATAGCAGGTTATTCATTGTATATATCTTCGATACAACACGCCTGTGCTTTATTTTTTATCGTTAGGTAAGTGTGCAACTTGAACAACTTCTTATACCGCATTCAACAGTTCTCACTTTTGCATACATAAGAACTTATATTTAATTAAATTATATAGAAAGAAAATTGGTCAGCCGTTCGAGAATAATAAATATGAATTTGGCAGGACATCGTCTACTAACAATAAGTGGTGTGAAGAGCAATTCCGTTGGATTGTTGCAGTGATAAAATATTACTACGAAGCCACTAAGTTCGTACATAATGTTTTCTAACATTATTCTATTACTGATTTATATTTGTATTAATATTACGTATAAGGGAAAGCCAATAAAATCATAATGTTAACAATCATGCTTTTCCATTACTTTAGGTTCGTTGAAATTGGAACATTACTATTTGGTAGACTGTATCTGTTTAATATGATCCTGTCATTGATATTTCTCAGTATAGATTTCCTTTACGTAAGTAAAATTGTTATGCTTATTACATAAAATAAAGTGAATAATTGTGAATAATAATTATTTACTGCATGCACTGAGTTGCAGTTTTTTCAATTACTTGCTGTAGAGGTAACAGTAGAAGAAGCAATAAGAGTTGTTTTATACATAACAGGCAATGTCTTGACCATATATGCTTGTATGTACTTCGGTCAAAGATTAATGGATCATAGCATCTATTCGTACACAGGATGGTAAGTATATATAACATTCTTCAGTCTTATTCATAATATTCTCTCTGAGATTTATTAAATGTCTATATATCATTGTTTTATTAAGCTGTCTAATCCCCTTCTACACGTTATCAACGAAAACGAATAAACTATTGCTGTTATTATTAACGAGAAGCATGAAACCATGCAAATTCTCTGTCGGTGGAGTCGCTGTAGCATCCCATGAACTTTTTACGAAGGTAGGGTGGAATCGCGAACAATATTCTCATTGCCAGATGTGCTTCATGTTTAATAGTATCGTATATATTATTCTTAGATAACAAAGGTTTCGTTTTCTGTCGCTACTGTGTGTTACAAAATGCGATGAGTAACATTACATTTAATACGTAAAAGATTCCGTTACTGTTTATATAGTGTCAGAAGTGTAACAACATTTTTTAATAAACGTGTTACACGAGTAGTGCATATTAAACACATCAACACTTTTTGCTGCGTACAATTATAACTCAAGGTCAGATTTCAGCAAGGTGTATTACCTGACATACAAACCTGTCTTACTTTATAGAAGAAGAAATTGTCAAAATTGTAATTAACGTTGTTGATGTGTGATGTAGATCACTTTAAGCAGCTAAGAAGAGTAGCGTAAAATTATTTGTAATTCCTCGAAGCTTTTATCCTCTACTAAATCACTGATGATTGCCACACAGCCTACAAGACCAAACAGTCGTCCAGTTTCTCAAAACGCAATGTGTTCTCTTTGAAGTACAGAACTGTACTGAGGGTGATCAACGAATGATGGCATTGGTGACCATATGACGCTAACGCGCATGCTCCTCCTGGAAAGGATAGTACAATATCAAAACGTACTACCACTTTGTCTAATTGCTGAGAAGGGACACCTGTTTGACTACTTACGTACAAGTTTACGGTATCAGGGGAGATGCGTTAGAAGCAATTACAATTTTACACGATCGACTATACTCAAGAAGTCCTTGTATAAAGTCCCCTCGATTTTACTTAATCTCTTATAAACACCTGGATCGATTGTGGTTAGAAAGTAATTAGAATGCATAATGAAAAAGGGTATTATACGTGAGGGTTACAGTGATGCGCGGCTGGGAGACGCACAACAAACGCTATCATGACTTGGTGAGAAATGGACTACTCTCAGAAACATACTGACTTTCCCCATCAAAGATTACTGACGTTTACCGGTATATGGCCTTATCAGGAATCATCTAGCAGACTGTTTCGTATCCGCTTCATTTGTTTCATTTTCGTGTTAACCATTTTGGTCGAGGTAAACGATGACACGGTGAAAAAATACTATCAATTTATAAGGAAATTATATTGACCGATAAATCGCGTGATTCGCAAAATTTGTTACACACTTCAGTTCCATACACTCCTCACGTCTGACTTCAAGATGGACACGATCGTTGAAATAATGCAGACGTTCCTGCCTACTCTGAGCTTTGCGTTTGTTTACGGCAACGTGTGCAGCAATTCTACAACGGTTTGTAGCTTATATTATTTATTCTTTACGAATGGGACGGTGCTTAAAGAAAGTATAAAAGCCATGTAAAATTTGCAATTAAGATTAAGTCACTGATCGATCTCGTTCGTTACAAATGGGAGAAGACAGTGAACGAGGAGGAACTCAGGAGCATTCGCAAGTATTACGTGCAAACTAAATTCTATACGGTGATAATGACGTGTAAGTACGAGAATGTGTTTATACTCTATGACGATTCGACGGTTTATGGCCAATGAAAAAAATATCGATTATGTTATTGCAGCCTTAATTTATCTTTATATCGTTTCTCTAACATTTCCATCCGTAATGTACCTTTTGTTATATGCCGGTGGTATAATGAACAGTACTCAGTTAATAATGCCTCTTTCTACGGAATTTAACTTGAACGATGATCTATCTTATTTCTCAATGCTCTTTCTTCAATATGTAGCCATAAGTACGATATGCACCGTCGGGATTGGATACTGTTCGATGCATCTGTTCTTTGTACAACACGCTTGTACCTTGTTCGATATCACCATGTAAGTAATTAATTTGTTTAATTCATTCATTCGATTCTAAGAATAAGCGTACTAGGTATACTAATTGATTAAAAGGATAACTTATCATGAAAGAATTTGTAACGAGTTGAATAATGATATTGCATTAATTACTATAGGATTAAGATAGGCGAGCCATTTAAGAATTCGGATAATTTTAATTGGACCACGGTTAATAACAAACACCAAGATGAACACAATTGGATCGTTACCGTTGTTAAATGCTATAACGAAGCAGTCAAGTTTGTATCCTAAGAGTATTCTTCTGTAATATTCTGTTAACATTTTATATTCATTAATTAATATTTATGACTTACGTTTATCTTACGATATGTATATATATATATATCTTTTGGTTGTTAAAGTTTCATAGGGTTAATAAAATTGATATGCGAAAGGACTTATGGAATCGAAGCGGTCTTGGGATTTCTTTTTGTTGTTCTAGATTTTTTTTATGTAAGTAGGAACAAAGAAATAATTAAATCATGCTCGGTGAGCCGGTGATAAAATTTTTTAGAATAAATGATACGATGTAACGTTACGTTAGAACACTTTGCAATTTTGTTCAATGCTTAAATATTTATAAAATGGGAAATCTCTTTTGCAGGTGTTACAATTGCACGATTTAACGGAGAACATAAGCGAGAAAATAAAAAATTGTACATATATAGTTGGCACGTTGCTCATAACTTTCGCTTATGCTACTCTTGGTCAAAAGGTAATAAATCACAGTAACGGTGTGTTCGTAAAGTGGTGA
>JAIFRP010000026.1:6842683-6858762 GCA_032403825.1 Odynerus spinipes
GTATACTTGCAGTTGCGAAGTTCCATTCTACGGGTTATCACTAAAGACCCAGAAAATGTTGCTGCTGTTAATAATAAGAAGCATGAGGCCATGCAATTTTTCCTTGAAGGGAGCCATTGTTGTGTCGCACGAAACTTTCTTAAACGTAAGGAACGCTATAATTTATTAATAAACGATATCGTTGGATGTGGTTTGTATTAAAAATGGATTGCTTCTTTTAGCTACTGCGTATCTCATCCTCGTACGCTATGGTGTTTCATAATATGTAAACATGATAAATACAGATTGTACTAAATTATTATTATTTAATCAATATTAAAGTTTGATATTAAGATGCATAAGTTCGTAATGTTAAGGTGCATTTCGTATAGTTTTCTATAAACATTACGCTCAGGGTAGGAAGAGTTGCAGGTTACAAAAATTTCGCAACCAGCACAAGGATTTTTTAGTGGAGATTTTTAGTGGAAGAAAGAAGAAAAACGAAAAACGACGTTTCTGGGAAAATAAAACATGACGTCTTCGGCGATGCATAAAATAAACTATGTAAGTATAAATTCTGAATTGTAACGTTTCCTATAACTAAAAGTCCGATGAAATTCGAGCATTCGTAGACATCCGTAGGGTTTCGCGAGGGTGGCCGGTGTGGTCGACGGCGCGTTTCTCGTATCAGTGATGGAAGGACGCGTCTAATAAACCGGGAGAACGGTTCCTCGAAGATGCAGTCGACCGTGAATAATTCTATCGACGGGGGGATTGCGGTAACATAGGGTGTTTTCTAAGTATCTATATTTTCGAAGATTCGAAATCCATACGCGTGCTCCGAATATCACGAAAATTTCCGAAATTATATAAATTGTTTAGTTATTAATTTTGTGAGAAGATATAAGTATTATTAACGTGCTTCGACATATACTTATTATTAATTACATAATATTCTTACGCGAGGTGTAAACTTTTTGCACCTACGTCCAATTAATTATCTACACGCAAACAGCACGAGTATATCCGATATAATTAATCCGAATATTATATATTATATTCGCACATAATAATTATATAAAATATTGATCACTTTTTCATGCAATAATAATCCGTCACGGGTATTTAAGGGACGCCCTGTATATCGAGATACGATGGAAACGCAGGTGCATTCCGCTCCCTTAGATTTCAATTCGTCTGCGTCAATCCGTCCCTCGGTCTCCTCTTCCACTCCCCTTCCCTTTCCGTCGACCCCTCGATTCGCCCTCTTCACGTCATGGTCTATGGACCACTGGTGCATCCCCTCCCGAAAATATACGTCCATTAATAATTAGACGATCGTCGAGCGTACCGAAATCGTGCTCACTATAAGGAAATTCATTATCGGACAGTTTACACATCGTATATTTAATAAAATTTATTGCAATGCGATAATATTTTGTCGGATTTTACGAGAAATTTGAATATAGCGATACACATACATATTATACATATATTGTACCACAGACATATGTATATGTATATACAGGTATATAACTATACAACCCATACTAAAAAGAGCTACTCGATTTTTCCCGTAGGTGATCGCAGGAAGTGTGAAGTCATAGAATGGAGACGAAAGAAGTGATCGATACGTTGGTATCGGAAATACGTTTTCACCCCTGCTGCCAAAGAGGGTGTTTCCGTCGGCGATACGATTAGGAGGTAAGGGGAAGGTGCAACCCACCCACCTCTCCATTTTCACTCGGCTCTCTAAACGACGAACTTTTGACGTCACGTACAAAGAGATCGGGAAGGGAGAGCAAAACGAAAAGTAAAGAGAGAGAGAGAGAGAGAGAGAGAGAGAGAAAAAAAAGAGAGAGGGAAGGAGGGAGGTAAATGGAAGGGTAGGAATCAAGAGAAAAATTCTCTCCTCTTCCTCCTTCCTTTTTCTTCTTTTTTTTTGTTCTCTGTGAAGTGCCGAGGACCGGCTACGATCGTGGTGAGAACAAAAAGAAAGGTCTGCTAGGAAGTGGTCCTCGAATCAAAGAGCTGGCGCGGCACCGACCCTCCAGCCATCCCTTCGCGCGTATATTTATTGGCTAGCTTTACGTACACGCATTTGCGCGCGCAAATACGTAAATATAGCTACGGCTTTGTCTGCCTCTGTGTTGGTACATACGTGACCGTGCCAAAACGTTCTTTTTTTCCTTTCGTTCTCCCGGCCGAGTCGCTCTTCTCACGAACTCTTCTCTTTTCCACCCTCTCAGCTTGAAACTTGCTGAGAGCTTGCTACTGGGAGTATGGTTGATAACCGATAGGGCTGGAGTTAGGGTTTGTCTCGTGAATCTCGTGTAAGACACGTCGCACTTGGTAGGATGTTTAAACGAAAGAGATTTATCATTAATTCATTCTAGAGCTGATACAAATCTACGTTACCTATCTACTGAGATCTGATGTTAATAATATCTAGTAACGAACGAGTTTTTTATATACCACGATTATTTTCAAACATAATAAAAAAGGGACAAAAAGTGTACGATAGTGACCCGTTTTGTTAAACAAAGCCACGTAGGCGAACGCACAGAGGATAGAATCCAAGCCACGTAACTACCAGCGGATGTACTCCGTGGATGTTTGCGGATGAGAGGCTAGATGACGTCACGAGATATCTCCCTTTGAGCCAAGAATGCGAGAGACACGAGAGGGAGCAAAGGCACGCCGGTGTTCTAAATCGATTTCATGCGAGTACCGGGGACGAAATATGGTAGGACCTCGCATGAGATGATCGCGTGGAAGTTTCGAAAACTCTACGTGAGATTACGATCGATTCTGCGATTGCCAAATGTGATTCATTAGTTACTTTCAGACGGTAGCGATTAAACAAATAAAATGAAACGCCGGGAACATAAATTTAAAAAAAGTTCTGTTAAAATGATAAGCTGGACTGGGCTTCAACATCACGATCAAGGCTGCCAACGAATCTGACAATAGCAAATTTTGAAGCTGTCTTTATTGTTCCCATATATTCCGTTCAGTCCAGAGAGAGAGAGAGAGAGAGAGAGAGAGAGAGAGAGAGAGCTCTGTACGTTAAAGTGCACCCAGTATATTCGAAATATAAAAGGCAACGATTTACTCTGCTGGCAGGAGGGTGGAAGGGGGTTGAAAACGAAGGTAAAGGATGGCTCGAGGAGAGCAAAGAAAAGGTAGATAAAATGTGGGTGGGCTAGCTCGTAAATGGCGCGTTGACCAAAGATACACGTAGAAAGGCACGAGAGAGAGAGAGAGAGAGAGAGAGAGAAAGAAGATGGGGGAAGCTGAGTTCCTGGCAAGAGGATAGCACAGATTGTGTGGCTGGCTGCTACCACTACTACTACTAGCTCTAGGCCAAGCAAGCTCCTCTTTTGTGGCGAATCTCAGCAAGCGACGTAGGAGATCGAACGAGAGCGCTTCCACTCACCCGAGTTTATTGTGATGGATCGCAAATTCGATGCGCCTCCCGACGGAATCGTAAATGCCGCAGGCTATGTGGGGATGTGGGGACCGCTCGAGAAGAAACAAATTCGAGAATAAGGGACCCCTAGTGGAGAGGAAAAACGATTTTGCCCAAAAGGAAATGACGATTGAGATTGTCGATCGGTTGCCATAACTGCTCTATTCGCTTTAATGATTTTACTTTCGTTCATTTCGCTTGATCTTATTTCAGAAATATTTCTTCTTGTGATAAATCCAAAAATGATCGTAAGTATGTACATCGATGCTCGGATCTGGCTCGTGATGGATAAAGTGTTTTTTGCAATCCGCGAGTCAGATGCGTGATTTACATATGTAGAAGAGGTTCTATAATAATATTTTACTATACTTCACTTTTGCAATTTTCTATCACTATTACTATGAATATTACTATCACTATTAATTTACTTTTACTATTTATAAAACTTCGTGTATAATGACCGCAAATAATTGATTTGACTTGCAGTAATTGAAAATTATCGACGATTTAATTTAGGTAATCAGTAACCAATGTGTTCTAATTAGCGTCCACTAATCATAAAACATCGCCAGGTATAATTGCGTAAGATTTTCGACCGTTCAACTTCGTAAAAACGACTAATCGATGACGACCCGTCCTTGTAACAAAACTCGAATTTACAACTTTCCTCGGCGCCGCTCTCTTTCTCCCTCTTCCTCGCGAATGTCGAACATCGCGTGAAAAAGTCGACCTCGATCTCGAGACAGTGTCTTCGGTCTTCTTCGATCGACCTTGGACAAGTTGCGAGCTTTCAACATAGGATGCCACGTGAAAGGTGCTTTTGCACGCGACCGACAGCAAGCTTCTTCCCGATAATGTCTTTCCTCGTCCGACCAGACACGGACCGTTACTACTTACAGTAGTTTCACAATCAGTACCGCGTGAAACTTAAGTTCGTATCGCTGACCCAAATGCGAAATCATATTCTTTGGAATCTAATCATTTCCAAGAAATTGGAATAATACTTCCAAGAAATTTCCAATATAATATTCTCATTTTGTTAATCATCCACGATGATCATCGCAAAAGAACGAAACATAACTCGCAAGAAGAAACGAAGCAGAGCAACGACCCGATCTACGATACCCAACTGCTGACACAAAGAAAAAATATATTCCAAGGATAAGTCCCACAGAGAGATCACCCGGTATAGAGTGGCATGATCAGCCGCGAGAGTCGATGAGATTTCTCATTAGCCCGGCTAATTGATATTTGCCGGGCGCTCGGTCAGTGGCATGCGGCTTGTGCTTGCGTTTGCCTGTCGCCACGTTGCTTGTCCACGGTTAGCCGCGTATTGTAATCCCCCTCTGATGTACGGCCTTCGTAGAAGCATTCCTGCGGAGGTCAATTAGAGGGGTTCGCCTCGTTACACGCGGCCGGAGGCGAAAACCAAAAGCCAAGGTGCGGCCATTTCGAACCGCGTGAATTAGTGCTCGCTGGTGTAATTAGACGCGTTACGACGACTCTCTGTCTCTCTCTCTCTCTCTCTCTCTCTCTCTGTCTTTGTCTCTCTCATTATCGCTCGCGCGTGTAGATACTAACAATAAGCTCCTCTTCCACCGCCTAGAGTCCAGCCTCCACATTTTCGAGCTATCTCTCTTCTTTCTCGATCTTTCAACTAAAACGCGTCGTAGAGTTGAAGCAAAACTTTTGGGCGGTCGAAAGAAAGACGCGACGACGACAAGGTGAATCGTCTCGAGCAGGAAATTATGCCGTTGGATTCAATTACGACTAGAGTGAAATTTCATTTTCTCGCGGTGGGAACTCACCGGTAAAATCGGGTTAATTAGCTGCTGATAACGAGGGAGGATGGCACGAAGGAAGTGCCGGGGACGGGATAAGTTTTTACATTTCCCGTCATCGCCCAGCCGCCGCCTACTATATCCTATGGTACTCTGACGACGCCACTATGCTTTTTTATCCATCATTTGGACCGATGATTTTTAACGAACGACTTGCCTCCATAGTATTTTATATTATTTTATTACATATTTCTCAATTTTAGCACTACCAAAGACACCATATTTTATTTCCTAAAAGACACCATCTTTCTTTTTGTTTTTCATTCCATTCGAAGATCTTTGATCTAAATCCAACCGAAAGATTTGCTTCCATCCTACACCCCGATACGAAATACATTGTTCCGAAGTTGGAAATGCTCGCGAGACGGCGAAAGAAAATATTGAACTTATTTCATATTTTCCCGACGTGTATCCAGGAGGAAAGAGAGGCGCGAAAGCGACAATCGAGAAAGTTCCGAGCCGGAGCACGGCCAGAGTGTCAAATATTGGACTTCGTCTACGTGGCTCGGTTTGAGCGCACCTGTGTGTGTGTGTGTGTGTGTGTGTGCGCGCGCGCGCGCGCGCGCTGAAAATGGCGCGAGGCGCGAATTATTGAATTTTCGTATTGTTTACACCTACCAGCTTCACGGACATGATTTAATCGACGTCTGTCACGCCGTGGAAAATTGAGGCTCGTTGGTTCACCAGAAAGAGAGAGGGGGTGGGGGGAGGGGAGGGGAAGCAGCGTTTCGTGCTCACCTACCGTCGAAATACGATTTTATCATGGACTGCACACGATATTCGATAACACGGTTTCCTTCCAACGCTTTGGCAAAATTAGAGAGACCCTCGTATAACACGATGTTTTAATTAGTCCAATTTACAGCCGACCACATTTCTTATGATTCTCGTTCCTTCAGGAATTCGAAATAAGCGTATCGTCATTTTCAATACGCATGTCGCGTTATATCAGTATATATAGTATATATTGTACATATATACACATATATTATACAAATTGGTAAGAATCTGCGCGGAGTCGACGGGAGCTTCAAGTTTGCTAGAAACTTAATCCAGCTTGAATTTCATCCTCTCGCACGTTCCATCTTCTCATCCCCCCTTACTTCCTTGCCCCTCTTCCCCCTAACCATCGCCGCAAGCACTATATTTTGTCTCTGAAAAAGTCATAAGAATCTGTGGGAGGGTAGCGCGTTTCGAAAATTTCAGATTTAATCCTACTCACGTAGGTATCCGTGTATATCTCGAACGGGACTCGAATCCGTGTATATCTAGGACGGGAATGAATAAAACTTATGATGATCTCGAAAAAAGAAAGAGGGAAAGGACAAATCGGGACGAGAGTATAACTCATCGGAGGTAACGTGAATTAATAGTAGTTACGACGGTCTCGAAATAAAAAAAAAGGGAGAGCTAGAATAGAAGTTAAAATGGAACTTCAATTTATTAGGTTAAATAACGGCCATGACGTAGAGGCGAAAGAACCTATTCGAAAGAGGGGTAGTATGAAGGGTAGACGAAAGAGAAAAAAGAGCAGAGGAAAAATAAAAAATATATAAAAATAAAAGGAAGGAAGGGCAATCTCTGAATTACTTCTGCAAATCAGAACGGATTCAAGGTAATACGCGTCTCAAAGAGGACGACCTCCGTCTCCTCCATTTCTTCTTATTCTTATTCTCTCTCCCTCTTTTTCTTCAGCTTTTCTTTCGTCGGTAGTACCTACTCCTCGTCGATCCTCTTTTCCTTTCGCGTCGCTCGTTTGCATCTCTTCGATGTATCCTCGCTTCCCTTTTCCCTATTTCTTTTCCTTTGGCGCTCGCGCGCAATCTCATCGTCTCGACGGTGGTGGCAAAACTTCAAGGAAGAAGAGAGAGGGAGGGAGAGAGATAGAGAGAGAGAGAAAGGAAAATAAAGAGATCCTTTGAGAAACACACCTACCCTACTTTGCCGTAGGGTTAGATTCGCTTTATGTTAACGTACCGACGCGACGTACGTACATAAGGGCTCCTTTACTTTTGAGAACGACAAGAAAAGAGGACGACGAATGCTCGCCAGTCTGCATACTCTTTAATTGACGTAATCTCTATTGGAAATCTTTTGTAGCACCGTTCGATCGTACCAAGTCTCCTTTCGGCGTACGGTACGTGGAGAACGGACGATGAATAGACGAGAGAATATGATATTATTATGACGGTAATATTATTATTTAATAAATATTACAATGTTATAAACAGGTGGGGAAAAGCGAATTTACGATGACGTCATCGAAACGTGACAGACACTCGATATAACTAATGTTTATTTTAAAAGCGACCGTAAATGAGATTCATTGGAAATAATTGAATAAAGATTCGATTATATATAAACGAGAAATTTGAGTCACCCTGTACGATGTATCAGAAGATATGAGAAATTCTATAACTCGGAATACCTTGTTAACATTAAAACATCTCACGTTTCAAAAAAATGATTTCATATTTCCCCTCTTTCCTTTCTGCGTTCTCTTTTTTTATTTCACACCGTTCGCAAATGGAAAGGGCTCTCAGTTTCTAACGAAGCACATATAACATACACACACACGCACACATTGTCTTTCTCTCAGCTTTATGATATTTGGTACATTCCAGCATCCTCAAAGATTCACGAAAGAAAATGAAACCCTATATTTCACGAAATGACACTCCGACGAGTAGTGTCACGTGACTGTGTCATCAAGATTCAAAAATTAGCACACCTAAATGATCAGCTACTTAGGAAAGTTTCGACCGATCCTTGCAGTAGCGAAGAAATTGAGAAGCACTGATCGAAATGAGAAGGATAATAAGGAAAAGGAAACGATCCGATCAAAGCAGTCGAGATTTTTTATTTTCTTTCCTAGAGATAGACAAGTAAAAAAAAAGATTTGACGAAGAGTGAAAGGTGCAAGAGAAGGAAGACGAGCGTCTTCTCTAGAGAGGAGTAAGAGAAGCGGAAGCTACTAGGGAGGGGGTTGGAAGAGCGAGGAAAGGGCGGATATGAATTTCTGGAAAGGTTTGCTTAAGCAAATTGCGAAATGTAGTCTGCGTGTAAAAGAGCTTCCTCTCTACCCCTGTTTCTCTCTCTCTCTCTCTCTCTCTCTCTCTCTCTTTCTCCCTCTATCTTTCTTTCTCATTTAGAGAGGAAACGATAGACGTTGAAGAGGAAGAAGACGGTGGAGTCTCCAAATTGTACGGCTCGTCGAGACTCCTTCCTCCTGGCGGAATATTCGCTTTCGCAAATCCTCTTCTTTTTTACTCTTCAAACTCGAAGGATATAGTCGAGTAGAAGGGAATAGGGTTATATTAATCGGGAGATCGCCAAATTTGTGATCATTTTAACAATTCCAAGTATATAACAGTCGAACGTGTTGCTAACCCCACCTTTAGGGGGATGATCTTTCCAAAATGAGAAAAAACCTGATATAAATAATTTTATTATATTTCTATCTCATTCTCGTTTAAAATCGATAGCTAAAAAAAATTCACGACTCATTTTATAGAAAAAAAAACATAACGACCGTTGTTCGCCATGGTAAATTAACCCTTTACACTCCGCGCGTTCTAAATAGAGAGCGTTATTGAAAAAACACATTCCCTTCGTGGTACGAATAAAAAACGGCTTCGCGATACGGAAGAAAACAGCAGGAGAAAAATTAATCCGGCACACCTGACGAGTCAGCCGAAAGGAGCTTAATTTCTCATTAACGAGAGCGCCGCCGTCATAATATTTTTCTAGCGAAGTGAAGATTCACCTCCTTCCGCTCGACGAGCACGGGCTAACCGCCATCCTAGCGTAACTCTTATTATTATTAATGGGCTGCCGGGTAGACAGAGCGACGATCATCGCGGCATACGAGAACAGCTGCGGAGGTTCACCAGAAGGTTCACCAGCGTTGCTGCCATTGCTGAATCGCGAGAATACCATTGAGAAGTGCGTCCAACTTATTACCACGTTCCAGCGATCCTGTTTTTATTCTCTTTCGTTTCAAAGGAAAGAGAAGGGGTGTGTGAGAGAGAGAGAGAGAGAGAGAGAAAGTTAAGGAAGGATACCGGCTTGTATGCACGAAGCTACGGAGTGGCGGACGGAGGGGGATTAAGGGAGAACACGCGCCCTACGCTAATTGTTTCGTCGAGACGCGAAAGAAAATATAGGGGAGGGGCTTTAGGGGGAGAGAATAATGACCCGCGAAACAATGCTCTCGTGCGGCTCGGAATTAATAATTTCTGGACCGTAAAAGGTACAACACATCCAAATACACACACACACACACACACACAGGCACACAAAAAAAGGGGAAAGAAAAAGTACAGGGGAGAAAGTTAGCATTTCGCTAGAGTAACGAGAGAAAGACGACGAGAATATAGGGGTGGGGGTGGGGAAGGAAGGCCGGAGGCTAAACAAATCCTCGGGCACGTAAATTTACGAGCGAGCTGGTAGAAGAGGGGGGGAGGAAGGGTCGAGGGACGTTCCCGTGAAAAATCCTTTTCTTCTTACCTCGTAACAAGGTGAACAATCGCGATAAAAATAAAGGAAGGAGGGATTGGAGGGAAGAGAGAAAGAGGAGGTTCACTTCCCGTGGTACAATATGCTTCTTTAACTTTTCGCGGAACGTCTTTCTACTCGTAGCGTCCTCGCCCCGCTTACCTCTTTTCCCATTACCGTGTTTCTTTTCTTCCGTTGTATATTCCCTTTCTTACGTTCTGTACCTTTCCACTTATTTCTAGTGCCTATTCGAGGTGTGAATAGGCTACGTGACGAGGAAAATAGGAATTACGTTAATATAACAATCTTACGTTGTGATTTATTTTCTTCTCTCGCGAGCTATAATCCCAGATTTATTAAAAGGAGTCGCGTTAGCACGAAACAGGCGCTTTCAACAGCCGGTGGTACAACAGCACGATCAACAATCGGTATTGCTTTACAAGGTACGGTACTCGACGAAACGTTCGTTTACGTTATTCACCGACATTTCTACGCTCTCGACGACCTCTTTTCTGTCACACACACACACACACACACACACACACACACACACACACACTTACGCGCGTAGAGCCTGGGACACGCGACACACATATTTCGTCGTTTTCGATTTGAATTCGGGCCGAAACACGAGAACGCGGCTGTGCTCCATATAGTCTCCTTTTCTCGGACACGATCTCACGTACGTATGCAATTGCCGGAGTGGTTGTGTGCATGCAAGAGAACGTATACCTACGTCTACTTTTCTCGTGGTCCCGTAACACGTCGTGTTACGTAATGTATGTGCCGTGACGTGCTACTCTCGAATGAATGGCTGAGGACCTCTGGTCTTCCTTCCTTCCTCTCTCTCTCTCTCTCTCACTCACTCACTCACATAGTCCTCATACTACTACTCTTCTTCGAGTGAGTACGCGCTCGACATTAGTAATAATTACGGCTGACGGTAATGTCATTAAAGTGGCTCACGTCAAGAGGCTGCGGTGTCGTTAATATAATTAACGATGCCCCGCTACTCTTCATTCAACCACCGGCGACCTTGTTGTCTCTCGTTTCGCCCGGTGGCAAAAGTACTGACCCCCTTGGTAATGAAGACGTTGCTCGTGTTATTTCGAAGAAAGGAAGTACGGACGTGTATATGTGATATACACGCTTGTAGATATGTAGATTCTGTTGAAGGTTGGCGTTACTACGGTCGATAGGACTCACGTCGTCGAATTTCACTAAGGAAGGAAACGGAAATAGAAACACTTTCTTGGTACGTTGATTAGATCAACATTTAACTTGCTACGTGACCTTTGGAAGGTTTGATTAATTGGATTAGTGTCGAGTGCCGCTCGACGTTTTTTCTCAACCGTACAAGTTTTGGGTGTCTCAATTTTTTTATATACTCCTTTCGGATAAAAGTATGAGGAATATTAAGTGAAAATGTCGAGCACGCTTTGTCCGTTTATTTTATTATATTTTCATACGAATATATACACACGTAACGATCATGAAAATGAGATTACATCCTGATAACAATAATACCTGACCACAATTATCCCAGTGATCCTCGAAACAGAATGGAAATCTCAAAAGGAAGACAAAGAGACCACGCGATGTCGGCGATAAATTTCGCTAATTGCAATAAACGCGTTGGGGTCGGAGAACGGTGATGGGGTTGGCGGGGGTGGTTGGAAGACAAGGGAGCTCTAATTTCACAAAAGCTTCCATTACAAGGCCACAAACAGAATTCGAAATTGCATCGTAAGCCATCGAACGTACTAGCGATGGCGAAAGCGTGCTCGTTCTCTGCTCCGATGGTCCAGACTGTAGTACAGTCATCGTCCGGTTGAAGTCGAGGGCATTGCAATGGTTCCTGGCACCAGGCAGTAGCTGCTAGTACGTCGCCATTGGGAAATAGCAGAAACGGTCTTCGGGTACTCGAAATCGCAATACCGGCTCATGAACGATTCAGTACTGCGGGTTGAGAGAGAGGGCGGCAGAGGGGGGAGGGGGAGAGAGAGATCAGGACGGTAGGGGCTCGACTATTCCGAATATTACTGCTTGCCAGCTGCTGGCAAGCCTCTCCAAATTACTACGGTGCCTTTAGGTTAGTTCAACATGGCCGAACATGCAACTACAGTATGTTATCACTTTCCTAATGTTAAATTAATGCACCATGGAATCCACGGTATTCGAACTCCCCCCTTTCATTCCCTTTACCGTCACTCTATCTCTGTCCCCTGGCTGTTCTCCTAACGACCAGGGTGATTAGATTATTTCCTAGTCATTAGGATGATTAAATTCCAGATGATTTTTTAAGTAGATACGCGTGCTCGAATTAGAGTGATGTTCCCGTAGGTTTGTAGATCGTCCATGAGAGAGTAATCGTTTCCTCAAGTAAGATATCCGCTTCCTCGTGAATTAATAGCAATTAGCTCGTTGATCCTTTTAATTGGTTGAAAACAAGCTCGCCGGACGATGATCTCTTGATCTCTGTGAATGGGAATCACGGTTCGGCCAACCGAGCACGTTTCAAACTCCCGCGTTTGGCAAACGTCGTTCCAGCGCGAAATTTTAACTCCCATTTTGATATTAATACATTTTTGGAAGTGCAATAATTTTAAATCCGATAAAAATTCGTTTTTTAAGTAGTAGTGGCTCGTACGGACGATTAAATTCTCACTTTCGGCGAGCTCCGAAAGAACCAGTGCTCGCTACCGATTTAGTATCGTTCACGGGCAATTTTTGCAGGCACGAGAGAACGTTATCCATGAAATTATGATCGTTTGAAATCTACGCGTCAAGGACAAAGCTGCAAACGTTCGCTCGTGCGGAATTGAAACGAATTAAAGATCAGCCGTGGTCGTGTTTAATTGAATCGTCACGGCAAACCACCGCCTCTTCATTTTCGTTCGCTCTCAGAATTATTTAGCACGGCCGAGCGCAAACATTAATTCCCGTTATCGATCTCGGCGATTTAATTGGAAGGGGACATCTTTCTCCGATCAACTTCCATCCCTTTGTGGTATTTGTTCTTCCCATTGGATCGAGAAAACTTTCTTTCGGAAACATTTCGACTGATTGGGAGTAATAACGGGGCGAGATAAGTTTATTGGAAACGGTGGATGATTTTTTGAACGAAACTTCGAAGACAATGGAGGAGAAAGGAAAAGACGGAAGAAAAGAAACGTGGAATTGGAAGAAAGGCGAGAAATTTCAATGGATTTTTCAAGAAGATCGAAATTATTGAATAGAGAAACCGGATCTAAAACTAATCTCCCCCCACCCCACCCCCCTTCCACTTGAGGTTAAATTCTACATTTTACATCCGATTACTTCCAAACTAATCCGAAAAGAAGATTATAATCTAAGAATAAAATTCCGGAGGAAGAATTACAAAACGGTGAAAGGCCGAAGCGGAAAAGACGCAACATCTGTCCCAGTCTCTAATATCTCCTATTTAAAAAAAAGAAAAACCCAGCAGAAAAAAAACTAAATAAAAGAGGAGAAGAGAAAATACTTTAGGAGGAAATAAAAAGAAAGATAAGAAGAAATAAAAAAGAGAAAGTAATTACAGTCGGCCGAGCTAACCCTCACCCCCCACCCCCATCCCCAAAACCCCTTTCAACTCTTCTTATTCTTCAGTCAAGGGGAAAAAAGAAAGAAGAAGGGAATATCTCGTGGTGGGAAAGAAAAATGCCTTATAAGAGCGAATCGACGGCCATTAAATCAGCGAAACCCAAGGGAAGTACTCTCTCCTTTCCCTTCCTCTATTGCGGTGAGGACCGGAAGAAAGGAAAGTTCCGCGGCTAATGACGCGGTACTTTTAAAACGACCGTACTTCGTTCCTTCTTCCATCTCTTTCTATCTTTATCTCTCCCTTTCTTTCTTTCCTCTTCTTTCTCGTTCGGTGTGGTAGACAACGACGAAACTGGTTCGCTCGTAACGACGATGAGCGGACGTCGCGAGAATCTCTCGGCGACGAAAGTAAAATTAATCGCACGGTCTTCTCGCTCTTATCGCCGGGAACGAATATATTTCTTTTGCGGGGGCTGCAACTACGCGATGGTGAATTTCTTTCGCGAATTACTCCGCTCGATAAATCGAAAGAAAATGGCGTTGGTCGTTTTATAACTTTCTCTCGTAAAAGAAAGAAAGGGAGAATGGGCTTCTCGTTGGCTGATTTCTTTCTTATGGTAGTTTGATATACGATGGTTGTAAAAAGAGGAATGGTTTTTTTTTCTTTTAACAATTTTTCAACCGAAATTTCTCAAATATTCTAAATTTGTTAAATCATCTAATCAAATGCATCTTATAAAGAATCTAAACGGCTCTACCTTTTTTAGACGTAGGTACATTGATTACAGGTTAGATGAAATCACCAGAAAAACATAAAACACGAGTTTGCACGAGAATGCAGCAACCTTAAATAAGTCACGTATCAAATAGCTATTAAAACTGGAACGAATTTATCGATAGCTACAGTCGTTCTTATCGTGCAATTATTCACAGTTCTTATCATACGGTTATCAAATTCAATTAAAAAGAGTTAATAACAATTCGAAGTAGTTGCGTACACTAACGTTTGCCAGTTATTTAATTTCAATTTTTATATTCCTTATACTCCCTATGTGATAATAATTAAATTTTTTTACACTCAACGTGTAGGACGAACCTATAAAAACATAGACAAAAATTGACAAGTCCAACCCCTTATACACCACCGTCAATTTAAAAAAAAAAGGAAACCCGTCGCTTACCTGAAAATCGAACTTCTCGAACTCGCGCTGAGCATCGATATCCGCATGTCGTGGTTCGGTAATAGGACAGGTGGCCAACGATATCCTTGAATCTGGTGCTTCGCTGTAATCCGGTGTGATCGACGTCAAGCTGCGATCGTATCGAAGTTCCTCGCTGAGAATGGCCGCTGACGAGGCGGTGGACGGTGCTTGCGCTTGATTCACATAATAAAGACACAGAAGGAGCGACAGGACGACAACGCAAAGGACGAAAACGCGTCCCGAACCTCGCCTTAGGATCTTATACATTTTCTTGGATTCGATCTCTTCTTTTTCTGCCTCTTCCGTAGCTTCTTCTTCCACTTTCCCCTTTTACGATTTTTCTCTTCTTGCTTCGTCGTCTCTTTTGGGATTCAGCTCTCGCCCGTCAAACGGGCTCCTCGTCTCGCATCGATCACCAAGATCATGGACCCCTCGACTACTCTCGTTACATCGTCCGTCGACTTCATGGGACACGTTTGCCGACTCGACGAGGCAATCTGCAACAAAAATTGTACTAATTTATTGTAACTGCTGTGACAGCAACTTATTTATTTATTTTCTATGAAGAAATCTTTTTTTCGTCTATCTTTGAAACGAGAAAAGCCATAAATGTTAGGTGAAATATCATTATCCTCCGAGATCTCCCAACCCCTTAATCAAAACCCTCCTCTATACAGCCAACATAAATTTCCTTATTAAATACGTCACACGATATTTCAAATTTACTAACAAATATAACTTTCCCTAACGCCCATCGATTTAGCTGTATAGTTCCGCCCGTAGGTAGTACGACACCCTACAGCGTTTTGTTCCCCGACTCGATATTCCAACCCCCCTGAATCACGTCCATAGCATCGTACAAACAAGGCCGTGACTACTATACTTAGCCTCGTAACATAAAACGCGTTTCTAGTGCTTTCGTCGGTTCTAAACGCTTTCGACGACTTTTTCTACGACACCGACCTATCACGTGCGCGAAATTGAATCTATAAAAAGAAAAAAGAAAAAGGAACAAAACGAAGCTATACGAACGAACGAAGAAGCGAAACTTTTTCTCATTCAAGTTCCCACGTTCTCGCTCAATTCTTCTCGACGATAACCTTTGGAGATAGCGTTTCGATCGTCTATTTCGGCGTTCATTCAGGAAAGCCCTATTCCGTGTTACTCTTCCAAGCGTGCGCGAAGAGAGCAGAAGGCGGAATGGGAGGAGAAATAGAGAAGAAGATCGATGCCTCGTAAATCCCACGTCGTTCTCTTTTCGCTACTGTCTTTCCTCGACGAGTGGTGAGATATAACTGAAGACAAGGTCGTGCCAACAGACGACCTTTCCCTTTCCCCCCCCTCTGGCTTTGTTTTATACCGACTCGCGAATATACGTACTATACTTTCTCTCTCTTTCTTTCTCATGTATGTTTACATATCCTTTACGACTTTGATTCTTGATTGCGTATTTAAATACTATCTGTCTCTCTCTCTCTCTCTCCCTCTCTCTCTCTCACACACACACACACACACACACACACA
>JAIFRP010000026.1:6908200-6921273 GCA_032403825.1 Odynerus spinipes
AGAGAGAGAGAGAGAGTTATCATAATTCGAAGCAAATCCTTAGAGAACGGCACGAGTCGAATTCCTTGGCGAACTCGAAGAAATGCGAAATGAAATATCTCGAATGATGGAAACCTTTCATATAAGTGTAATATTAAACGACTTTTACACCGTCTGTCGCATATTATTAGATACATCGCTATCTAACATATGCCATTTTAATATCTCGCTTACTTTCATACTTTTATAAAGCATTTTTGTCACCTTTTATATAAAAATATGTTCTTATATAATATTTCTGTTGTACATCGTTATAAAAATATCGCTAGAAAACATTCGTCACCGAATACGTCCGCAATTAACCGAAAAAATAGATTCACGATTAATCACATTCAAATTTCCCGCCGTTCAGCGTAATCGATCAATCGCGATAGCTCGTAAACGTCCGCCGCCTTCGATATATCGAAAAAGACATATAAACTCGTATGGGGGTTTGCAACGGGGTCGCTCGTGCGAGCGCGATAATTACAGACAAAATGGCGGATTATCGGTAACGGGTCGAAAACGATAGGCGAACAACGTATATCACCGGGTGCTTGGCAGATTAATGTTTCCAAGCTGCACGCTCGGAAAATGAACATTTACGCACGCTCCCGATCTCGCATTAGTGCGCGCGCGCACATTTTGAACGACCGTCGATCGCGGTATTAACGATCGCATTGTCAGACGTGCCCCGGCCGTTTCGTCCCGATGTTATTACAGAATTAATATCTCGAACTCGTTCGAGAACGTCCAATCGAACCGAATTTAGGGTACGAAGGTATAGCCTGTTTTTATCGGTCGTAAAAGTGATCGGAAAGTCGTAAGATCGGAAGTAGGGAAGTCGTAACGCGAGACTCGTGCTCGATCGGTCGATCAAATTTCAGTTACAAGTAACGTTAATTATGTAATATGTAATCTAAAGATTGCTGGGAATTCTCACGTAGCGTATATAAGTATACGAGGAGAGTTCATAAAATTCCCAGAAAATGACTGCCAGTGAATACCTTTAATAACCTTTTTTAAATTTGGTAATCAAACAAATTGCTAATGGGGCTAAATCTTGACTATAGGAAGAGTGTGATGAAATCTCCCATCGCTCGTATCAATTAATTATAAATATAGTACGTTTACGATTAATAATCACTATCTGGGAACTTTTTAAACACTAAGTATAACTCACGATTAACTATTGTACATACACATATACGAACATATGTTTAAAAGCAGCCTAGATAAAAGCAGCCTAGATAAAACATACTATTGATATTAGTAACAAACCTCGATTCATAAAATTCTTTCTTAAAAAAATCAAATTCGTAATTTATAGATAAACTCGCTTAAGAATTGTGCTGTCTAAAGTTTTAAATACTCCTCTCTCTTACACGTTCGGTTATTAACGCGATCGTCTGTCAAGCGTGAGTCGTTTGCAAAACTAAAAAAGCGGATGTGAAAAAAGACGGATAGAGAGTAATGCAATATAGCGTATCGAAAGGCAAGCGAATATGAAGGGCAGTCGAGCGAGTGGAGGCAAACAGACAAACGAGCTGGCAAAGAACTGAGAGAGTGAGAGAGAGAAAGAGAGAAGGTGCTCCCTTCGATCTCTCGCGAAATCGAGAAGCCAGAAGAAGAGGATCACGATGCGTGTATGTCCTACCCCTCCACCTCTCGCATGCCGGCCGGCTCTTCTTCTCATATAGCATCGCTATGGCTTCCCTTTCTTTAAAAGGCCACGGTTACACATGTCTCCCGATAAAGTATCAGTCCTTTTCGTCTTATCCAACCCCCTTTTTTCGTAAAAAGTGTCTTTGAGGTTGGACATGAAAACGGGTTCGATATTCGTAGGCTTCTTTTTCATAATATATATTAGAACGTATATATATAGTATTCGAAATTTTTCGTTAAATTTCTTATTAGCATTAAATTAATTGAGATATTAATTGTTAGATCGTTAGGATTAATAATCGAGTTAATCGATCATCGATAGATTTATCTAATGTTTATCACACTGTTAAGTACAAGGATGCTAAAAAAAAATTATAACAAAAGATATCTATCGTGTATTTTCAGGTGAAATATTTTACCGTTGATATTAAATCTCCCACCCCCTATGAAACATCAGCGTAATTGAAACGAGTAGTCGAATACCAAGCGACATTAATAATACAAGCAATTAATTAAGTTTCCTTTTTCCCCAGGACGAGTATACTAATCGAGCCACGAAATCCTCTTTTCAACGCTTCTACAATCCAATTATCCGACGTATCTGATTTAATTCGCGGACTTCCCACCAACGAGCGATATTAAAAAGTCTGCACGTTATTTTAAATCGTCCGCTTCATCGTGCGATTAAAAATGGCGTTGGGGAGAAAGGAGCGTCGACTATAGGATAACGACGTACATTAATAATTTCGAATAAAACGAGGCTCGTGCTTGTCTCTCTTTCACCGAGTACAAAACGTTCTTTGAATTCTTTTGCGTACGACCTCTCTTTCGAATAGGAATCGCTGCAATTATCGAACCGCTACTCAACTTTGTTGCGCGATCGTTACTCGAAGGTCGGGAAACGAAGAGAGAATTATAAAAAGAAGTAGATAGAGCGAGAGTGAGTGAGTGAGAGAGAAAGAGATTTCGAATCATAAAATACAAGAATTTATATCGAAATTATTCGACGACCGAAGTTAAATTTTCGAAAGCCTAAATATTCTTCCAAACTTCTCGTCGCGTCTCGTCACACGACTCTAATCACGTAATCAAATAGCTAATCGTCCGCCTCGAAGTGGAATAAAGCGAGAGATCGAAGGTTTCTGGAAACGAAGGAGAATGTAACATACCTTCATGAGAACTCGAAGATTAAAGATCGAGATCGAGGGGCACGTATGCACCTTGCGAAAGTGATATTAACAACAAAAGCAATATACATATATGTAGCATGGCGGACGTATAGTCGACGGGCTTCTTGCATAAATACATAAACGCGTGCTACGTGCACCTGCAAACACATACACATATACCCACATGCGAATATATACACGAATACACAAACACACACGTTTAGGTAAATGCACGAACACACATACGTATACCTACATGTATGCACGTGGATGTGCGTAGGCAAATGTAGGAATACATGCAATGCACATATACGAACGTGTAGACGTATAAGGCATGCATACGTACACATACACACATACACGCACACAAGAGAATGGTGAATGCAGTAGCAAGTAGGTAAATACGTATAAGAGAGGACAGGTATCGACGGAAATGCAGGTGCTCCGTCGAGATATCGAGTCGAAACGCATGGGAGGAGTAACTTCCGACCCTCGGGAATCGCTTCCTGAGTAAGAAACTGGTGAAACCGTTTACTCGCTCTACTACCTAGTACCGAGTTTGATTAATTGTTTATTATTAATTAGATTCCATCGATCGATGCAGGTATTTCTGCTAAGCGATACGGCGAATAGCGGTCGCTAAAATAAAATGTTATCTTTATTGCGTCATTACTTACTGATATTGTAATTAACAAAAGTATCTTTTTTGTTATGAGAGATAACAAGGTCGTAAAGAAACTGTCGATAACGAAGTTGCAAAAAAGAAACCGGTAGAAGTACATAAATGTCAAGTTTTAAACGTAATGCGGAAAGAGCGAGAAAAACTAACAAGGACGCGAGGTATTTTAGTAGTTATCGCTCGGGTTAAAATTCCTAAGGAAACTAAGTCTCTTGAGCTAGAAAAGAGACAGAGAGAAAGAGAGAGAACTAGACACGGGAACAGGAAGAGTTTCCTTCTCGTGTCTTGTGACACGACAAATTTCCGTTTCATTGAGCTCAACTTTCTTGCTCTCCCCCTCTCTCTTTCTCTCTCTCTCTCTCTCTCTCTCTCTCTCTCTCGCATACACACACACACACACACACCTTTCTATCTGTCTCTCTTTCACTCTAATGACGAGTTTCGTGAACGACAAGAAGTCATCGTAGTCGTAGTCGTTCTTTGAAAATGAAAAATTTACGAGCTTTGCCATTGCTCCTCGAAAGCGAGAGACAAGGGGGGGGAGTTTCGTGTGCCTTTCGCTCGGCACGTTTAACTTCGCCGAAATTCCGAACCGCATTTTCGCTAAGCGGAACGCGTTTCGTTCGTCGTCCTTCGAGAGCAACATACATTTCGTCTTCATTCTCATTTTCTCTCTTTCTCTTTTTTTCTTTTACTCTCTCTCTCTCTCTCTCATTTCATCCGTCAGAACGATAAATCGCAGATTTATTGCGGTACGGTGCTTACCCGTGGATGAAAAATATTTTATTCATATTGAGAAGGAAGGGATGGAAGAAGAGGGAGCGGAAAGGAAAGAGAGAAAGAGAGAGGAAATTAATTTTATTGTACCTAACACAAGTGGGAGATACGTAATATAAAATGTAATGAGAATCTCGGGGAACCTCATTATGAAGTAAATACAATATGACAAAAAATATATATGAAACAAAGTATACGAAAAAAGAAAAAATTAGTATACACTTAACAGCATAGTGTATAGTAATATAAAATGAATATAATTTATAACTATTGCATCCAATTTAGCTTTCTAAGCATTGGAAAAAATGATGGCATGACAGATAAAAAAAAGATTTACATGCTGCGTTATAAAAATTAGAATTCTACACCTCTCCGGTTTCTTTATAAAAAAAAAAAAAAACAGAAATTAAAAATGCTAGGTATCGTATATGTATACATATCTACGTTAAAAAACTTACACGCGATAGTTAATAAAACAGAGTAGCTCGAGTGATTATGAGGGAAAAGATATTATGAAAATTTCACCGGTCTCGTTTCAAGAGTATCGACTTTCCAAGTTTTTAATATAGGAACGGCTAATAGTCGGCCGGTAGAAAGCGTAAAATCTATCGTAATAAATATCTACGCTCGCGTGGAGAGTCTGCGGAAAATACAGTGATACACTTATGGAAAACTCCTAATTTCGATTATCCTGAATGCCCAGTCATTCACAAACAATTAATTATTAATTACTATTGCTATACATAAATTTGCAACTACCAAGCTACCGACTGAGGTAAATAATTAATATACATTCATTTATCATCGAAACGAAGAAAATAATAAATTTCATAATTAAAATCACCCAAAAATGGCGGACGTATCCCAAAGGGGATAAAAAAGGTCTAACTACGTTCCTGCCGCATCGTATTCCACGTAAACGAAAGACGCGACGGTGAATCCCTGTCGCGAATTAACACGACTTATGCATAAAACGCTTCTTAACATTGCAAAAAGACTGTCAAATGTCGACGCGATCGATAAATCACTCGACGAGCGAACGAACGCACGAACGGAGATGAAATTCGTGAAAAAAGAGATTCGATGCTTCTCTGAGAAACGCGCGCACTCGTGTCCGACCTTGAAACGCGCGCGAGTTAAAGACGGCTCCTCTTTTTTCTACCGTCGCGAGGAGGAGAGTGAGAAATGCGATTTAAAACGAGTTGGTGAAACTTTCTACGTTCGTGTTTCCCCGACGGAATGAGAGGAAAACATATCGGATTCTATTTATATTATTGTTACGCTAAACATCGGTTAGCATGCGAAAGTGTATATATTAATTAATGTAATAGTGTAATAATAGTAATTAATATGTAGACAAAGATTATCTATGGAAGTTTAAAAAAAGTTGAATAAAAAGGCGGGAAATTATTGGACCACGTGCGATAATCTGGCAGAGGCTACTGTTGTATTAAAGCCAGAAAATTAAGGGACTCGTGAATGGGAATGAATCGAGCAAAGGATCAAGATACGTTTATTAGTAATAACGACAAAGACATGAAGAGAGAGAGAGAGGAGGAGGGGGGGAGAAGAGAGGACGGATCGATGAACGTGTAATTGCTACTCGAAGGGAAAACGCTGGCAAAGGGAACATCGTCGTCGAAGCTGCCTGTGTAACACGCTCGCCCCACCCTCTCCGACAGGCTAATAACTTTTCCAAGAGAAGTTAATTAATACGGTCCTCTCTTTCTTTCGCTTACTCTCTTTCTCTCCTCCATCTACATCTCCTATCGACCATTCGCTCGAACAAAACGACGAAGGACACGATCGAGTTCGTTACGGACGAACCGGAGATGAACTTCCGTAAGATTTACTGGAAAGATTTTTTATCGTTTTGACCGTATACGAAAATCGGCGATCGCACTATTGCGAGAGTGAATAATAAATTTTGAATATGTATGCATATGGATATAGATGGTAATTCAAAAAGTTTTCATAGTTTTATGGAAAAGTTTCTTTTTTTTGGACCGGATGAAAAGATAATCTGCAATAAAAATCACACTAAAATAGTACGTAACGCGATTGTAACAAATCCTGTATAAATAATATAAAAGGTAACGCAGAAGAAGCGAACGGTTGTTAAAAATGTATAAAAATTTTATTTTCGAGTATTTCATTTATTCCGACATCAAATTATAAAGTATAATGTACGTACGATGATTTTTGTTAAGCTAATTCTAAAATACTGTCACACAAATGTCCTTAATGTCCAAGAAATATTAAATTTAAAAAGTTACGAATTTGTTAAACCAGTTCGTTTCTTTTACGCTACCCTGTATAATAAAACATTCAAGTTTAGGATAACCAACGATCTAAAAATCTCACAGAAACTAAATTAGATGAATCACTAAGTATATTACGGTATAACGATAATTTTTAAACTTGTCCTTGGCAAGGCAAAGATCAAAGTGTAAAAAAAAAAAAAAATCAAAGAACGTCGATAACAGAATCACGAGATACTCGTGTTCCGAGATATTCAGGTTAAGTGTAACGCACCGAGAGAGTAAAACTGGTTCCTAATCTGAATCTCTCGTTCGAGAGAGACTCGCTCGCGAGACGTGTTACCACTACTGTAACACAACGTAACGTTCGTTATGACGCAATAGAAAACAAACGAGGATTTCAGTTTACGCTGGATGGGGTGCCTCTCCTCTTTCGAGGGAAAAAAGGCCTCGGAGGATTTCCACGAATCGAAATTGCAAAACGAGAATAACTCTCTCGGTAGGGACACTCGTTCGTTTCCGCGAGACGCGCGTTCTCGCGCAGCTTCCGAGAAACGAGTCTTTGTTTTCTTTATCCGGCGAACAATGCTCGCGAAAATCGCTGAGAACGTAGAAAAATATTCGAATCCTGCCATTTTTCCTCTCTGCCTTTGAAACATTCTTATCGAAGGAATTTCTTTAAGTCGAGATAATTACGAGCGATAATACGCGATATATCTTATTCGGAAATTATCAGCTACAAAATTAAACGCGAAAAACGATTCTACGTACAGCGATACTAGCATAACTTTTCGTATTTCATATTCGCAATCAAAGAAAATATTCGATTCGAACGTTCGCGCGCTATTCGAATTTCCCAACCACCAACTCGCTCTGTGATTGGCTGATTTTGTTCTACACAGTAACGAATAATTTGAACGAAACAAAACACGAGCAGGTTAACCCGTTTGAAAATTAAACATATTTATCTACGAAAAACGTACATACACGTCGCTCACGCATCCAAAAAGTTAATAAGAACAAGAACAAGAACACAAACAACATTCTCCGATCGCCCATCGAAGGTCGGTAAAAAGAACAGGACTTACCGAAAGTGCTAAATCATCGTCGAACGAAGACGGTGTTTGGTCCGGGTCGTAAAAAAAAAATCGAAGCTATCGGTATCCAGCGGAGACAAGCAAGGTTACTGGTAAGCGTGTAGAAAAAAGGAGAGGAACACGTATACTGGCAGCTTCGTGAACTCGTCGAAAGATCCTCGAACTTGAATTACTCTCGTCCTTCGGATATCTCTCCGTCTCTTCGAACTCTTCTTTGTTCGCACGCTCGAGAGAGATAGAAAATGAAGTAAAACTGATCCACTCACTTAAAAAGTAACGAACAAAACTACGTATCGCGCGCAAAATCGAACGAGTAGCCGGTTTCGAAGCACGCGGCGTTGACAGCGAAGTAGTTAGGTCCGTTATAACCTAAACCGGAGATGCCAGGCTTCGGTGTACGGGGGTGGTAGGTCGTGTTGGCATGAGAGAGACAGAGACACACACGTACACGGCGGCGGGGGAGAGGAAGATAAACGTAGTATCGGTGATAATAAGAGAGACAGAGACGGATGATAAAACACACAACACAGACACGAGAGAAGGGTACATAAAAACTGGAGGACGCGTAAAGCCGATGGCACTAACGATCGTTCTCTCTCTCTCTCTCTCTTTATCTCTCTACACTCCTACTCTTCTAATCTCACGAGTAAGGAACACTAGAAACGCGAGGATAACACACGGAGACACGAACCTTCTCAACGAGGCATCCGCGATCCGCGGAAGGACTGTCGTCCAGCCCGCGCGCCCCGCCACTCCGCCTCGTGCCAGAACTACGTAGACGGGGGGTGGAGTGGGGGAACGCGATGGTTCACTGGTGGGGGGAACGGCAAGCAACCCAGACGAGCGAGACGGAGCACGAGAGATTCCCGGAGCTTTCGTCGGCCAGGTGGCGCGCCGCTTCCCGTTGGGAAAACTTCGAGTGGAAGAGAGAGAGAGAGAGAGAGAAACGTGCCGCCAACACCACGGCATCGCCCAATCTCGGATAAAGCGAGAGGGATGATATTATATCAGGTACGTACACACTTCGGGGGTCCTGGGGTCATAGTTCGTTTTATTAGATAAAATTAGTAGCTTGGTTTTTAGGCACGACCGCAGGGAGTACCTTATTTAGGAATATTTTGTTCTTTAGTTTTGTCGGGGGTAGGGGGTTAGGTTATGTAGAACGAGTGAGATAGAATAAGTATTAGAACATCGTTAGCTACTGTTAGTTTAATAGTGTTTTATAATCGTTCGATTTTAAGTATTTATTTAATATATTTATTCAAGTTTCATGTATTCGACAGATCGAGGTTCGATCTGTGACGAAGGTGTGGGAGTTTGAAAAGATGCCAGTCCTGAACCCTGGTTAAGTCGGTCGTTTGGCGGGGCTGGAGTTGAGGAGAAAGAAGGGCAGAACGACCACCGAGTCGAACGACCGGTCGAGTTTGCGCACTGGACAAAGTATAACCGAAGTATAAACTTTTTCCGTGTTCCAGTGAGATCGACTGTGCGCCTCGTAAACTGTCACAGGTATATCTTTCTTACGTTTCCCGATCTACCTTATCGACACGCCTCTCTTCTTTCCTACCTTACCACCACATTTAAAAAAGGTATAATTCGTGCGTCGCGACGTACTTCGATCGAGGCTCCTTATTAGAATATTTGCTGGCAATCAGGTTAATTTGTGAAGTAAGTATGAATATTCTTATGATTTATTGTTCGAGGATAACGTATTTTATAATAATATCACTTATTTCGTACATAAAACGATCATGACGTACTACTCTGTTACATACATCGGAACATTCAGGTTATTCTTGTAAAATAGATCGAGAATCAATTCTTTGAAGAACATTTACTAGTTAATTATTGAAATTAAAAAAAGTATGTGGACTCTCGCGTGTTCGTGTAATAAAATTCGAATTTTTGACAAGCTCGTAATATCTTACAGACATTCGTATATTAAATAATTGAAATATTTCTAAGTCATAACCACCATCGCATAACGTACGTGTAATCGAGGAACTCTCCATAAAGTCAAGTTCGACAAAAATGTCACGATCGAGGTATGCGATCGATTTCCCACGTATGGAACGAAGTTATTCGCAAAGGAGATCACGTTCGAATCGAAGGCACGCCCTCGCTTTTCTTTTTCACCGTTCGTGAAATGTTAGTAGGTCTGTTTAAACTTACCGATATATGTAAGCCACGACGCCGAAAGGATTCTCAATCTCGAGCCACCGCCGTTCTAACCTCGACAACTAGTCGCGATTTAACGTTCCATGGATTGGGTGTGTCTGTTCGTTCGATTTTTTTTACTTGCTTATTCTACAAAAGAGTAGCATTCGAAAGTGTTGAAAGTAGTCGATAAAACGGATCGTCGACTTTTGTATCGCAGTAATGTGGTAAACCTCAGGAAAACGGAAATAGGATAATGCAAATATATGTCGGGGAACACGTGCGCGAGATTATTCATTCTTAATTTTTAATAAGCGATTTAATTTTTTCATCGTTCCCGTGTTATATTTCTTTTCTATATTTTTCATTTTATATTTATATCTGTTATTCTGTTTAACTAATTAGTTATTCGAATCAACTCTCCGTTAATTAAAATATATAAACAATTTATAGCTAACATTTTTATACGTTTCAATAAAATTTCTGCTGTTTCGATCGTTCTAACGATAAATATATTTTGTTCGTTAAAAGAAAATACACGATGGGAAAGAACATCGAGTCGCTTGCGATTATGGGATGCGGTACCCGCATATGCGGTACGTCGTGGCAAGAAACTTCCTCCGCGACTAATCGAATCAACTGATCCTCCAACCTCGAGACGCGACACCATGCTTTAATTACTGCTCAATCTCGCTTGAGCCAGCCTTAATCCATTGACGTAACCTTGAAAGTAACTCCGAACCCTCGTCTACAATTTGTTCTTCAAATTCGAGCTTTAGCTTTGCACGTATAGTTCGTTAAATTACCTTTATGTGTACCTTCGAAGTTGTGTGTCGAAATCACTTGATCTTGCAATAATATTTGAATGTTGAATATAATTTTAGTATTAATATTTTGAAAATGATTTAGAAATATGCACGAAGAGTATATTAGGAACGATTTTTGATTAGGAGCGATGTCGAATGATTTCAAAGAGATTTGACGATCTTTTGGTACCCAAAATAAAATCGTCGAGATTCTTTGTGACAAAAAGACATAAAGGATCGGCCGTAGGATAAAATCGTTATCGAATCCACTTACGCTTTATGACAGGCGCGTTCGTTTTCAGGATCCTCCACAAATCAGAGATGATCTCGTCGCGGTGCGAATAAAAGTTATCGTTACGAGCCGCTCGAGGGTGATTTCGATGGCCAGGGGAAAAAGATTCGAAAAGAGAAGATCGACGATAGCTCGCCCAACGAGAGCCTCGAAAAATAGGTGATTCGTGTTTGAGCTAAAAAGCCAAACGCGGACGGTGCTCTCTCCGCTTCCTTCTCCCTCGTTCTCGTTAGCTCTGTCGATCGTATTGGAGGCACGATGAGAGATAAAAACGAGCGAATTAACGATCCGCCATCGAAGCTGATGTACGCGATGTTACGTTCATAAAATCGCTTTATACACCGCATGCAAATGCATTTGGGCGAGAAAAACGAAAGCGTATCTTCTATACCGGGTGTCAGCCATTTTGTTCTGTAAGTTTATTAACCAGCAACGTCTTTTACACGTGGCCATATTTTTATATCGCATTTTTTATATTATTTTTCGTTTTATACACATATTTATTTTATTTTTATTTTACTTTTATTTTGAGAAATATATAATAGTTTGTATATATTATAAAAAATGATTCAACTTGTATTATAAATTTTGTCAAAAATATATAGGCGATAGTGTGAATACATTTATAGCCATATCATCGATAACAGGATATCCTGTATACGTAGCAACAGTTTTACAGGACACCCTGTATATACATATACACGTAAACGGGAAGAAGCTGTGGTAACAGATGCGCCTCCGGCTCGGGCAACCACGATCGCGTGAATGTCGGGAAGCCGCGTTGGTTCAGGGGGATAGAGAGAGACACGTCGTCGTCGACGTCGGCAACGTTCGACTCTGAACCGGACCACCGAAAGTGTAAAAGTTCTTTTCCCCGTTTGATATATAACCTAGGATTTCTCACCATTAATAATATCGAGCATAAGCTATCAATTTCTTTCTTTTATGTGTTGGTAAGATAAAAGTAAACCGCTGTTATACTTCGATAAAACATTTATTTAATTTTTTCTGATATCCAGAGTTTCAGAAATTATAATATTAGCGGTTTTTTTTATTTTTTACAAGTGATTTAAATTCGATTGCGATTAATAAAAAGACAAAAATGATCGCACTACTTTGGGTTCGTACTACGTTCAAATGAAACGGCTCATATTACGTATCGTATAACGTATCTTAATTATTAGTTAAAAATGACTTTGTTCATCATAACGACTGTAAAAGAAAAATCTAAAAAATGCACTTTAAATGCGAGAATTCAGCTTGCACGTCAAAGAACGATGAAGAATCTTCCGCCTTGTAAAAATGATAAAAAAAGCAAAAGAGTCGTACGTTCTTGTTAAACAGATAGCACGTAAAAAAAAGTATAGCATGAACGTATCTCTTGTTGTTCGGCGTGCCAATATTTTCATTATTTCGCGCACATACCTACCAGTAAATTCATTTTAATGAAAAATAGGGAGATACGAGACGAATGAAAAAAAAGAGCAGAAACATCTACCAAAAAATTGTGCTTGCGACTTGGTATTTGAATTATTCCAAAATTAAGGGACGATTAAACTAACCTAACTTAAAAATTCTGTACACTTACAATCAATCTTAGGCTACGTATTTTACGCTATTCTAATCGCGAATGAACTTATTATTTGTTATTAAAAAATATGAGACTATGGAATAGGTTATGATAAGCGGCAAGAAAAGTAAGAAGAGTAGACTACGATGATTCTAAATCTAAACGATGAGATAAAAGACCTACAAAATGACACGATTGTAGCAGGGAGGGGAGGCAAGGGCTAGGTAATATTTGGATCGAGTAAAAAATTCGTCGTTAAGGGGTACATTATGTCGTCAGTCCACGTGTTACGCGTAATGGTAAGAGATTGCTTGGTGAGGCCAACGGGGATCGCTTATTTCAGGGATTATCGAAGCTTCCAGTTTCTAAGCTCCCTGTGTGATCTACTTTGTTCCAGGCCAGTGACTATTGGACAGACCATCCCACCTCGCTTTCAGCTTCCACGGCTTTTCTCTGTCTCTTCGGAACGTTTCATTTTCGAGACTCTCGGATAAAGGGAGTCATTCAAAGTGGTGGACGATGGGAAGGGTTGGTCGATTTCCTGTGAGATTATCCCGATAAGGAAAATCAAGGCTGCTGAAA
>JAIFRP010000026.1:6921367-6937982 GCA_032403825.1 Odynerus spinipes
TCATCCTGCAATCTATAATCAAATCTCCGTTTTTGGGACGTTCGTTATTTTTTATATAACATAATTACAATTTCTACTCTATTAAATCAATTATAATATATGCAACATTTACTTGTTCTATGTTTAAAAAACACGATAATATCTGATGTTACACGCACACGTACGCGTGTCTGAGTGTATTAGTCTTTATCCCCTTAGGGGAATCGCATCGACAAGCGAAGGTAAGGTAAGCCGGCAAACGTTAAATCCAGTTCTCGCGTAACGTCCCATAAAACCAGTTTCACTGAAGTTCCTTGGGCAAGCCAGGAGAGCGTCACGATTTATCATCGACCTTTACAATCGGCCCTTACAAGATAATCCGTTCTATACGGAGCATACCTTGACGTATACACGCCGTGCGGTGCATAGGGTTAACGCGATAAAACCTTATTCGTTTCTCGCGTATTTTAAACGCTCGTTTAAGGTTTTGCAGATACTGGATGGTTGTTGGTATGATAACAAAATGGTTAGTAAGCTTTTTTCTTTCTTTTTACACGTCAGATCGATAGGATCGATTTTTCAGTAGAAAAAAGCGAGGTATCACGTCGACGCGCGGATTTTGAAAAGCTTTCACTTATCTAGAGGACGATAAATGATAAACGTGAATTCCATCGACGTAGATAAGTATGTCGGTGAAATTTTTCTTGCATCATGCGAAAACTGATTTCACGGTATTATATACGTGCTACGTGTGCATTTTCATGAATATTCTATGGTAAATACGCGTCTAATCTGTATCGCATCGATCGCGTCTCTTGTTAACCTGATTATCTTGATATTATCTATCTTCGATCAGGGCTCAACGTTATTGGCAGATCAGTTACAAGATACAGCTTGCATTTGACTTCTCGTTATCATCATCGTTGTTCATCCGATCGTTATTATCATAGGTTGTTAACTCGAGTCCTTGTTTTGTTCTTCTGCTTGATTCAATCTCGTTTGATGCTTCGATACCGATTAAATAATCATTTCACATATTTTCAATTCGACATGACTGACAGTAGTAATTTGTCATCGAACTTCAAGATTACGGTATAGAAATTTGTAAATAACACATATTAAGTAAATCTTTCCATTTTTCTCACCTCGTTTTTATGCGGCACATCAATACTGTTAAGTGCTACGCTCTCCGGAGTATTTGCCTCTTCCACAGGTTGCTGAATCCCAAAAATAAAACGATACATGACAGAAGTGAAAAGTGAACCTCCAATTGGGCCGAACCAGTAAATCCAATGGTGATTCCAATAATTGTTCCAAAGCGCTGGACCCAGAGATCTCACAGGGTTCATACTGCACCCCGTGTATGGTCCAAAAGCTGTGGCTAATGCTGCGACTGTAAAACCAAACTTTATCGATATACTGTCAGTGTTCTTCTCGTTTCTTCGATCCCATATAGCACAGGCAACCAACGTCAGGATGCCAGTTGCTATTCCTTCCAATAGGAGACCTTGAATCGCGGAAAGGTGTGGGTGGAGATCGGTTACGCAGAATTTGTCGAGCTCCTCGATTCCTTTGGTTGTTAGGTCCTGTCTTGGTGTCACCACCTGTACATTGGGATTAGATCGTTCTTAGAATGTTTCTTTTTGTTATCTTCTAAACTTTAACACGAATATTTATTATTTTAAATTATTGTCAAACTCAATTATCTTGAGACAATTTAGTTCCTGTATTTTGTTAAAGTAGTGGCTATGTATTTGTAAATTTTATTCGTCGATTGGTATAATATTTTTCCTCTTTTTCGCAAGTGGTTGTGGCACTGATTATATTATCAAGTGAAATCTGAGGGACTGAACCAGATAAAGTTTATAAAGTAAACTCTAGATAAATGATACTCCAAGCTGGAAACGTTCCCATTTAAAATGACGACCATGAAAACAAGAGCGTACCTATACATTCGCTGGTGCGACGCGACGGTTCAAGACCTTTTTACTTTATAATTCAGAGTGCACGACGTATCGCTGACAACGAGAGGACGAATTGCGACTTTCGCAGTGCGATCGACGATAACGTCGGACTAACGTTTTTACTAAGGCCAAACTCGGCATAGGTTGGAAAGAACTCGGAGTGAACCTTGAATAACTACTTCCATATCGTTAAATGGTTATTATTATTGTAACATTGCAATTTCTCGATATACTATCGTGTTGTATTAGTATTTGGTGTTGATATATGCTATATATAAATAGGTACGAGTTAACGCGTACGGTTCAATGAACCGTATCCAATGATATCGTGGCTATTGGTATTTGCTGATAATGTTAGTGGATTTAGTAGTTGTTTTAAAATATTGAAAATGAAAATTAGGTTAGTATGAAAGTAGTGGAAGTATTTTAAAGATTTTAAATAATTTAGTGAATATTTTAGAAAGTTAGAATTTACTTTAGAAAATTAATTGTCAATTTGGCAATTAATAATCAAAATACGATAGCAGTTTTAATGCCTTATATTGTTGACTTTTTTATGCGAATGCAAGAAATCAGTATTATTTTTCCTGTGAATAAAAACTGTTACACTTCCATTAAATCATTTTACCACATTATGATCTTTGATCTAAAAATTCTAACACCAGATTAAACGCTATTTCTATAGAAACGTGACTTGAATTTCCTAGCACTTCCTTGTTATGACAAGCGCAACGATGGCGATATTCTTTATCCCTCTCATACTCAAGCAAATGCAATACCATTTTTTGCTCAATCTTATATTCCTGTTTATATTTTTTTATGTAAAAACACAAGATCATAGATATTATCGATAGCTTCTACAGTTTAACGTCGGCAACGAGGTCGAAGCGTTAGAGAGGTTGCACTTTTACGAGAGCGAACGAAGAAGGGAGATAGAAAGAGGGAAAGATAGAGATAGATAGAGAGACAGAGTTAGAGGGAGAGACAGAGATAGAAAACGGTGCGAGATATCTAATTTCGCGCGTTCGCGTAATTAAGGAGTAATCTCGTTCAACGAGTTAATCGCCTCGAGCGCGTCTAGCCAATTTCTTCCTTCCTTTTTCTCTATTTGCATCATTTTCTTCTTCTAATTCTGCCAATACCAACCTTTAACATGCCACAACCCAATATGGCGCCTAGCGTTTGCGCGAAGATATAAACTAAGGCCTGCGGGATGGTTTTCTTGCCGAGGACGACAGCACCCACGGTGATGGCAGGATTAACGTGCGCGTCACTAATGTGTCCAAAGCACTGTGAAACAAGAGACAAAAAAATGAGAAAGAGAGAGAGGGGGGGAAGGGAGAGAATTAACGTTTTTGGGTCTCTGGCCACCAGCTAGGGGAAAGAAATGTATATAAAAAAAATGGCGGAGAAAGAATGACCATTTTTTGCTTTCATGTACGTGCGTGGTTTTTTAATTTTACTTTTTTTACCGTTTTTTTCGTCAAGCCAGGAACGAGGCACTTTGTTAACGTGGGGCGATATAATGAGGCCAGGCTAACGATGCCCGTAATTAAAATTTTTTAGACGGTTCGAAGGAGTCGGTGCCACTTTTAGGGTAATTTGAGTTTGGAGTTTTTGAAAAATATTAATTCGGATCTTTTTTAACACAGACATCGGTCCGATATATTTCGAAATCGTAGAAATTTTATGTACCTGAATGACTATCATAACCGACAGACCAAAATTCAAGGTAATTTGCAAATGAGGTGGGATGACACCGAGACTACCGACACATCCCATACATCCAAGGAACACCAACATCGATGTGCCGAGCATTTCGGCTAATCCAGTAACGATGGTATTCCTCATTGCACCTTCCTCTTGCACAAACTTTTTAAAACCTGCAAAAAGAAAAATAACGGCTATTTATATATACAAACTGTGACGCGCTTTATGCAACTGTTGTTTTTTTTTTTTTTAAATCGTGAAGACGAACTTTGTTCCGAACACACCACTGTCAATTGTAATTGAACACACACACACACACATATACAAAAACCTTGCACACAGGTGTTAACAAGGACGTGGTGTTTGTTAATACAGGTGCGTTTAGTATTTCGAAGCTATAAAAGAAAATGTCACGTGAATATCGATCGTATATTTACCAGTTACTTTTAATGCAATCAAAAGGGATTTCTTTACTGACATTTAGTTAATATCGTAGGTCCAACATGATCCTGTTATAAAATGTGATTTTTGAACTATTTTTTTAGAAAACAAATTTTTATTAATTTCGTATGGTTAATTAGAAAAATTTAAATGTCAAGGTCTCACTTGAAAAACCGAGAACCGTCAGTTTAATGTAATAGGCAAGAAGACTTAACATTCGATGCAAACATCATTTATATTCATGGAATTCACTCTTACAAAATCATTATCGCGCAACGGACGATTTATTATTACAGTTCACTTTGCGCCGATGCGCGAAATCGTCTTCGGTAACTTTTACTTTTCTTTTTTTTTATTTCTAACCGAATGAACATTTTTGATGATAGCATATGAAAAAAATTCAGTTACGTTATCATGTTTTATCTGTTATCTTCTCTCGTATTTCCTAATCAAAGATTGCGAAAGTTGGTCTTACGATGTCTGGAAATAAATTATGAACCCTTAATGCAGCATTAGATATAATTTCAAAGTAGCAGGAATTTCCATTTTTTCTATGTGTTATAAAAAAAAAGTTATAATTATTTGCATTCACGATAAGTAAAAAAAATTCGGACTGCAACCTAATGGGTTCGACAAACATTTTAAACGAAAACATTATTTTTCATCCTAATTTCATATGGAAACGTTTGCGACGTGAACAGAAAGTAGAAAAAAAATATTACATTCGAGGTGAGTTCTTTCTATTAGCATATAGAGCGATAAGATCGAGCCGGGGAAAATAAAAGATCAGGGTGGTGGTCTTACCATAACGCCAGGACATCTTCAACGATTTATCAGAGACTCTCGGCGTGTTGTACGCGGACCGACTACCACCGATGGAATAACTTTGTTGAGTACTGTAGCTCGAACTTAACTAGCTCGAGTTTCTCTCTCTCTATATATCTAAACCTCTATCTCTCTCTGTTTCAACAAGGACGTACGTAACTACATACGCTGTACATACATACGTACATACATATGTACTTACATCGTGTGGACTAACGTGCCGTACATCGCTATGTGAGTACTCATTGAAAGCCGAAAAGCCACTATGTATCTCGACATTGTACTCGAATTAGAATTTCTCGTTACATCTGAGAAAGAGAGTTTGAGAGATGGAGAGAAATTGGGAGAAAGTTTCATTGTTTTTCTATCAGCCTTTTTTATCTCCATTGTGTCATATTCTGACATTTTAGTTAATGGTTGTGTAGATATTTTTTACTCGGATTAGAGCAGAGATTAGTATAGAGATTAGAAATTTAATATTTGTCAAATATTAGGAATATTTCATGATTGATAATGAATTTAATGTTGTCTTTCGATTTTTCTTTTCAATATGTGCAATTAACGGTGGCAATGTCGCTTCTAATTCCTCTTCATCGACTAATCGAAAATTCCTAATACACGTGGGGCTCGTGCTAGAAGATAAACAATAATATTGACCACTGCTTCACGTCCACTCAAAGGGAGACTCGATGGTCTATAAATTGAAAATTATCGGATTAAGCCAATCGATCGATCACGTTTCAGGAAAATTATAGAATATCGAATAGATTAGAATTCTAGAACATCTAGATATCTAATTAATTCTTAATATGTGATCCGAATTTTAAACGTGATATTATCATACATACATATATTATTAATAATCTCTAAATATTATTTTTAACTATGCTTTTACTTCTATTTTCTAATATCTGCACTTTAAATCCTTTAAACAAATTAGTTACATCGCGTGACTAATTATTACCCGTTCAAGTACACACGCACCACTAGGGAAGCGTTTTTCACGATGATACCGAGCCATGCTACGCCGATCTACGTTTTCCGGCATGTTGACATCAAAGTTGCAAACGCACTGGCATATCATGAAAAGAGGGAGTAAGCTAGAGGGTGAGAGGGAATGAGGGTGCACGTCACTAGGAGCGTCGAACTCGAGGTGGAAACAGCAACAAGGATAATTATGGTAGGTAATTACCTCTACCTGCAGTCGAAGGATAGCATCGAGGAAGCAGCCACTCGACTGTACTCGCCAAGAGAGGGAAAGAGAGAGAGAAACTTTTACACTTTGCTTTGAAGCAAGAAAGGGGAAAAGTAAAGTGGAAAAGGGGGTGAGCGTGAGAAGGGTGGGTGAGAGAAAGAGAACGTCCAAGAAAGAAAATTAAAGGTAAAGAAACATTAAAGAATAGTCCCGTATTTATTTCTCTACTATACTCTTTGTCGCGACGATAACGAATTCAACGAAGGGAAATTGTTTAACAGTTAAATAATACGTGAGATTTTTAATTTGAATGTTGAATAAATACCCCATATAATATCATCATTTTCTTCGAATCTCAAGCACAACATTCGCAAATCACTTTGGAAAGCAAACCCGTTTACCAATTCGTGATCAACATTTAGATCAGTTCAGCTAAACTGTACTTGGGGGGGGGGGGAATCGCGAGCAACATTCGCGTTATCGGCCGTGTTAGCTGAGTAATGTCCTCGTGCACTGATATATCTAGTCCAGCACGTGCATTTAGTCTTGTGCCGATACGAGCTAGGGTATTCCGTGCAGCTAATGCGCCGCTAGCCGGAAACATTTCCACATTCTGATTTTCAAGCCTGGATGGGGTTGCCGCTAGCACGATCCAGCCACTCTCGAACGTTGCGGTCAACGCGGTTAGCTTCTCCATGTAGCAAAATGTCATAGAACGACTGGTCATATTTCCCTCTTCAGTGGCTCCGTGTCTGCCCGCAATTCGAGTATCATCGTGTCATTCAAATTATTCCTTCCGATTCATTCGTTACTTCCGAATTCTAATTTTTATCTAATTTCGACCGTTTATCACGCGACACTCCATTAATTAATCTCGATTATCACGTTGGTTTTTGTGACACTGCGACGATGATTATGAGATAATACGGTAAACTCTGTAACGAGGTTCTTGTTTCGCGGAAATTGCAGCTTTAGCAATATCAGGAGTCATAGAATTAGAAATGTTAGTTGTTACAACTGTCCTCGGCACGGAATCAGGAAGTTTCTAATTGCAAGCTTGGTGTATATATATATATACGGACTTGCTAATTAGCTCTGGTTGCTTCATATCTACTATAAACAACGAATCTACGTGTATCGTGTTACTTTATTTTTCCATAATCAAGGTTTATCCTCTGGATTTATCATTCCGTGTTAGAAGAGTGTCTCGTGTAATCTTTATCCCTGTTATATACGAGATCTATCGTCATTTTCAGACCGTATGCTAAAATTATAGTATTCTCTCAGAACCGTGTTATATGAGGATTATTTGTGGTACTCTAGACATTGTCTTCGTCACCGTCATCTGCGATTCTCAATCGAGAGACTCGGAGACTGAATGAATTTACATTTTGATGGGACGACGTATCGTGGATTTGATCGTCCAATCTTCTCTCCTCTCTATCACACTCTTTCTTTTTTCGATTTCGTAATAGCCAACTTCGCCTTCTATAAGCATTTGTTGCAAGCACTTGGTTGCAATTTCGCATGCATGATTAATTTCTCTTTCAGGGTGTGTCTCTGTGTGTGTGTGTAGGAGAGTGAGTCTCGCCATTTCATTGTAGCGGCCGCTTTTGCCAGAACGTAATCAAGTTTTACATTAAATTTTCTGAAATCTCCATCGAAGATGGACGACTCTGAAGACCAGATTCCTTTGTTGTTTTTGTTACACGAAGTGACCCTCCTATTATACGTAAATTTATATGATGGTATATCAAAAAATAATGAACAAAAATTGAAATTCTGTTTAAAAAAAATAAGAAAATTGAATGATGTGTTCGAAACACGTTTTGAACATTGTTGGGATCCTCGTATAACAAAAAGACTAAGTTAGAATGATGTACCTCAATTTATTAGTTTATTTATTGTTTATATTTAGCCTTATCGAAGCATTGAACTACTAATACACACGACAACAGTTTTTGTTACCAACTAATACAACAAAAGTTTATCCTATTTATTTTTCCATTTAGTTTATCGTTTATAGTTATTTTTACCGAAGCGTTTGAAGAAACACGCGCGATTTAATCATCATCGATAGTTCATCGATTTTTTTCGCGCGTACGAGCACGATCGAGCTCACGTAGGCGAATTACCGTATCGGATTTACCGTGCGGGCAACGATTGGCCGTATTTTCGCGTCCACGAATTCATATAAAACGAGAAATAATCACGAAGAGTGCGTCTCTCGTTTCCGGCCCTATCGTCGGAATCGATACAGTCTGCTTCGAAATAAAACCAAAAAGAGCAAGAAAAAACAGGAGGCGCGCGCGCGTACGATATGTGATTCTTGAATCGACTGAAAATGCATGTACGTGCTTTCCCCTCTTATTTTTGTTAATCATTTTTCTGTTTCCATCTCGTTCGACAAAAAATAAACACCCGTCGACGGTTGTCGCCCTACTCGATTTGCGGGAAAGACAAAACAGATGATAAAAAAATAACGTAATATGTTATTAGCGTGCGATTAATTCGCGTGATTTTTTTAACTCCGATAACAATGCTCGATGGAGCAATAAGAAGAAAAATATTATTAGAATTAAGTGTTACGAGTTCTTTACAAGCGATAGAATTATCAGTGGCGCCTATCTGTCTTTCGATTGAAACGCAACGCATAATTACTAAGTTATTACGATCGGACTTTCTTTTATCGGTCTCACTCGAGAGAGGTCCTTTGATCGATCGCTCTAGTTATCGCGATTTTTTTTATCAAAAAAACTTACGTGACGAAGTGGAATATTTTGTTTCGAGATATTTTGATGACCATGCGATTTTTTTCCTATCGGTGTTATTTGTTTTAAACGATACTGCCTAATTTTGCCAGTAATCCATTAAGTTTGATAAGATCGAACTTTTTGAATCCTCTTCATGTATTATGTAATGTGATTCAAAAAATCGAATGTCACGACGAATGGTTTTAAACGTGATTTTAAAAATGACTTAAAACATGATTTTGGATACAATTTCGACACGATTTTAAAAAAGGTTTTGAAAATAACAAAAATGAGTATAAATTCAATCGAGAATCACTGAAGAATCGAGAATCATTAAACGTGAAATTGAATGTCTTATTAAAGCCAGCCTCTACTTTTTTACAGCATCTTTTCCGTTTCCTTCGCGTCTTGCGCAGATTCGCTCATGCATGTTCAATGATCTTCCTATCTTATTACATAATACCATGAAGTTCCTTCTACATACTCGCTCCTTCGACACACCGATTGTTTCATTCTTCGTACCTCCGTACCATGGAAATAGCCAGCGTTAAGCCTCGGGGCTATGTATAGTTGAATAATTAAACGAAACGAGCGTATCAGCGAGTGGATACATGTACGTGTACGTACAATGTATATGTGTGTTTGCGAGCAAGATGTCTAACAATAAATCAAATCTGATTCAAACTATACGACGTTTGTTTATCTTTGACAATTTTTTTATTTTTTTCAATTTCATGATATTTTTCATTATTTTGTATCGTGTAACATAATCTTCTCGTTGTCTTATCAAACGAGCGACCTTCCTCATTGATGAATCTCGCTAATTGTGAGAGAGACCGTGTGATAGACGATGCATCGAAATCATAGTGTGAATAATTACATTGTGAGATGAGCGGAAGTAGTTTTGGCGTTCTCGGATTGTGTAATTAATGATAATTGATTAAGGATTAAGTCATGTTTTAAAAAAGATATTGCTTTTGAGCAACAATGTGATTTGTATCGGATGCAATGTTTATCTCAGTTAATGGGAATTAAATAATTTTCCAGAAATTTAAATTTAACTTTTTAATGTGCAGAAAATAACATTATTTCATATATTTCCAAAATTAATTTAATACAAAATTCTTCGTGTATTAAATATAATTTATTAATTTAACATGCTATCTAATTATTAGTTGAAATTGCTCAAATAACTAAGCGGTATTACATAATAACCGTCCCAATCGTAGAAAACGACCGTTCTTCATTACTCCACATTCGAAATCACTATAATTTACGATCGCGAGGTAAACTCTCATCAAAGTATCGATGTATCTCGTATATACTGATCTACGGTGAGCGCGCTTTAAAATTCAAATCGAGACGTAAATGCTGATTTTCCATTTTTTTTACAACATCGTTTTAGGATGCAAATCATTCCCCGTAAATCATACACTACTCTGGAATATTGTTAAAAGTAATCTTTGCGCACATATTTGCATAGAAAGAAGCTGAGAGCGGCGTATCTGATAAGCCGAGATATTTGACCTGAGCCGCACAATAAATAATGCAGTTCCTTGTGTTCAAAAATTACAAAGAAATTTTTTTAATTACTTGCTCCGTACAATGATATACATAATTAAGTGAGAATAATATAATATGTATAACAAATAAGTGAGTCGATAATATGGATTACGACAAATTAGTTTCATTTTCTTTCCGAACGAAAAGAAAATTATGATTTCTCGACATACTAAAAATTGACGTGGTGATCATTTTAATTCAAAACGTTCGTTCGGATATTAATCCTGAAAAGCACTTGATAAATTTTACTTTCCTACTCTGATGGATATAAGCTTTTAAAATATGAATATGGATGCGTATAAATTATACATAGTATGAAAAATAATATGTATAACTCATATACTACATGTTTTTGTTTAATCCTTCCAAATATTAAAATGTACCGGACGAGTCATTGAAAATCAGAACATTTTTAAATTTCGTAAACGAACACAGAAAAGTATCTACAAAAATAATAACCGCGATAATACAACATATGAATTATACCTAATATAAATACTAATAAACAGTAAAAAATATTCAAACTCTTCCAAGTGGATACCACTCAAATAGTCCACCCTATATATCAACATCTCTCATATCGCTTGTTCGACACACCGAAAGTTTAAATTACACGATGTTCATCAACCATTAAAGATAAACAATTCCACGAAGGTAGCAGAGAAAGATGCCACCCAATCCACGTATCGTACCATCCTCGAAGACACTTTGATCGTCTCAAGGATGGCGGGGTGGGGGGGGAAGCGTTCCCGGTTCCTAACGAAGCCCCTTTAATCTTCGATCCGCATAGAATCGGCTAATTTCGCAGGAACGCCATCAGAGAGATTATGCAGCAATTAGTCGCATGTAATCTGCCTGTTAGACGGATAAACGGCCTCGCTCTCTTGTTACCTGTGTCCACGTATGTGTGCATAGTCACACACATAAACGCAATGCTTCGATAAGCTAGAAGCCGCACGAATTGGCCAAGCGATAATACGCGCACGCTTGTTGATGACCTGTCAAGAAAATGTCACGATCTTTCTTCTCCGTCCTAAAAATATGATCTCGTGTACTACGTTATCTGAGTTATTCTCGTCGTTTCGAGAAAACACGAGGCACTCATAAATTTCGTCAATTATTTTTATTCGTATCTGTTTATTTTGTTGCTAAATGAACGACTCCCTTCCACCGTTGCTACTGTTTTCGTTTTCTTAGTTCGAGAACGATTCGTTTCACGAGTAGGCCACCTTTTAAGTTATTAAGGTCGAATGGCCTCATGGTGGCTCGTTACGCTATCGTTTCAACGCGATATACGAGTACAGAGCGAACATAATGTAAGTACTACATGTTTCATTACGTTGAATCGAACAAAATATCTTACGACACTTCTTTTCTTAGTTTTTTCTCCAGAAAACGTCGAACCGAAACATTCGACACGTTTCTTCGATAATTACAACAACTTTATACACACGTTCGAAAGTCCATTCACGTTTAAATTCTGACGAAACCTGAACGATACGCAATAGTACGTGTCATCGTGCATCGGCGTGCAGTCGTAAATCGAACGAGGGTCGAAAGTGCAAGAATTATCTCGAATGTGTCAATAGTGCAAAATGTTCTTCTATCTTCCCGGTCCATGGAAATTAACGGTGCAGATTATAATGGGTTTATTCCATTGCGTGCATTACGTTGCGAACGTATAATATTTAGTGGCTCATCAATTAGGATATCATCGATAACAGTGGCGAAGTAATTTCTTATCGTGCGATTTGAGTTTAGATAATGATCGATGAGTTTAAGAGCTTCGAGAGATTAAAGTTGTGTTTTCTTTAGTGCTTGAATATGCAGTCGAATTTGGAATTCGTCATCGTTCATGGATGACGAACGCATAATCAAATCTTTCTTTTTTTTTTTTAATCAATTTAATATTACTCGAAGCACAAAGAACTTTATGCTAAAACAGAAAACATACAACGTTGATCGCAAGAAACGCGTGCAGCCGACGAAAGAATAAAAAAAAACGACTTCGACCTTGAGATTTGCATCGTGATCTTCGGAGTAGATCGTACGTTCTTTATTTTGTATTGTAGCGCGCATGCGCATAGGCGCCTGGCGCCCTTCGCTCGTAAAAACGACGATAATTCCGTAGCAAGATTCCAGGAAGAATTCCGAGTTTACGTCGTTACTTTGTGCAAACGGTAATTCCAAAGCCCATGAGATCCTTGGAATTCTTTCGATAAACGAGAGGAGATCGAAAAAGAGGAGACGTTCGGAAAAAGTTTATCAAGTTTCTTTTATATTCGTATCTTTTTAACGTCGAGTGTTCTCGGGCGAAAAAAACTGAATGAAATTATGCGAAACATCGTCGAGTTGTTGAACGTCAGAGTTTTACATTTATTTATAAACTTTATTTAAAAATCTATAGTCCCATCTTCCACGAGAGCGAGATAAATCTTTTTTTTTCTTTTTCCAACACGAGATACAACGTCCATTTCTAACTAAAAATACTCACACGACGTTGCGATTTATTTCAATCTCGTTTTTTTCCCACTGTCCTCGTTCTCGATAAAGATAGATCGAAGAATTCGCCGAAAGAGCGGGCTTTTTGAACGGTCCAAACGGTCAAACAGCAATGCTTTCTACGAACTTGTACTCGATCAATAGTCACGTGACCAGTCACGCGGGTTTTCCGAATCAAAACGAATGACGAATAAATTCGAACTAAATTTTTTCATTAAGAATTAATTCCAGAGATTCGCAAACCTGTTTTTTTTTTCAACTAATGAATGTTTGAATCAGTTTTTATGAAGCAATCGCATGACCAATCGCACGAGAACTTCTCTCATCCAGAATGAAAACCGGTTGTATGTTTTGTGAAATATTAATCGACATTTTTGTTTAGATCAGTGTAACATTAACCGCGAAGTTGATATTTAACAAGTGCAAGTATAAAATCGTGTTTACGAAAGCGGTCACGTGGCCGATTGCTTGGGCTACGGCTCCATGCGCTTGTCGTTAAACAAAGACGGACATAAAACTAAACTCACAGATGCGATCGCATAATTGCAAAGAGGAAGAAGTGGATCGAGCATAATCGACATCTGTTCTCGTTAGATGTAAAATTATTATCGCATCTTGTCGCGAAAGACAAACATTCATATTCGGGTCATTTCTTTTCTACTGGATAAACGAAACGATTTTAAATATTAACACGCGCTTACGGTAGACACGAAATTATCAGCTTTTTATCTGACGATGACAGTTTACACGATAGTACTAAAAAATCGATGCTGTTCAGTGATAAGGCTTCGCTTTTTTGATTATCTAATCCTTTTTTGTTATAACATTTTATGTTTTCTAATCTTCTCTTTTTTGTATCTAGAATTAGATTCTTTTAAATCGTATTATTTTATTTTATCTTCGAATCTTAAATGTAATCTTATTAATGATCGATAGCATAGTGATTGATCAACGATCACTGATATAATAATGATCGATTACGCTTAATAAAGACAAGTAATTAAATGCCAACAATAATAATCACTAATAAAGTACTTAGTTCGAATATTTGTTTATTCATATAACAAATTTAATAATAATGTATCCATACCATGTCAATTACACTTAGTCGGCAAGTGTGAGGAGAACGAACAGGTGGATTCAATCGAATATTTCTCGATAGAAGTACATAAATACATTATATCGTCGATCCTTCGAATTGTTTACAAGTTACATATCATTCGCGCGACGCACACCGCGCGATTACTCGAAGCGAAGAATCGAAAACCTTTGAACCTTTAGCGACGTAGGAAAAGTTGTTATATGTATATACTATACACAGTGTGTAAGTATGTACCATGATGTTATATACGGGGTGTACACAAATTGTACAACTTCTTGTGTTCATTGTGAAATTTCTTTCCTTTTGTAAAGATTTTATTTCAATTTTTGACGTCAGTTTGTCGATTAATATGTTACGAGTAGTCTTTTTCAATTATAACTTCAAAAAATTAGTGTTTAATCGTAAGAGAATTTTTGTACACTCCGTAGTTACGCTTCGGACATGACTAACACATGCCCATTGTCCATAGGAAATGAAAAAGAAGAATTGATAATTAATAGACGTTTATTTCTTACTCAACATTCCAATGTTTTATACGAATGACGCGTTCGCAGAGACATATCCTTACTACTTTTACCGTTTCCCTCATCGATCTATGTACTTCACCTTTAAACACTTGCTCGCGGCCGCTCGTAAGGACAATGATCGTTAAAAGGATCGATCGCTTAGAAATCTCCATATCAAACAGACTCGCAAGAAAATCACTTTATACGTAACCCGACGCCTTATAAATAAATATTCCAGGATAACTAGCAACGACACACGCGCGTATAGTTACAAGTTTATTCTAATGTCCATTAAGTTGAGAAATTATCGATTTGCTTGCGTTCGAGTATTTTCATTCGTCGATTCGATCGGTGCGTTGGTGAAAACGTTTTATAAATTGTAATGCGATAAAACGGGAGAGAAAATCGGGGAGACCTCGAGATAACTGTCCTCGAACGTACGTACGTATATGTGTATGCCATTTCGAAACACGTTGCATGAAGCATGCGTTTCCTTTCAAATCGTAATACGATAATATTCGAAACTTTATAATACACACACATACACACACAAATCAAGTTAGCAATAATAAATGAGGAATTCGTAACGAACTTCGTATTTTGAAAGCACACTTATGAAAGATTAGAAATATGGAAGATGAAACTCAAAGAATGTTAAAAAAAAACACCGAAATAATGAATAATAAAAGAATAAACTTACTAGTTCGTAGACTATTAGACGCCATGTTGAAAAATCCTTCCGCAATGAAATTTCCTGGCAAACTCACCGAGAAAACGTAAAGTTAACGTAAGAGCGAGGAGGATTCACTGGGATAAGAAAACGAGCAGCCAGCCCTTGGGCCACTTTCCGTATATGAGAAAGGAAATGTGTATTTGTGATAAAGAGATAGAGAGAGAGAGAGAGAGAGAAAGAAAGAGAGAAAATGGAAAGAGAGGAAGAAAGAGAGGAAAAGAGAAAAGAGGAGAAAACGTAGAGAGGATAACCGCGCGGCTCGTCGGTCCGCCTCTTTATGAACGACTACGATCGTAGAGAATTTTATCGCGCCTCTAACCACGTGGTATCTCTCTACTCTCGCGCGTTAACGCCAAGTGAGCAAGACAGCAAAAGAGAGAGAGAGAGAGAGAGAGAGAGAGAGAATGACACGACGAGTGTCTCTCTCGTTACGACAACGACACGACGACGATGATGACGACGAAGAAAGCGAGTTAGGTGTATTGTGTGTCCCCTCCACCTTTTTCTCTCCCGTCGCACTTCGATGACCACGTGAGTAGCGTAAAAATGGTGGGAGTGGAGGATAGGAGTACAGACTAATTTCGGCGAACGGATGGAATTTCGTTTTATTTTTACTTCACTCGAGCTGGATGCAAGGAACTTTTTCGTCTTCTCTTCGAGTGTTTTGGAATATGACCAAAATTTTATCGAGAAGCCCAGTAATCCGTGATGGCATAAAACAATCTAATTTCTTAAGTAAAACATTAGAAAATAATTTATAATTTGAAGGAACACGGATAACAACGAATGCGAATACTTCAAAATATTTTTTACCTTCTCGTCCTCTCTCAGTTTACTCTCTTCTCCAAAATTTCCTTTCGATTTACATTCGAACACCTGAACACCATTCGTGACCCGGTTACGCGGCTCGACGCATCAAGATGCTTGTTATCTGAAAATTATGACGAAGAAGAAGTGTGAGAACGAGGAGGAAGAGGAGTGTGTGGAACCCAGAGAATTCCGGATGTCGCGAATGTCACGAGAGCGCGTGCGCGCGTACCGAACACAATTAAAACTTTCACTCGGGGTAGGTGGTACATGACAACGAAGGTAATTTCCTGAACTCGCAGGACTAATTCCGTTATTGCGAATTTTCCTCGCGAAAGGACACGTCGCGCTTTATTTTCTATGGAAACTGGAAACGTTAACTCCCCCCCCCCTCGCACACTCTATCTGTCGCTCTCGTTATCTTGTGTACGTAACCTATATACAGGGTGATTCAACTAACCGGAACATTTGAAATATCATCGGTACTTTTGATCGTATACAAAAAATACTTAAGACAAACAAAAAGTTTGACCCA
>JAIFRP010000026.1:6938152-6960058 GCA_032403825.1 Odynerus spinipes
CTCTTTTCATTCTCACCCTCGCACGGACGTCCAACAATCCACCATCCCCCGTTCCTACCGGCCACGTTCGCGTCGTAGGCGTCGAGCTTAACGAGCTACACCGAGTAAAACGTTACGATAACGATGAGCTTGAATACGCGATGGCCTCGCGCAGTAAAACGGAAGTTTAGGAGAGCGACGTGTCGTCGTACCCTAGGAAAATTCGACGAGACCACGGTGATTAATCAAAGTTAAACCTCCGAAAGGGATTTTTACCTTTATATACCTTTACGCGTGTTACCCCCTCCCCCTCTATCGTCGAGCGTCATTTTCTCCTTCTTCTTCTTCTTCCTCCTCCTTCTTCTCCTGCTTCGTGGTGGATGAAAGGAAGTTTCATGTCAAAGGTTACCACGGTCTAAATTCATCGTACGCTTTTCTTCTTTTTTACCTCGTGAATTTCAATCATTCAAGCTGAATTTTCTCGATAGAAATCGCGGTTATCGTGGTTCTATGTGAAGAGCGGCGATGGGGGATGAAAAGGGTTGAATCGTAGGAGCGTTCGAACTTTCGAAGAAATCGTTCGGGAAACGTTCGGTTTTTTGTTCACTCTCGGAATTGCGCTGACGTTTGTACAACGTTTCTTAACTATATTTTTCATTCGTAGTCTTTCTTAGATTTTTTATATAATTCTTTGACATAATGAAATTGTTAACGTGAAATGTGATTTCAAACGACTGCGATAATTGGTTAAAATCACTAACAATGATTTCTGCAGATTTAGGTCAGGGATCATTCAACAGCAAAATAAATTTCAATCGAACTTTATAAATAATATAAATAACGTGATACAATAATTATAGCAGATCACATGCGTATATATTAAAAACGATTTTGTTGAGTGCACATGTATAACGTAACGTTTACACAAAAACACAAAAAATCAATAAATAATATAAAACAGTAGTTTATATTCGATAGCTTAACCGATAAATTGACACGAGTGCCCCTTTAAATAAATCTAAGTGGCCCCCCATGATTGATAATACGATAACGTGCATACGTACGATTACAATACGAGAGCTTCTCGATCGAGAGACGGAAAACGCGGCAAGTACGACGATCGAGCGCTTTTAAATATACATACATAATACGGATATAAATATATGTATAGAATAATTTAAATACTTTGATTTTGAACTTACAATTAATCTACGTGCGAAGACTTTCGTGCGACTTCCTTTCCTCCCTGCCCTCCGGGATACTCGGCAGGAGAATCGAACCGTGACATTTTATTTGTTTTAATTCTTAACCATAACGAAAGACGAATTACTTAAAATCTAACATATTCTCTTTGTACAATTTAAGAAAAAGAAGGAATAAGAGAAAAAAAAATCGAATCGATCAACTAGAACGACGGAGAAGACCTCTTCGAGTGGCATTTTCGAGATCGAGATTCTTCGATTGCTTTTTCCCTCTTTCGATGTCCTCGAAGGTGAAAAATAATAAAAAAGTAGTAGATATACAAAAATTTCTCTTTTCGAAAAATCACAATTCGCGGACTCGCTTTCTAGCTTCTCCTTGATCAGAAAACGATGATTATTTCGTAGATCCGTTTCGAGATCTTTTCTTTCCTCGTAGGCGCCAATTATCTTAGGCTCGATTATAAACGCCACCGCGATCAGGATTTTTCGCTCGAATCGTGATCGTAACTCCTGAAAAAGTGAAATAAAAAATTGTTTAAAACAGTCTTCAACTACGAGGGAAACAACCCCGTGGAAAATGTTACTAGTCACTGACCCGATGAAAAAGATTCATCCTTACCAGGTTACGTTTACGTTTCGACACCGCTCAAATTGGCGTCCCCAAAGTTCTTAGGCCAGAAGACGTAACGATAAAGAAGGGACGCGAGAACGGCACCGGAGAGTGGGCCGATCCAAAATACCCAGTGATTCCTCCAATAGCCGTTCCAAATAGCCGGTCCTATCGTTCTAGCTGGATTCAAGCAGCACCCGGTATACGGAATGAAGATAAAGCAGAGTACGGTGACGCAGAAGCAGAATCTTATCGATACAGAATCCGTATTCCTCTCGTTTCGTGGATCCCAAGCTCCGCAGGCAAAGAATACCAAAATACCGGTTGCTATAACCTCGGCTAGTAATCCTTGAGCCAAGTTCATACTGGGGTGGACGTCGGTCATGCAAAAGGCTGCCGCTGCTTCGGGATCGCCGCCGTGTAAATAGCCACTTGGCGTTATCATCTGGTTTAGAAAATATTCTTTCAATTTTTCGTCACAAGTAGAAGGAATTTTGATAAATTAAGTAGCTTGAGCCAGATTTGTTGGTGTATCGTTTTTTAATGTAAATTAGATTAAAAGTGTATCGACGACTTCCTGTCACGTGATCGTTTTAGCATTACCGTCGAGTCAATAGGTTACGTGGCAAGAATAATTTGATTTTCTAAAAATTGCGGATGTCTTCGTATAACACGGTCTAAAAATTATTGTCAAACCTCCGTAAAAACTACGTGTTACATTGAATTAAAAAAGAAAGGACGAGAAACAAAATTCAATTCGAATAAAATTCGATACACGCGAAATAAAAGAGTCGTTCGATCCTCCAGCGTGGACAGGTGCATTAAATGTCCATTTTCACGAGTCTCGAAGGAGCGTAAGATGTTAAAATCATAAAAACCCGTGGATCATGCCCATAAAAGAAAAGACACTCTCGAAATGGGTTTTTCTACTGATACCAAAGTAGTAGTTAGATTTATAACGCAAGAACACGAGACTGACCTTTAGCAGACCGTAGCCGAAGGTTGCTCCCAAGCATTGTGAAAAAATGTAGAGGCCGGACATAGGCAGAGACTTATGGCCTAGGATCAATGTGGCCATCGTGATGGATGGATTTATGTGTGCCCCGCTTATGTGACCCACCGACTGCGAAAAAGAGAAGAGAGAGAGAATGAAGGATTAGGAAAGTCGTAAAGTTAGCTGAACATATTGTTGAAGTTAATTCTTCTTTTCTGGTTAAAATTTTAGCTCGTTGGGAGAGTCCTTTGAAATTTGGTTCTTTAATATTATTTTGGAGAAAATTGATTAAATTTCAAGATTATGCCAAGTTTAGAAGAAATTATAAATTTTTTAAAAATCAATGTTCTATTTTTTCGGGTGTATACCTGAATGGCGACCATGACCGCGAAACCGAAACCCAAAGAAATCTGGGCGATTGGCGGTGAGACACCCATGCTACCCACGCAGCTCATACATCCTATGAAAACGAGAATAGCTGTGCCAATGACCTCTCCACCGAGTATGGTGATCGTTTCCACGATTGGCATTTCTTCCATCATTAAATTCTTTAGCCCTGCAACAAAATGAGACGGAATATAAAAAATAGTTCGTTATACAAAATATTCGAATATTTTCTTTGGTCGTAATCTTAAATAAATAACGAGACACGTGTATCGTTGTATAGATATACCGTTTAGTCGTCGATATGATTTGCTTGCAATTTCTTTCAAAACGAACACTCGTCATCTTGAGAATTAGATATTATTTATGCAAATAGAAAAACGAAAGGCTTCCTATTAAGCAATAGTTCCGTGAAATATTTATGATGCTTTAAATTTTGACTCCTGTCGTCTGTATTTTACTCTTTCTTATTGTTTTTCGGTGCTCACTCTCAGAAATGAAGAATGAGCAATTGTTGCTTGATTAAAATTAATGGAAGATTGAAATTAAACCGGAAATTAATAAATATCATTGTTTATAGCCGTACGTGGACATATGCCACCGAAATCCAAGAAATATTTTCTAATAGGAAATCTTCCGACAGAATCCGTAAAAGATGAGAAGCGATTGGCCGTGACGCGTAGACGAAAGTTCACCGTTCTCGCGCACGATCGACTTCCATTCGCGCGAACGAGAAATAAATAATTCGTCAGGCACTCCGAGAAATCACGGGGAGCGAAGTTTTCAGAAGTCGAAGTACAGAGGAGAAGCAGAGAAAGAAAAGAGAGAAAAGGGAGAACATAACTGTCGAAAACATTTTCATAAAGTCTGCGACGTTCGACGTGAGTTTCTTTGCAAAAATTGAAATCCTTTTATACTTTTTCCCGTTCGATAAATAATAGATCGATACATTATTTATTAGGCAATTTTTGTGTTCTACTCTGTTCGAAATATAATAATTAACTCGATCGAACGAAAGTTAAATTATATATTTTCTTTATGAAAAATTAAACAGCAACCTTGCGCTTTGATAGTAAATTTTAGAAGATTATTAACATCGGAGTTAATTAGTTTATTTTCTGAGATTTTATTTGATTTAGAATCCTTTATGTTATGCTTTTATGTCTGTATTTAAAAATAATGTAACGAAAGAAACTAATGACCTGATATACACAAGATTTCTGTTGTCATTCAAGCTAGGCAACGTGTGTTTACTTTCGGGTAAACGATGTGACCCAGGCATCAGTCTCGCGCGGTAAGTCGACCGGGAAGGTTCGAGTCATTTGAGGTCCGAGAAAAAATTCTTTTATTAGACGTATTGTATTAAATTAATTTGTTAATTATTAATTAATTATTACAATTCAATACTGCTTATATTATTTAACTATTATCATTACTATTATTCCGTCTTGTTTTAAATTTTATTAATCATTTTTATATTATATTTTAACACGTTTTCTCTATTTACAATTTAACACTCTATCCTTCTCTTTCTTTCCCTCTCTCTTGATCAATTCATCTTTATTTTCGATTACCGTGAGAAAAATATAAAAATGAATGAATGGAGAACAGAGAGAGGGAGAGAGATACTCAGTGAGTAGGAAGGCTACCCACTTCTCAGAGTTTTGCCACTGCCGTAAAGTTTGTCGCCTAAACGTCGAATACGATTACCGAAGCAAGGACGCCGCCACGAACGACGAGGTCGAGGGTCAACATTGAAATTTACATGAAAGCGAAGACGAGGTTATGCATATCATCGTGGATGAGAAGTAGGAGGAACAAATGCAACGCTTTTCCTCGATTACTAACACGCTGGTATGAAGCAGAGTTCCATACCGTCAAATTAATTTTGATTTTTAATTAAGAAAGTTAAGAAATTATTCTGCGTTTAAATGTTAACAATGTTTAGGAATGTTCGATTAATAGGGAGGTCGTTGGAAACGTTCGAGATAATCATTTCCAAAATTATTTGCCATTATGCAGTTTTTAATAATTTTTAATTTTTCACGAGCGTTCTAGTTTATCAAATTTTGTTTCGAGTATAAGTTTTGTAATTTGAAACTGGCGAGCTGCTCTCTAGCGACCAAAGACGCGAGTTTCCTTTTAGATAAAAACATTCCACTTTAATTGCATTTCATTTAATGTAATTTAACTTAATTTAATTTAATTTCGCTTAATTTAATTGTTTATTTTATTATTAAACATTTTTAAGCATTGTTTCAACGCGTTAATTAAATCAGATAGATTTTCTACATTAATTTCCACACAAATTTCATTACATATTCCAGTAAGATCATTAAGATCGCGTAAATGTAGGTCGGATCAACAAATGCAGATCTCGTTATCGCTATTCGATGTAACATTGAACCTTTCTCTCTTTCTCTGTCTCTAGCAGTGAACCGAAACTTCGTTAGGAAAGAGAGAATAAAAAAAAATAGTGAAGATAAAGAATATCAGCTTTTGCAAGGCAAATAAATCAAAGTCGAGCGAGCACGATCAACTAGAAATCGCAGTTCTCGAGAGCTCGTTCTCGTTGATCGATTTTTTATTTTTAATCTTCGAAAATTCGACCCAACGAAAACGTCGGTGATAAGCGGCTCTGTAATCTACGAATATTTGAACGATGCGACCGTCAGTTTCGATCGGATAACAAAAAACTCCGGCAAAGCCGGCTAAAAAAAGTTTTCCCCAAAATTATTTTGAAAAAAAAAGCTTTCCGGAAAATTAACGCATAGTCTCTCTAATTTATTAGTAATTACTCAATTTTAGAATACGTTTTTTCTAACCAACAATAATTTGTTACAAAAATTGTCCATACTCCAGCACGCATACAAGATACACATACATACAGCACAATCATGTGTAAGCATGAATAGACCTCCCTGTATTCCTAAATTATACAGAGGGATTCCAGCGAGCGTGCGCATCGGTATTACGCTCCTATTCTCCTAATTAACCATGCGTGGCTCAGATATAATTAGATTCAATAACGAACGGCTCGTATCAAAAACAATAATGTTTCATCATTTATCTCCCTCTCTCTCTCTCTCTCTCTCTCTCTCTCTCTCTCTCTATTACACTCTAATAGTATACCTAAAATTGCATGGAGTCATAAAACAAGGTATTTTAAAAATTAACAGGAAGTAGGTCGGCTTCGAAGACTCATTCCTTCCCTTTTCGTCTAATACGGATAATAATAATAATAATAATAATAAATCGTATTGCCTAAGGGCAATCGCAAAAATTCCAACGAAGCCTTCCAATTATCATTAAAGATCGTAACCCGCTAAGGAAAAATATAGCAAAGTATTGAAAGTGAATTTAAACGTTCTAAAATCGTCTAAACGGTCGCTTTGGAAAAGGGAAAATTTGCCCGTATGTAATTTACATCAATAACGCTCGCGAAATAATCGTCCACGTAGTTTCGTGCAAGCTCAATCATACCGCATAAGTGCAACAAAACTTTCCATCCGTTTCGTTCATTTTCTTCTTTCCTTTAGGCGCGGCCGCGCGATAGAGATCTCTCGTTTTCTAATTAAAAACTAGGCGAGAAAGGAACAGCGCGCGCACGGGTGTTGCGCGATAATTACGATGAAAGTTTCGGTTGATTGTTGCGGGAGCGAAGAATTTCGCGTGAAAGTAAAAAGTGGGGAAATTTTTGTTTACCGAACCAACGACGGCCGATCATCAACTATAACGGTATCGTTACGAAATTTCACTTTCATGATAATATTAATATAGATAAAAATAAAAAGGATACTTACAAATAGAAAATTGTGATATGTATTTATAAATTGATAAAATTATTAGTCCTTTTTTTGTAAGATAGAGCGGGAAGATCACTTGAGTAGAGAATGTAGATAAGGTCGAGAACGACATAATTGATCGAGAATATGTCATCCGTCAAAGGATGAATCATTTTTAGGAGCCATCAATTTCATACCGGCGGAGATAATATCACCGAACGACATTATCATATAATTACAGGGATCTACGTTACCATAAAAAGAGACATTCGTAATATTGTGTTATGCAACATTAATGAATTCAATATCTTTATCTTAGTAATCATTTTTTATTTTAATTACTCCATTTTAATTATTCAATTTTACTTTTTCATTCAGTTCTAAAATATCCGAAACTCCTTCCGACGATCGTAAATGGTTTTATGAAAGGTCCCTTCGATTGACTTAGCCGACAGACGTGGTTTCCATTAACCCATCGATATTTGGAAAAAGCTTCGATCGAAATCTCCGTACGGACGATTTCATTGAAGCGTCGTGAAAGGTAACCGTGTCAAAATGGGATTTTATTACTCGTACGTGTATATATACGTAAGCATGTGTTGGTTATCCAATTTGCCGGTCAATGAAAACTCATTCCACCCCTTGTCCCCTTCCTCACCCTTGCTCCCGCCAACCCCTCTCAATGCAATAGCTTTTCTCACGATAAATGTCGGTCTCGAGTATACAGCACAAGTGATACGAGTGAAATCGTGGAAAATACGGGAAATACGGACGAAAGTAATTTTTCGAGGAATCATAGTACGCGCACCGTATGATTTTCCTATTGATCGGTGGCCTCTCGTGAAAGTCGACGATCTCTAATTATCTAATTACAAGAAGAAACCAGATTTTATGGCACGTTCGCGTGTCGTCGAGCTCGTCATTTCCACGGCATCTTTATTTCGCACAATACGTCTCCTCGATTTCTTCCTAATCCTCTTTACGTGTATAGTCTTCTTCAACGTTCAATTAGCTACGCTAATTTAGATGGAAAAGCGTGTTGATGAAAGCACGATGCATCGAGAAAGCCGATAAAGAGGGTTGTGGTAAAACTCTTTAGTAATTTTCGGTTCCTTCGCTGGTAATGCGATGTTTACACGCGATGTGTTAAAGAGATGGGGGAGAAGCCGTTTAATTAAGCTGATTTTATTATGATTATTGTCAGAGTAATGTGCAGAGATTTGGTGAAAAAGTGATGATATATTATTGTTTCTTTGTGAATTAATTTTTAGTTGCTTACATTGTTAGAATAAACGGAGAAAAAAGAATCGATGTAAAGTATTTTCTATTTTTATCTAATTTTGATATTTTAATTATAAAAATGAAAGTGGAAAGATTATTGTGCCAAAAAATGGGTTACAAGCCACGAGAATCGCGTAACAGTAAGTCTCTTTAAAATTCAGTACCGTGACGTCCCAGAATTGTCTACACGGCCCTTTCGAAAATGTCACACACTTGTGTGTCGCTTTCTCGAACAACGCGAAACGGTAAATTTCTTCCGGTGCTCGAAAACAAAAAAAATCAGATTATGCTATTGTATTATAACGCTGCGAGAAATTGTATTGTGTGAATTTCCGTTTCCTACCGTACGTATCACGCGCTTGCGAGGAAATGTAGACCGTAAAATGATTTTGAAGAGAAAAGAGGGGAGAGAGGGGAATAGTACAGTTGTTAATAATTATGTAGAAAATCGTTAACGAACGCGCGCTTTCGAAGTTTGAAGCAGTTCCGAGACTGCTTACTATTTTTTTTTATTTTTCATTTGCAGTGATTCAACGTTGTGAGTTTTCGAGAACGTCGAGGTACGATGACGATGACCAAGTTTTTCGAATAGGAAAGAAGAGTATGGGAGAGCATAAAGTCAACAACTGTCCAGTGCTCTCGGCGTGTACTTCAAATATATGAATACTTGACATTCGTGTGGAGCAAAACTCATATTTAGTCATTTACTTAATGGAATTTTACATTTTAAAGTTAAAAATATAACATAAAATTATAATAATATGTAAGACTATGATATTATAATTTTATATTATATTTATTCATTGTAATATTACATCGATTATATTTTCTGTGATTTTTTTAAAACAAATAATTTACTTTACGGAAAAAATTGGAAATTTAAGGGGTGAATTCCATCGATCTCGATATCGACACGAAAGTAAATTTGACCATACGAAAAACACGTTCTTACATAAGAAAGTAATTTCCAATATACGATTATCTCGATTTCCTCGGTCTAATGCAATGCGCGCGTTCGATCGTCACGGACGAAACGTCGAGAAATAAAATTCGCGCTGGGAAACCTCACTTCGAAAGCGACTTCGTGCTCCGAGCGAGGAGGATCGTTGCATAAATCCGCGTTTCGGTCGAGAAAAGTTGAGGGGTTGGAGAGGGGAGAGAAAAATGAAGAAAAGGAAACGAAGGTAACAGAAGAAGAGTCGCGAACGTTCTAACTCGTGTTGCTATTTGAAAGTGATATAATACTGTTCTTCTTTGAACTTTGATATTTCGATAAAAGACATTATATATCGGACGATGAAACGATTACGATTTATGTAATGTTGTAAGATCGTTTGTGTCGAAGATTATGACGTATCTATCTGTTTTAACGAACTTTTCATGTTTTTCGATTAATGTTTTAGATAGTTATTAAATTCCGCCTTTAAAAATAAATTTGCGAAACTCAAATTGCTAGTATCGATAACGTCAGTATCATAATTCATAATAATAATTTAGCAATTTCCATTTTTGTGCCACAACCAAGTTGCTTGACCGCTTGGCCATCCATAAGAATTTATCTCGGAAAATAAAGGAGAAAGTTTTCTGAAGAATTTCAAAAATAATCTTTGACAGTTCACATAACGGCACGCGAGTATCTCTTACCGAAGAAGTAAATAAGTTAGCCCTATCATGACTCGAATCTCATCCAAGTTCTATCTTCAAAACCGCTTAGACCATCTTTTTCCCTATCTTTACGACGTAAACTCCGGGCAACAATTCCACTCGTGTGATACCGTGGGAGAGGAAAAATACGATAAAGTTTGCCAGATTCGATATGATTGCGATAAAGAGACAATGAGAAGAATATTTCCACTCGAAATTTCTACTGGAGTGGATGTTTTGATCACTCGAGATAGGATTTAGAATCTAAATAGTACGAGTGTACTATGAAGAAGAAGAATTTTAATGAATGGGCTTTAAACAAGTTCGATCGATAAAAGCGCATTTTTTCTTGTCGCCCAAAAAGGTCGGTCGGTAAAGTATATATCTATAATATCATAATAAATATTAATTTAGCACATATATTTATAATATTATATAATAGTACATCAAACCCTCGTATGGCACGAAAATTCGTATCATGTTAAGCAAAGCTATGTTGTATAAAAATTTGTTTATATAAATTCATACCAATTTTCTCTATTACACAAGGAATCTCATAATTTTCAAATCGCGTTATACGAGGGTACTTTCTATTTATAATGTTCCCTCATTCTTTAACTAATTGCAAGAAACTAGCATCAATAACCGGCGCAATCGTAATCGTTAGTTTACCGCTATTCCAATCCTACTTACGAGAAATTCATCGAACGTAAATCATCGAGGAGACGATTACGCTCGAAGATAAACGAGATTTAATCGAGAGTGCTACCCGGTTGATTTCCCCTCGTCATAATAAAGTTACACTCACCGAAATTTTTCTCCTGATGACTCGTATTCCACGATTTCACCGTTGAATAAAGGCTCTGTAGAAATCGTTATTACCTACCGATCGGATTGGCGACGTTTAAACTATGAGAATGGTGCGATATCGCAATTAAATTTTGAAGTTTTGCGCAATCTCTTAGAGCAAGCGAAAGGGCAATTTCAAGGCGTTACTTTAAAGGTTAGAATATATTAATTAGTTCTCTTATTTAAAAAAAAAAGTGAAGCGTCTTGCCAAGTCACGTGACTCGTCGCGTGATTATTTATTATACTATATCATTGCGTTAATTATGATTAACTACCCGTCTAACCATAAAATAATAAATTTTATTATTAATATACGCAAATATATATTTGCAATAAATTTAGGCTTCTCTTTATATATAATTATGGGTAATTAGTTCGATATCTTAAACAAAAAGAGAGAGAGAGAGAGAGAGAGAGAGATAATATAGGTAGTGGAAAGTAATTTTACGAGGCGTGAACGCACTACCGACCGATACGTCGAAGTGGAAGGAAGGCTACAGTAGGTATACACGTGCATCGTGCGTTTGGCAAGTGTGACAGTAGGTCAAGTTCGCGGTGAATGGCCGGAGAGGTCTGAAAGACTGGAGAAGATTCTACTACGCTCGAGCCGCTTGTTCTCCATAGTAAAAGAAGAGAGACGGAGACGTTTCTAGTCTTTTCCGTGACCCTGTCTCGACGTGATTCAACCGATTTTGTTATTTTACGTTTTAGTATAATTTTCATAATATTAAACACCATTTCGAATGAAAAACTTTTCATATTACATTTATATTAAATTTATACTAAACAATTGAGATCGTTCCTCTATGAAAACGATATAAAACTTTCTATTTCGGATTCACCGCGAACTCAAGCAGCAATAACAAATTGCAAGATCGTAAATTACGAGTAAAATGATGTCTAAAGAAAACGATTCGAGTTTCGAGGATTTCGTGTGCGCGCGAGCCATTGCGCAAGTAACGCGAAGCAGGAAGCGTTCGTTTAAATGCCCGGTCATTTAGACGGCAACGGTTCGAGGGAAGACATTTCTTCAAAAGAAGAATGCGAATACCGAGTTCGAGCTTACCTACTAGCTTCCTCTATGCTAGTTTGCTACTCTTTTAACAAAGAAACAGAACGACATTGTTCTCCTGCATACGTGTGTACTTGTGCATATGTGTATGTATGTTTATAGCAACAGCAATAGCAGTAGTTGACATTTTCCTAGGCCACGAGCGTTTACGTTGTATTGTCGCGTAACTTGGAAATGAAAAGAGGGAAAGAGAGAGAGAGAGAGAGAGAGAGAGAGAGAGANNNGAGGGAGGGAGGGAGAAAAAGAGAAAGAAACGAAGTGGAGCAACGAAGCAACAACGTTCTCGTCGTGAGAACGAAACGTTCAAAGGAAGGGCCGTGTTGAATTACGATGCCTCTTGATAAATCACTCGTTTAAAGTTTATACGAAGTTCAGTGTAGGTATTAGGTCAACAAGGGTACGTTCCATCGCGAATTTATCATCTTTTTTGAAATAGTTTATTCTACGTGATAAATAAAGACGAGCTCAACACATTTTTATTACTTAGAGAGACTTACCTTTTTATTTGGTTAATAAATAACATAATTTAAATACGACGTTTTTTATTGGATAAAAGAATATCTCTCTACGTTTAGAAATAAAAATGATAATAGAAAAACGTGTCCGTTTAACCGATCGTTCACTCTTGCAAGAAATTTATGCAACTTCGTTTCGATGCCTTTTTTCTGTCTGCCGAGGTGAAGTTTTCGAGGGACCCGCATCGATTGGCATTTATATTGCTTTCGCTCTTTGACGTTCTCGATCGAAGACGTTTTTGCAATACCGCGTCCAATTCTTTACGATGCAAATTGGATAAAGATTTTCATAGCACGTGTCGATCAACGTTAAAACGATGGTGAGTGTTTTTCTCTCTTGCTTTTTTTTTAAACGATAACTCTAAGTGTTTTAATTTCTGTTTCTCTTTCTCGTTCGTTCGTTTTTTTTTCTTTTTCTTTTTCCCGAGTCAAGTTTCGTCACGGAACATAGCTTCGAGCGATCGATGAAGAATGTGAGACTGTATAAACGATTTCGAAGGATCGCGAGATCGACGTACAGCTTAGAAAAAGGAGAAAAATTCATTTCTTTCGCGGTTTAGATTGCTATTGGGAGAAAACGCGAGTAGAGAAGTAAAAGAGTGAGGCGATTTGAGATCGGAGTCGGTGAGTCGTGATTAATTTCGCGTTAATTTTTTTCTGATGTAAAAAACAATTTCGTTGAGAGCTGCAACGAGTTTCAATTTCATTTAAGAATTATATAGACACGCGTTGATCTTTCATTTCCTTCCTTCCTTCCTTCCTTCCTTCCGTCATTAACTTCTACGGATTTGTTCACTTTTTTCCAAGTAACGCGTAAAAGCATCCCGTTCCCATTGCTCGAACTACTTTCTACGCAAGATCGAGGATAAAGAGCAGCCTCGATCACTCCCTACGTTTCACCATCGACGATCCTCGTGATACTCGACGGTTCAATGGCCGCGAACGAGCGTACGAAGACTAATTGTCGAGCTCGCGAGAGGGAAAATTCGAAAAAATTTAATTCTATAACGCAAATAGGAAAAGACATTAAAAATAAAATAACGTAAAGGGTAAAAACATAATAATTCAATAACAAGTTATTATGAAGTTAAAATCGATAAAAATAATGAGACTGCGGATAAAGTAAAATTGAATAAAAAAAAAATCTTGGAAATTAAAATAAAAGTCAATAAAAATGATAGGAATCAAAGTAACATAAAATTTAAATGAAATTCATGAAATTCATGAAATTCAGAATGAAGTAAAAGTTAATATAAAATTCATAAAAATCACGAGCTGGGAAATGTAAAGAAGTTATCAGAACGCATACGTATTAAAGATTAGTAGGCTAACAAATTGTTCTTTCGCACGAAGGAAGGACGAAGGAATAAAACAGCGATAGCCCGTCGTACGCTTTATCGCCCCTTAGTTACGATCTAATTTCATTAGCGGGATTGGTAGAGTACAACGAAGCTGTTAGTACGAGGAACGTACCGAGTGCATCGTAAAAACATCCGGGACGAGAATTTTCACAAGTGGGAGAACGATCTTTCGCGCTTTCTTTCGTAGAAAATGTAGCAGACGAGTACGGGTACTTAGGTATACATATATACAGAGTACGTACCTACACTATTCGAAAGTCAATTTCTCTCGAAACGATAAATTCGAAATTAGCTCAATGATTTGTCGGTAAATTAGGTTTCTGCTAATGCACGACGACGTAACGCGAATATTATTTAATTACCTTTTTACCGTAGGTACTTCTTTTCTCTCATCTCGTTTCGAATATCGTTAGAAAAAGTCGAGCGTTCTTTCTTCCAACGTACGCGCGTTTTCTCGCGTATTCTAGCTCGACTGCTAGAAACGAGCCAAGCACAATCGAATTTGTAACCCAATTTTCAGTCCGGTGGAGTTCTGGAGCACCGTTTAGAATGCATCAGGTACGAGGTACATTCTTTCTACGTAGATATAAACTTTCTTTCCATTGAACTTGGCAGAACAGGAAATATGGGAAAACAATGTTGGACATTGTTTCGTGGATTTTATGATTTGTAATGTTTACTATTATTTTTTTTTCTATTTATGTCTTATCGTGCATCCATCCATGCAGTATTGCTACTGCTACTATTATTTTTTAACATTTTTTTCTATAATTTAATCTAATTTTACCTACACGCTTTTTTCTCTTATTTTTTTTTCTATTTACAACTTTTATTTATAATTTGATCCAATTTTACTTACATGGTGATTTAAGCTTCTCTTTAGCATTCCTGATGCCGGCGTTCGATCTCAATGCAAGACTGATATTCTTTGTTGGTTTTCCAACTGTATTCTCTGTGATACCGGGAGGTGATATTATCGAAATGCCACCTTGCTCCATGCCGATCGGATTTATCTCTTTGACTGACTCGCAAACTCAGTGCGAGTGGACACAGCTGAAAGTACAAATAAGTTCTGATTATCATACAAACGTTGCTACTGTACTTCGCATTCTATCTCTATTTCTATCTCTATCTCTATCTCTATCTTCCTTGCATATGTATGTATATCATTATATTTACAATGGAAATATATGAATGACGATTCATATCGAATGACGATACAAAATTTTAATATAAAATTTTGTTTAACTTTTTAGAAAATTTAAATTAAAAATTTGCACTCTAAATTAAAGAAAGTTTTTAATTAAAATCACTTCATAACACGCGCATAAAACACAGAGAACTTTTCTAGGTCACATTCCACTTTTACAAATATATATATATATTCAAAAAATGTGTACGTTCTGCAGAAACAAAAATTTGTCGGAATCCAAACACTCAATGTCACCACTATCATCTCCCGCTGTCCTTATCGACATTTTAATTCGAGCCGTCGAGCAGGAAGCATCGTCGCAGCGTTATTCTCGCGGACGACGCGTATACATCGCATCACAACTATACCTGATCATAATTTAATCATCTAACAATAAGACTTATACCGAAAAGACGTTCGCAGCGGGTCTTCCGGGTTAAGACCAAGTGAAATACGAGTTTGTTCGCAAACACGAGGAGAAATTACGGCTTCCTGACTTGTACGAAACTATGTATACGAAATGTCCTTAACGTTGACCTACTCGCATTGCTATACACGCTGTATCTTGCATGATTTCTTATCTCTTGGAAACGACGTGGACGATTTAGGAACTATTTGTCACTGGATATATTCTTTTATGGCGTTGTCATGTACGGTGAGTGTAGAAATTGTTTATTCATTTTTTGAGATGTACTTTTTCTCAATTTTCTTTCTAAATGAGCAAAGTGTCTTTAAATTGTAAATAGATTTTGAATATTTAATGAGCTAAATAATATGTGCTACGCATGTTAGAATATTTGTAAAATTTAAGTAATTGTAAGAAGCATAACGAATACTTTCTACACTCGCTGCACTATACGTGTGTTATCACGAGACCGATATAACTTTTAATTACACGAAGGAAGAAGTTTGAAGAATTCGATAACGCTTTTAATCTCGCTGCGTCGTTTCTGTCGCATTATGTCAAAATCACGATGCTACTCGGCCAAAAATTAAATTCGAATGTTTTTTTCAACCGAAGTCATTTCGATGACGATCCAGCACAACGAACTTGTGTTAGAACGTGGGATCACACGATGACAGGTGTTTGAACATAAAAGACAAGAAGGTTACGTTTCTAATAATTCTAGAGTATTTTAGTTTAAACTACTGTTGCAACGATATAAAAATAGACGAAGGCGATAAAGTATGACACGTTCCTTTATGTTTACCGGTAGATTTCAAATGACAGGAAATATCGTATACGCGAACACGAGTAAATCGATATCGAACTTACCTCTGAACGATCGATCGAGAAGATTTCGAACAACAAAATTCGAAAACACAGGTAAAAATTCACGAGCTTCCGATTAATCCGTTTGTTAGTTAGTTATTATTATTATTTGAACTTTGACCTGGATTTAAATCGCGACACGACACGATAAATTATCGATTATTTAACGTTACGTCGTACGAAAGAGCGTCCAATATTACAAGTGCATGTAATATTGTCAAAAAATGAAGAAAACAAAAAAGCAGGTTGGTAAGTTTCAACGAAAAACTTTGGCTAGGAGTCGATCTTTTATTTGCCACGGTGGTTTCGATGAGACTGAATCGTTTCGCGAGTCGAGCGCACCTCTATATGTAGAAAACCCTCCACTGTGCCAACGACGGACAGTCTCCCGTTACACGGCCAATCTACGTTTCTTCGTACGCGTTACCTGTGAGCAACGAGGAAACGAGAAATCGAGAGAGAGAAAGAGAGAGAGAGAGAGGAGAGAGAGAGAAAGAGAGGCTTCTGCCAAAACGTTAAATCTCGTGGCGACCCTCTTTCAAGTATCGCGAAAGAGTAAGAATCGCGAAGGAACGCACATTTTATCTAATACGTATCTAGTTTGATGACTGATCGATTATGATGATATTGAAAATTCGTCGAATGTTTTATCATACGTGGAAATAGAGTTAGAAATTCATTATTTCTTTAAATACGTGTAGAATAATATTTGTTTTCCTTAGAATTCCTTATTAGACAAACGTTAATTATTTTATAGACTAATCTTTTACATGCAAACGGACTTAGATTTATCTTTTGATAAATAGCTTCAGTTTTGGAAGAAAACAAGTTTAAAATTCCAAGCAATCAACTGTTACTCTCATTCTTATCTATTACAGGCATATATTTTTCTTAATAGAAGGCGTGAGAGAATGCTAATCAAATCTAATCACCCACTATTATCCAGCATGTAATCAGGTTAAATCAGATATCCCGAAGATGATTCGATTTTCGCGCATTATCTTCCACGATGAACATTTAACGCACTGATTATTCGCGCGTGCCGACTCGTTACACGATTCACGTGTGTTCGTACATACTTATCTACATTGTATTACAATTTGTAATAATAATAATAATAATAATATTTTTCTATTCACACATGCTTAACTATATATTTCGTGATACGTGTACAATACCACATCGAATTACCAGCGCGTGTTTAAATGAAAATTGAACTGTAACAAACTTAATTATCAATAATTTACAATCTAAACCGACAGCGAGGTATTTCGGAGATTACATCGATTAACCGTCGAACGGTTTATCGTCCAAAACATACTAAAGTCCACGCGCTATCGATGTAATTAACAAGTATTTTCATAAACCGTGCTACCGGAGAAATTGGATTATATTTGGATAATATTTGTAGAGAAAATGCACGTGTTGCATCTGTATCGGATTTGTATTGCATTCGAAACAATAATATACAGTTTAGAACATAATATTAATTCACGTGTAACGATATTATTTATTAATAATAAGTATAATAATAATGATATTGTTTATATTAATGACACGATAAAAAAAGTCGAAATCAAAGTCAAATTTTTGTGATAAGAGTGATAAAAGTAAGAGCAGGATTGATATTTGAAGATAGATCTTCTAATAATACCTGTTCGTAATGTTCTTCTCTTCGATGCGAGCAAGTATTCGTAAACAAGGCAACGCATGATGTTTGGTGACGGTAAGACGAGTATTGTAGTATACACATGCTGCGTGTTTCGTAACGAGATGTCGAGCGTCGAATTCGAGAAAATACTTTTGCCAAAAGAAAATTGCAGAAGTGCCATTATATTGAACAATTTCTATCGATCGTGTCAAGTTTGTCTCGTGAGACGTAATTTATTTATTTTATAAATTTTGTGATTGCTTTGAAATAACGTTATTAATAAATTCATATAGCTTGTTTGTTAATTAATTAAACGCTAGCAATTAATTAAATAAAAAAAAATCAGAAATTGATCATCGAATCGATATGTACGATGTTTCAACTCAAGTTCTATCGTTACATTCAACAAAGCCATTTTAACATACGTCATTCAGAGAACCGATATTCATTTATAAAGGTATACCTACGTTGTCGATTACGACCGTATACGTGCGAACATTTTGAACGATCCAGTAATAATGTACAAAGAAGGAAACGAGTCACATCGAGTGATGAAGTAATTTTGCATACAGTGATATACCGTTCATCTAATATTTTTTTCTAATTTTTTTTAGAACGCGAATACAGAAGAGCGTCACATTTTTTTAAAATATAAAATTACAATAAATACCACTGTCACATTTTATATATAAATTTCTTTTCCGATTATGATTTAGTTATAGTTTTTATTAGGCTTAGAAAAGTCGAGTGTCGGTCACCGGTGACCGACAGTCACGTCGAACTCTTCGATGTCACAAAAATGACGAATCGAACGAAATATCGCGACAGAAACGTTTCATGCTATGAAATAATCATAATTGTATCCTATCACAGCAATAATGTATCTCGACCTTTGGATGATACATGTTCGTACAGTGTGTCACGTTTCAGGGAAGAGATTTACGATTAAATGAACTATACGCGAGAGAACCCGTGATGCTGTGTTATTATGTTATTGTGACAAGCTAGAAAGAAAGATTTACGAGATTATATTCGTGTTCGCGATAAAGTCTTAAAAATACAATATCTTTTAATAAAATGGAAGATTTCGACCTCTTGATTCTCTAGACGATTTCTTCGGAAAATTATTAATTAACGGCGAGTCTCTTATTTTAGAACTTTTTTAAATTTATCAAATCTTCAAGCAAATCAATTTATTACTTGTCAAATAGTTCAGCGAGATTGTGACTCTCTTGACTATTTCCGGATATGCATTCAACTTTTTTTTTCGCCATAGAAAACAACGCGAACAATCACACCTCGAATCTGCAATACATATTTATCAAACACCGCGTATAAAACTTAATCGATCGATCATCCAAAAATACATATTCACCTCGAATGTCCGAAGAAATCATCGAGACGAGCTTCAATGAACTTTTAAATCCGAAGGACGCGTCAAAACTTTTTTACTCGACGAAAGTATAGGTACCTACTATTTTTTTTTAACTACTATAATCATCCAGGTACAATATAGATTATAATCAAATGTCATTGCGTGCGTGAGATTGTTCGAGGCTGTAAGCGATACCCACTTCGAAAAAAAAAAATTATCTCATTTATCTCCCATTAAATTGTGTAAAAAAGAAAGGAGGAAAAAACATTGCATAGATCGAAGATAAGAAAAGAAATAAGAAGATCCAGCAATAAGTACGGAATGTTCGATAAATGTCTATTTCTAATAATAGATCTCGTTGAACGAGAAATAGATGAACACACGTTCGGAGCCGCGAACGAAGAAATTTTATCTCGCGCTATGGGAAAAGAATTACGTTTGTATTAACATACGTGCATAATGTATGTATGCACCTATGTATCAACGTACGTCCATCCTTTTGTTTACGTAGCACGTACAGTAAAATAATACGTAATTACGCGTAATTACTCTTTACTTGCAGAGACCGGCGCTTCGCTTTACCTTCCTGAAAGACATACGATCATCGTCTTCGTAGCGTTACGATCTATCAGCATCTTCGTTACTGATCGATAACGTTTGTTTGTCCTCGAGTCGACAACGACGATCGTGGGAAGCCGGCCTTCGAGACGACCTTTACAAAACGAACGAATTTTTCCTCTATGACACGTGAGATTAGGTTATGGGCATTTCTAATTTTTGAGAATTTTGAACGAGAAGAGGAAATAGTTATTGTCGGAAGAAGATGGAAAGCAGAATAGAATTTCTAATCTTTTTCTAATCTTCTTCTAACGTAGGTAGCAACTGAAGTGACAATTGAGTAATCATTTCTTTATTAGAATATTAAGAAGATGTTAAAAAGTATAAGAAATGTGTAAGAATTTGTTTATTAGAGAAAGTAAGATGTGATATTTTAGAATTCTATATAAGATTAGAATAGATCACTTGATAATTTTATCAGATAATAGCGAATTTAAAGATAAAAACTAATCGAATCACGAAAATCGTTAAAAAATCATTAAGAAGGTTTTTAAAAAACGAAATACCAGAGAGAGAGAGAACTCGATCGGTCAATCTAAAATTCTAATCCTCAGTTTCAAGTAGTAGTAGCCGTCTCGATCGGATTCTCGTGTTCACGAGACTCCCGATGAAGCATTGAGAAAGTTCTCTCTTCCTTTTCCTCGGTGAGCGTATTCGAGTGAGCTCTCTCGGAGTCATCGACCCACCGACTCGGCCACGAAAATGTTATGCAAAATGCGGTTAGTTAATCATAAAGGGCTTCTTCATCATACCGTGCCGCTGTCGGCCCGGTCGATTACCTCATAGCGCTTTGTTCCTATAAGTAAACAATTTCATCGATTTCGTTGGAAAATACGATGAGAATTGGAAAGAAAAAAAAAAGAGAGAGAAGACTAATTCGAGATACGTTTCTATGTTAACATCTTCATTGTGTTGAATTTGTTAACAAAAATTCTCTTCAAGAATTCGAAAAAAAAAATTAACTTATAAATGCATATAACGTTATAATTAACTTAATTTATATTAAATTATAAATAGATATGCTTGAATAACATTGAAAACCCTCATGTAACAGAAAATTTAGATAAAACTCTTAACAAGATTTCGACAAATGCCATTCTTCTAAATCCAATTTCGTTTAACACGATTTCGATATAAGATACGAATGTTCGTGTTATACGAGGGCCACCTGTATCGATCTCTCCCTCTCTCTCTTCACCGATAAGTACATAACGCGTTCCGAAAGTCGATTAAAGCAAAGTGAGAACGCTACTCGAGTCTTCGGTCTATTTAATCTCTCTACTGTGACAGAGAAAGAAGAAGTAGTAGAAGAAGAAGAAGAGAAGGTGGATAAGAAGTAACGAACTGGTTCACTGTCAGGCGACTCGCTCGTGACGGGAACAAATCGCCTTCCTGAATGTCGCCGACCGAGAAAACTGAACTCGACTCTATACCGGGAATAACAGGGAAAAGGGAAACGAGATTTCTTATGAAAGTGGAAGCGCTCGCTACCGGTGTAAAAACTATGGGGAAAGGAACGGAAAGGAAAGGACATTTTTGAAGACGAGGTCTCGCAGATTCGATTGTTATCAATTTTTAATATCGTTAACTTATTCCGATATTTTCATATTTCAGAAGTTACCATAAGTCGTGTCACAGAATTAAAAGTGAATTCACTTTATGGTACTTACGTATAATAATATCCTAGGTCAATGCATATTCCATAATAGACATTCACGCGAGTAGATACGAACCCGTCTATTATAACAGTCCCACTTCGGAATATCTATTTGGCAGTTAACCAAATTCTACTAAAAATAGTACAACCGAATAACGTTAATAATATCTCATTTTGGCGATGTAGAACGTCCTAAATTTCTGGTGTTTGCATAACAATGTAATCACGTTCAACTAATTTATGGATATTGTATAAAATTTAAATCGGTCAAATTATTATCTTTATTTTATAGTTTTTATAACAAAAGTAAGATACGAGATTACGTTTAGATTTTGAGTTAAATATGTTTATTTGAAATTTACTTCGCGTCGACACATTTTACTTATAAAATTATTATTGTCTTCCATTATCTTTTTTATCGTCTGAACTACCCACATGTGCATCCATATACAGTAGATATATAT
>JAIFRP010000026.1:6965996-6979050 GCA_032403825.1 Odynerus spinipes
GAGAGAGAGAGAGAGCAATTATGCGAGACGAGAGGAACATAAATATTTTCTTGTCGGAATCGCTAGTTTCGCGAAGAATGCGAAGTTTAAGCGATATCTTTCGAGCGCTGACAGATTTATGCGCGAACGCGAGAAATAGCAAAATCTCGTTCAAATAGCAGAAGAGATTTAAGCTTGACGCGCGTGGTCCGTGCGCTCACGGTCACGTGACTACGCTCGCGCGATTTTCAACGCGCAGGTGCCATTGCGACCGACTTAATATAATTGCACGCTTGGAAAACGAAGAATATCCGTCGGCGAAGTAGGTTGAGCGAGTGAAAAGAAAAAAATGAATCTGTTTCGCGTTATTTTCCTTATTTTATCATTATTTTTTATTTTTTATTTTTTTTATTTCACATTGGCTTTATAATATCGTATGTCGAATTAGGACAGACAATGGAGAAGGGGAAACGAGTATCGAAAGGGAATCGATGAGAGAAAATAAAAGTAAAAATTAAAATGAAAATGAAAATGAACATGAAGATAAAAATAAAAATAAAAATAAAACGAGAGCGTCGCGTAAAATAACGAGGCTCGATCAGGAGCTAACGTAATTACAACGATCCCCGTTAAATAGGATAATTGTGTTGGTGCGCGCGTACTACTGTATACGATGATTCAATTACTCTCGTGGACCTTTCTCCGATCGCGGCTAACGAGATTATTAGAAGGTACTCTCATGAATTTCTTTTTCTCGTCGTGGAAAGGGAAAACTCGTCGAGGCTTGGTGAAAAGAGAAGTTGTGAAAAAAAGGGAAAGGAAGTTGGAATGGAAGAAAAGTTAAATGTTATTCTCTTTTTCCCTTTATTCTTCTTTTTTTCTAATTAATTTGTCATAACGTTTATTATGCGATCTAGATTATATAAAATGTCATATTGTATTAATTAAAAAATATTACCGCGATAATTCCTTTCGGCGATTCAAAATTCCCGCCAAAAAAAGGCGCGAAATTCAAACCGAATATATCGAGATAAGCTAACGACGAGGAAAAGTATGAGGAAGAAGTTACGATCGGACTGTTAAATGCTAACGAGCCGAGCACGCACGAACTTTTCATTCCCCTTTTACAGAATTGAAAAAATCAGGATCTACGATCGATCGATCGATCGATCGATCTTTAGATCTCCATGGATTCCGCGTCGCCTGAGTGACGCGCGACGGAAAGAATAAGAAGAAACAAAGACAGCTACGAATAAAATAGGAAAAGGGATAGAGTGGAAAGATGGAGAGGAGGGAGGGGAGAGGGGAGAGAACGTATCCTTCGTACCGCGAATACTTTCAGTCGACGAAGGAATTCAGGGCTGTTGACTCGACCGTCCGCGTTCTCGTAAAGCACTCGGTAGCGTCTTTTGAACGAGGAGCCTGAAAAGTGAGCGAAAATTGGAACGACCTTTTTCCGAGTGACGATGAAACAGAAGGCATGAAAAAAGAATTAAAAAACGGGAAGGGGGAGAGATTTTTTTCTTTTTTTTTCCTTTAAATTTCTCTGGTACCATATAAAATTACTTGGTATTGCTGTATAAAATATTCTTCTTCAAAGAATTCGAATCACATTATTTTTCAGAGAATTTAAAGAACAATGATCATTGATTATCATTCTTCGATTATTCTTCCGTTCATAAAGATTAAATATACCTATAATTGTACATAAGTATGTACTATACCAATCATTATTCCCTAGTAATAATTTCTCGATTATCGTATCACCAGGTGTGCGATCAGCTGTGGACATAACAGTAAATGATTATTTCTTAGAATCATCGAGAGACAGGAAATTCATCGTAACGTTTACTTCTTCCACGATTCGTTCAAAAATTCCTTCATTTTTCCCACATCGAACAATGGCCACCGCTTGGACGTTTCCTTTTTTTCTAATAATCGACCGATCCAAGATTTCTGCAATTGACTTTTTTTCAACGAAACCAGCCATCGATCCGAATCGTTCCAATTGCCTAACGCATAAATCTCTATGTCTCTATCTATCTCTCTCTCTCTCTCTCTCTATTTATCTCTATCTCTCTCCTTTCCTGCAATTTTGCCATCATTCAACTCGACATACCTATTCGTCGAGTTCGATAGCAGTTTATTTTCTCGTGCAAACTGTGTACTAGTCCGTCAAATTGTCTATCCTTTTCACGTATCACGGTTCTCAGAGTACGGAATGATCTATATCTCGATCTTTCTCCCTTGACAAACTCGACTGTGACTCGAATCAGAAGATTTTCGGGACGATTAACGAGAATATTGAATTTTGTTAAAAAATATTGAATACAATCATTAAAAATATTGAATTTCATTTATTTAAGACTGTTTAGACTATTTTAGATTCATCTCGCGCGTGACAGGAAGTTAGATCGTTGTTAAAACATCAGACGTTACACGATCGTCACATTTGACCATCGCACTTCGGTTTCTTCCTTCTCCAAACAAAATTACATTCCTTACAGTTGCATCGTAGCCACAGTCACGTAATTACATTCTCCCATAAACTATTCCCCATAACATTCTCCCATAAACTATTACACGTTAAATCATCATTTCTGTTTCATCCATCATAATACTCTTTTTAGATCCTTATATCACTCGTATCTTGCGATATCGGACGATTAACAAACAATATCTTCGTTAGCCGAAACAGACTATGACTTGAGTATACGATCGATCTCTTACTCTCTTCTCTTTCTTCTAGGTAGTTCGAGCGCGTCGTTGGAGGAGCCGATCGTTTCGCAAAGAAAACCTACGATAAAAAAAAAAAGAAAAGATCAAACGTAGATTATTAACCACGAGCATAGAAGAAGTAGAATAAAAACAAGGAAATCTGCTAATAAACCAAGGTAAAAAGTGATAGACAGGTGTGCTAGCGGTTAAAAAGATAGAAATAAATTATTTATCGACGAGAATCGAACGATCACGAAGAATTCCTCGATCTCTCCCTCTCTTCCCTATCTCTTTCGAATGCCAATAAGTTAAAAAGTCTCGGGTGAGAGGTAACGAGCGATTATCATCTTGTTTTAGGTCTCCTCCTTTCGCTATCTCGCGAGCAAAACGTTCTCGTTAAATAAACGACACCGGCCACCGTCTCGACTTCTTCGTCATCGTTGCAAACTAGTAATTGGAATTCTCTATCCATCTCTCTCTCTCTCTCTCTTTCTCTTTCTCTTTTTCTCCCTCTTTTTCTCGTTTTCTTGTACATACAAGCGGAGTCTCTCCTCGGGCCGTTTCTAAAAACGTGAGCGAACGAACGAACGAACGGAGCGCGCTCGCTATGTATTTATAACGGAGTGGCCCGAATCTCCTCTTGCACGAAATAAAATAAAGAAAACGGAGAAACGCGAAGGGAAGACTTTCTTCTTTACGCGAACGCGAAACGGTACGCGATCGAGCGTGAAACGAATAAGTATGAAAGGACGAGCATTGTTATCCTTCCTCTTTTTATTTTGGTCATTCGAATCACGACGCAGGAACGTAAGAATATTTTGAGCATGCTCGTCGACGAGTGAAATTATTTTAATACTGCAAGAAAAACACGAATGTGTGTGTGCATACAAAAAAGAAAAAAGAAAAAAGAAAAAAAACAGGAATGCTCTAAATTCATATCACTAATTTAATTATCATTTAAACCTCAATTTTACACATTCGTCATTCCATTTATTTTATTACACGTTTTATCGATTATTATTACCCGTTGTGTTAATGAACGCGTAAAAAATTATATCCCAGAAACTGCCGTAAACTTTAGAATGAAATTTATGCTACGAACGTTAACGTTTCTAAAAAAAAAAAGGTGTGGAAAAGTACTAATCGTTTTCACCTGCATAATGGCCCCCATTTCCACTCGATATTCTCTCTCCTCCGGTTAAACGCATAAGCGCTACTTTTACTCGAACGTATTAGGCCGATTCATCGTGATCGAGATCTCTAGAAGAGTTATAAGCAGGAAAAACATTTATCCTTCTCTCTTTAAAGCGCATTTTGCACGCTCGAGGCGTACACGGCGAAATCGTGATTCACGCATACTACACATCGCGAAGCGCACACAGCTAACATAGAAAACGTATAAAGACGTTACTTTTACTTCCTGAATTCTTCCTCGAAAGAAATCACGTGGTCTTGTAATTTCTTTCGGACAGAGGTAATTACAAAACGCACGGATATTGCCGATTGTCGTTGTCCCTCCTTTTGGCGGCTAAAAAAAAAAACACGTTCCGTGAGTGGACGCGTGCGCGTGTGCGCTCGAGGACGCAAGAATAGCTTTGGATGCATGAATGACGCGTGTCAAAGATCAACGACTACGAAATTAGTTACGTCAGATTCCCGGATCGTCGAACCTCGTAATCCGAACGAGTATGCCTATAGATGTGTGTGTGTGTGTGCGCATGCATTGTGTATATACATATGTATAGCTACGTATCCGAATTCTTACGACTTCCTGCACACCGTGAATGCTATTATGTTAATTCTCCGAGGGGGTAGTGTCATCGAGAATCACTTTCTCGTTTATTTAAATTTAAAAAAAAAAAAGATTCTTCTTAAGGAGATCTTTAAAAAGTATAAACAATATCGCGTAATACCCCGTAGAAATTCAGGAAGCAAACCGATCATCCATTATTCAGACGGTGAACCGTTATCTTCGCGCATCATCGGAACCTTCGGCGACATCATTCACGACCTTGAATAGACGTTCCATGTTTCTTATTTCCGAGGCGATCCGTGTCTTTTCTTTCGCAGCTGCGACCTTTTTCACCTAAATTCTCCTTCCTTTCGTCTTGGGCCTTCCATCAACGACACACCTTTTACGGCTCGGCGTTGTACATCATTGACAACCTTCGTAATAATGGCCTTCTATCTATTGTGAACGTTGTAATTGACTGTTTCGATGAAAGATCGTTTAGTTATAAAAGAAACGAATTCTTTTGTGAATAATAAAAGAGTTATTGGAGGATTGTACAGATCGTTCTTCTTCTATGTTATATAAATAATATAATAAATAATTATGTTACGTATAAAAACTTCTGCATCTATTGTACAACATAGTTCAATGATCTACGATTTTTTAAATGTTCCTTTGAACCCAAGATAATCCCTGGTTTGTAATGCAGCGATCTTTTTTATCGACAGTCAGCAATTTTACCATTATCGTTTTCAAAGTTCCCGCGACGTGTCGCCACAACGGAAATTTTTTAGTCCGATAACCTAATTTATCGACCGCATAAACTTAACCACGCTAGGTACCGATGGTTCAATACTAAAAACGCCAATATTTTTTGTAAATCACGACGAACGACAAGTATCGTCGTTATTTTTTGAAACGTTACATTTTATTATCTCCGATCATTTAAAACGAGCTGGAAAAATAAACGAAGTAGAAGTGTCTGGTGGGTTATCGGTTACCACATGTGGACGCCATTTTCGCCCGGATCATCATCGGCCACGTCCTAACTTCATGGCTGAGACTTCTTGTTTAGGTCTGACACCGGATTTTATTCTTTGAATTCAATAATATCGGGCACAGTGGATACTCGTTAAATATTCAAAATGGTATGTTCCAAACTTTATGATTTTCGTATTATAAATACATTATCTAAGCTATCGGTAAACACCTGTAGACAAGTGTATTGACATTCTTGCGCTCACTGTACATTTGACACGTCAAAATATTTATTTTTGTAAACTATAAAACACATTTCTGGAATAATAAGATTTACTTCGATGAATGTAATACTTATCAAAAGTTCATGTCTTGTGAAAGAATGAAGATAACTCGATGTATTTTTTTGCAGCCTTTGAGGTTAGATATTAAGAGGAAATTGACCGCCAGGTCGGACAGAGTAAAAAGTGTAGATCTTCATCCAACCGAACCATGGATGTTATGTTCCTTGTATCAAGGTAACGTTAACATATGGAATCATGAAACTCAGACACTCGTGAGGACTTTCGAAGTATGCGACGTGCCAGTTCGCGCAGCCAAATTTGTACCTCGCAAGAATTGGGTTGTTACCGGTTCGGATGATATGCAGATAAGAGTATTTAATTATAATACTTTGGAGCGCGTTCATTCGTTTGAAGCTCATAGCGATTATGTCAGATGCATAGCTGTACATCCTACCCAACCTTTTGTATTAACAAGTGGCGGTAAGTAGTAACATATTATCTTTAGTTTAAGCTTGTATATAACCCGATCTTCATATATTTTAAACATCCTAATGTTATTTAATAGACGATATGCTAATTAAATTATGGAATTGGGAGAAGGCTTGGATCAGTCAACAAATTTTTGAAGGACATACCCATTACGTTATGCAGGTTGTCTTTAATCCAAAAGATAATAATACCTTTGCCAGTGCATCTTTGGACAGGACAGTAAAGGTATGGCAGTTGGGATCGTCCACTGCCAACTTCACATTGGAGGGTCATGAAAAAGGTGTTAATTGCGTGGACTACTATCATGGCGGAGATAAGCCTTATTTAATATCAGGAGCAGACGACAAATATGCTAAAATCTGGGATTACCAAAACAAAACCTGTGTTCAAACTTTGGAAGGTCATACCCAAAATATCTCTGCAGTCTCTTTCCATCCAGAGTTACCTATCGTTCTCACCGGTTCTGAAGATGGAACAGTTAGAATATGGCATGCTGGAACTTACAGACTAGAATCTTCTCTTAACTATGGTTTCGAAAGAATATGGACCATCGCTTGTATGCGAGGCTCAAACAATGTAGCTATAGGTTATGACGAAGGAAGCGTTATGGTAAAGATTGGCAAAGAAGAGCCGGCGGTCTCTATGGATTCTTTAGGTGGAAAAATTGTATGGGCGAAGCATAGTGAAATACAACAAGTAAATCTGAAGGCATTGGGAGAAGAAGCTCAGGATGGAGAGCGATTACCTTTAGCCGTAAAAGACATGGGTTCATGCGAAATCTATCCTCAAACAATTCAGCATAATCCAAATGGAAGATTTTTAGTAGTTTGCGGAGACGGGGAGTACATAATTTATACCTCTATGGCATTAAGAAACAAAGCCTTTGGGCAAGCATCGGAATTCGTTTGGGCAGCCGATTCCAGTCAATATGCCGTAAGAGAAAGCACTACGTCTGTAAAGGTCTTCAAAAATTTCAAAGAGAAGAAAAGTTTTAAACCTGATTTTGGAGCAGATGGTAACTTTTTTTATCGTTACATAAAATACATTAAAAACAAGTACGCGTACATTCCTTAAAATATTATTTTCATTCTTTGCAGGCATATTTGGTGGATATTTACTTGGCGTGTCGTCCGGGTCTGGTCTCTCCTTTTTTGATTGGGACACGTTAAAATTAATTCGCCGCATAGATATTCAGCCTACGCACGTTTATTGGGCTGAAAATGCTTCTCTTTTGGCGTTAGCTACCTCGGATCAATACTTCATTTTGAAATACCACGCAGATGCTGTTGCTAACGCACCTGAGAATGCAGAGGATATAGAAGACGCGTTTGAGGTATCGATGTTTTCCTGATTCAATGAATTTACAATAAACATAAGATTCTATAATAAATAACTGTAATTTTCAGATGGTAGCAGAAATGACGGAAGTAGTAAAAACCGGTATCTGGGTCGGAGACTGCTTCATTTATACGAATAGCGTTAACAGAATAAACTACTTCGTTGGTGGAGAAGTGGTTACAGTTTCTCATCTAGATAGGCCGATGTATTTACTTGGTTACGTGCCAAGAGACAATAGATTGTATTTATGTGATAAGGAACTCTCAGTCGTTTCTTATTCTTTATTATTATCCGTATTAGAATATCAAACAGCTGTTATGCGAAAAGACTTTGAAACTGCCGACAGAGTATTGCCAACGGTACCTAAAGAACATCGCACTAGGGTAGCTCATTTCTTAGAAAAACAGGTGTGTATATAAAGAAAGGAATATTATGAATATAACAGAATATATTAATATCTTCGAATAATTTAATAGGGATTCAAAGAACAAGCTTTGGCCGTATCAACCGATCCAGATCACAGATTCGAATTGGCATTAGCTCTGGGAGATTTATCGACTGCACATTCCCTTGCGAAAGAAGCAAACAGCCAACAAAAGTGGCGACAATTGGCATCTCTTGCGACTCAGAAAGGAAAATTGTGTTTAGCTCAAGAATGTCTACACCAGGCGCAAGATTTCGGTGGCTTACTGCTATTAGCAACGAGCACTGGAAACGCGAGCATGATTGAAAAACTTGGAGCCGATGCGGACGAGATGGGCAAGAACAATATCTCCTTCCTTTCGAATTTCATCTTAGGAGACATAGACAAGTGTATCGAAATTCTCCTGAAGACGGACAAGATCCCGGAGGCCGCATTTTTCGCTAGAACCTACGCACCAAGCAAGATATCCACTATCGTTCAGTTATGGAAAGAAAAATTATCGGCGGTCAGTGAAAAGGCAGGCCAGAGCTTGGCTGATCCTGAACAGTACGAAAATCTATTCCCTGGATATAGGGAAGCGTTGAAGGTGGAACAATTCTTGAAAGAGGAAAATAAAAAGAAAATTCCTGCGTCTGCATTCCCAACGGTACAGGTAAGGAAAGTATTAAAAAGAAGTCATTGTGATCTTCTACAAAATGATTACTTTATTTTTAAAACAATTGAATTTTACATACATCGTTATGTCATTATAAATAATTCAAAAATTCTAAAATCTTTAAATTGCAGTCAAATATGGAACGGAAACCAATAGAAGAGATGTTGGCCGCCGAAGCATCAGGAAAATTCTCTTCCAGCACTGGCGCAAGTACCAGCGCTGAGCCCGAGACACAGTCGAACGAGGCCTTGTTGAGCAGACTACAAAATCTCGACATAGCAGGGAAGATCTCAGCTGCGGTGAAGACTTCGGTTCCAGAGAAGGTGACGAAAACTAGCAGTTCCAGGCCGTTGACGGTCGACGAGGATGATATCGATCTCGATCTCGACCTTGAAATCGACGATACGATCGATACTACTGTGAGTAGCTCTGATAAAAATTCATACCGACGTAGTAATTAGCTTTGAACTCTGTCAGCTGGTCTAACGTGTACGTTTTATTATAATCACACCTGCATGTTATACTTTTATATTTATATATTACGTTTTTGCACGCTGACGCTCAATAGACGAGTCTGATTAAAAAGTAAGTCCTATGGCACCCTGATCTTTCTTTTCTTAGGTCTTCTCTGTAGATTTGTTTTAGAAGATATATATTTAACGTGTACAACCTGATCCTCGTATAACACCATCTGAAAAATTAACATCAGGTGCTCCAGGTGATCTTCCTTTAACTCATTCGAGACCAGTGACGCACAGTCTGCGTCATGCAGTGTCCATCCAACTGAACCGGTGACACACCGTGTGTGTCATATGAATAAATCCATGTTATCAGTCGGGGTGAAGAACAAAAAATTAATATCGCAAATAATATTGTGTGTAATTAAAAAATGGCGGTGGTTTGAAGACTTTAATATTACATCCTGAAAAAAGTCGACTGGCCACTGTCAGTTGGCTCAATAAAAAAAATGATCCCCAGGGATTATTTTCTGTTTAGAAGTCGGTCTCGAACGAGTTAACACACTTCTGATACGACAGTGTGCCGTACGAGGGTTACGCGTATATCTATGTCAGTAGATAACATTTATAAGCATGGAATATTAAAAGGAGAATCGTTAACGAAATAAGAAGTAGTAAGAAAATCTGCTGCGCCGTACGGGGATCTATCTTTACAGGTGGTCTCGCGAGTAAAAGGAGCCGTTGCATAGCGAGCGCAATGCTAATCCTGTAGGCGTGACAGAAACGATTCGTCCTGCGATAGGTTCTTGGTAATAAAAACGTCATTCTTCGAGGAATTGGTAACGCCGTCGGTTGGTTGGGCCAAATGCGGGAATAATTGAAGCTTAGTATGTATGTAACGCGTACAATGATCGGAAAAGTCGATGAATTGTTATACAAATGTTTAAAACGGTAACGAAGAAAAAAAAAGAAAATATAAAAACGGAGAAATGATGAATTTATTAGAAAAACAGGGAAGAAAGAAAGAAAAGAAAAGAAAACTAAAGAAATTTCAATGTCTTCCCGACAAAATCAAATTTAAAAGGGAAGAGAGATGGGTACGCAATTAGCCGGTGGCTTAATGCCCTTAAATATGATCGCGTAACTCTAGAAGGGTGTAGCATTACCAAAACATGGTCAGCTTCGAACCAGGAAACTGATTCCACGACATACGTCGCCTATGCGAGCGTACCTAATCATTCGGATAACAATCATCATCGTTCGTAATTACCGTAATCTATCCGATCGTTTACTATCGTTTGGAGAATGTTTATCTTTGCTACAGGAATACGTACGTGGGGAGAGGGGGGGAGGATATTAAATTATAAATACAGGAATAAGTAGTTGTAATTTATTATAAACGGTCTGTTTAAAGGATAATTACGAATTACTTGGGTCGGTGGAAGTGAGAACGTTTTATTGAAATAATATTAATAATAATAATAATTGTACACTGGTCCGCCCCTTTTTGTTCTTTTCTTTTTTGTTAATACACTTGGCAGGGCCACACAAGAGTAATGCGTTTTAAGAATCAGTAGCGGATCATTAAGGTTCGTAACGTGTAACCGATACCGTTTACTCCACGGGCCAGTCACGCTGTATTTTGTTTACAGCCTTGTTGCCATAACATTCGACTTGGGGAGTCGCAGTTCGGATAGCGTCTCTGCGTTAGTTACTCCGGCAAGTTCCTCGGTTTTGTCACGCTCCGCATCTCGCTTCCTTCACGATCATCGATCGACTTCTTTTTCTCTTATCGTTAATGATCCATCCATTCGTAATATATATTATATAATTAATTATTGAACAGTTATTAAACAATTTAATGTGAAAACTGTATAAACTAATTTTTATATTCGATTTTTTATACTTTATGTAGGTGTCTGGCTTTGTTTTACATGTGTATGTTATATTAAAGTATTTAATTGTTACTTGTATATATCGCACGTTTCATAACGAGTAAAATATTTATTGTTTTTGTTTTTAGGACGTGAATTTGGATGATATCCTGGAGGATTAGCCGATAAACCGGGGTACGATAAAAAGAGAACGCGCCTTTCATACGAACGACAATTTCATTCCCCTTGTTAAGTCAGCCATTCCCCGAAGAGTCGACGAGAATTCTTTAGGAAAACAAGTATTAAATAAAACAAAAAAATACTATTGAATTATTACTTGCAATAAGCACGGGTGTTAATATCGACATCGCATGGATTTCAAATTTTTTGAATAATGCAGTACTACGTACGCTCAAGTATATATATATAAATATATACCTATAGATATACTTATATATAAATTTAATTATAAATAATAGTATGTCGAATTTTAAATGTATTGTTAATATAACAAAAAAGTACATGAGTCGTACGATATATGCGATCGTGTTTCCTTTTCCGATGTTGATCGGCGTGTCAAACCTTTTAGCAGAGCTACATAATGCAGAAATAAAATATTTTTCATTAAAATATTGCATAAATAATATAATCGATTGAGAGTGAAGAGAAAAGTGGTGTAGGAGATGCGAGATTATATATTACATCAAGATACTTTAAAATGTAACAGAATTATTACTTTGTGATATAAATATTAATTTTTCAGAGAGTCGACTGCCGTATTCAACATTTAACTCGATCGATAAGCGATGTTCTACCTTATCGCAATAGCCGACTAATTTTCTTTTCTTTTTTATATTTTCCAGATAAGAATCTATCTTTTATTAGAATATATTTTCTCATACTCTCGAGACTTACTTACCATTACAGTTTTAAATAACCGACGCACGTAGAATGTGTCACATCAATGAGGTCGATGCACGAATATTACGTTATTCGAAACGTAATGACACGTTCTCTCGTTACGGGTCAAATTCTCTTCGTCTTTTTCTCTTTCTCTCTCTGTTACTCTTTCAAGACAGACGAATTCGAACGTGCCTCCATTTTTGTGGCCTCCTTGCGGAGGAACATAGCCGATGCACGCGTACGTGTCGCGAGGAAAACAAAGAGGCGCGTTTAGTACGAGCCGTACGTGCTCAACGGTGACTTTTAAGAAGAAAGAAAGAGAGAGAGGAGGATTGGAGAGCGCGTGTTCCGGCAAAATATAACGCCGGGTTTAAACCAAGTCATGTTGGGAAAAAGGAAACCGAGGAGAGGTGCAGCGAAAAGTTTTACGTTTCCTAGTGAGACGTCAAGCTTGATAAATTTGGATCGTCGAAGTGCGACCCTTCAAATATCTTTTTCAATTACTAATACGCACTTTTATTTCGATTAATTATAAATATTGCATTTTATTCGATTTTTCTAAAGGACAGTCTTTGATAGAAGAGTTCCGGAAGTTGAATTTTTGACGATTAGTTTGAATACTTAATACGTGGTCGCCATTTTGGTATCACCAAAACAGGTCTTTTGAAATTTGACACATTTTGTATCAATAATAGGTATAAATTGTTTATAGTGTTCCTCTGCAATCGCTTCATTCCTATTATTTTATTAAAATTAAAAGTTATATTGAATTTGTTTAGAAATGATAAATGAAATATTTAGCATTACCTGGCAGCCATCTTGGAATCGTCCAAGCGCTCAATACGGATGTTCGTATCACGTATTATATGAACTCTTTCCAAAAGTTAACTACATTATTTTATTACATTTACTATAAAATTTAGTTGAAATACGATCGTGCTTAAAAGCTACCGACTACTTCACAAAATATCTCGCATAACGTGAAAGAAAAGTAAGAAAGGCCGACGTAAGCGTTCGAAGCGCGTGAATCTGCACGCCGATGCAAAACGCACGAGGGAAGTTGTCTCACGAGGAGTCACGGAGGATCGTGCTAACGATCGTGAGGAAATCGTTATGATTCGATGAGTCATTGACACTGCTCCTGACGTCATTCTTTTTCTACGATTCCGACGACTTCGAAGAATGTCCCGTAGACATAACTTCCATCGATCATTTTTCCTTT
>JAIFRP010000026.1:6979063-6998093 GCA_032403825.1 Odynerus spinipes
TTTGTTATGCGACTTTTTAATCATTTTTAATATCTTCCTGATCAATGACGAAATATTTTTTTTACACCTAACTCGTTCCTCTCTAATTTTTAATTTTTTTCTACGGTATTTTATCTCATTTTTCTCAATTTCTTTCTTCTTTCCATTTCCCATTCTTTTTTTTTTATTTCGAAGTCATCGTCCTCGTTGATCCAACGATCGCGTATCGCGTATCGCCGTGAGACGTATTTATGGTCAAGCTTATTTTAAATTACGCATTTTAATTATAAACGGGAGCCCGCCGACGCACGGATTTACGTGTCGACGACGTCGTACGGAGGCGTTCGCCGCTCGCGAGTAGAGTCGTCCGCTTGCGAGCTGCGACGGCGGCGTGCTTTCGACGAAGGAGGAAGGAGAAAAAGATATCCGTGCGTTTGCTCGAAAATAGAAACGGGCCGTTCGTTGACGGCCGACTACAAATTGTCCGCGTCATTGCCTCGCGTACCCTGCGAAAGCCGCGAAACCGATTCTCTCTTTTCGAGGGAGAGGAAACTGAAGAGGAAGAGGAAGAAAAAGAAAGGAAACGAGAAGGGAGGAGAGAACTTAATAGGTGGGACGTCGGGAGATCGAAATTGACGAGCCTTTTTAAGTAGGTATCTTTTTTTTATTTTGTTTAAGACGAGAATCTAAAAGTTTGTGTAATTTCTTTTTTCTTGTGTCTATTTTACACAAATATGTGTATAAACTAAATATGCAGATATGATTACAGACTATCTTCGTACGTGATCAAAAAATTAGGGAGATCTTCGTATAAGGTGGAGCTTTTGGGAATAACGCGATTAGGTTACTTCAAAAAATGAGAACGCGACATAAAACGATCATAGAAACATTAATTTAATTTCATTTAATTTTAGTTTCATTAATTTAAAATACTTTTGCTATAATTAACCAATTGTTATTTTTTTTTTAATTATCTATACAAATTCTTTATTATAGTATCTTTTGTTATAATTAAACGATTTTGTTTACGATTTGACGACAAAACGGTACGAAGGGAGAAACGAAAAGATGTTTTATAGATAGTACCGTGTAATATTTATTTAAAGTCTTTAAAGCGATGTGACGGGTAGGAACGCCGAGTGAAAAGGAGGCGCGCGGCATCGAGGGAGTATTTATTACCCCGCATTTTCATGGCCGGATTAAAAGGGAGTCAACCGAACGATATACTAACACGCACTTACGTTCGTTAAAACGGTCCCTTACAGTGTTCGACTAAATCCACTCCGTCGGTCGTATAACTCACGCTCATCGACTCCGACCTTTTCGTATCGCGTTTCACCGAGGCTATGTTAATGTTATAGATCATTTTTTTTAACGCGTTTAAGTAATCAACGATTGATTAATTAATTAATCATAATTTACGTAGGTGTAGAAAATTATTCCCTCATTTCTGGGGATTACGTGAAAATTTTGCCAAATTAATCACAATTATATGTTTTTATTATTAACAACGAGATTATTCATGCGATAGGTATATAATTATTTCACGAATTAACAAGTGTTATATGTTAATAAACTTTTACCGACAGTTTTCTTCCTTCTTCCGTTCACTTTTGCAGGAAACGTGAAAACACCGAAATCGAGCCGAATCTTCTTCCCATACGACGTCAACGCCCCATGGGACGTCGTCGTTCCTTCGAAACTTCACGCCGTACATTCACGGCAACGCGTTGACGCTAAACGCAGTCGTCGTTAACACCTCGACTTGGAGAGATGAAAGGAATCGTTTCCGAAAGGAGTTTCCTAGGGTCGGGGAGGGGGGGGAGGGGTACCTAAACATTGCGTTAATTATATGCTCGTATAAATACGACGCTTTTTACGAGTCAGTGAAAGATTTATTGGAAAATATCGATTCTCGTAATCGAGATTATTTTATTTTGTTTTCTAAATTCGTTTATTTCGTTTATCCTCTAAAATTATAATAAAACGATGCCTATCTATAGATTTGCTTCTCTCCTTTTTTTTCATAATCACCGATAACCGGGTAACATCGATGAGAAAGCAACAATAAAATATGAATAAAAAAAAAAAAAATCACGAGGAGCATAAAACGATCGCGAGACACCGACAGCTGTCGCGCGTCCTTCAGCGTAAGCGAGTTTCTTAAGAAGTTTTCTTCGTCGGGCGCCTTCGAGAGGCGTTAAACTCGTTCTAAATCCGTTTTCTTACGAGCACAGGTGGCAATAGTACGAGAGAGACGGATACAAAAGACGATTTCTGCGGTTAAACAAATGTTTCCTACGTGTTCGCGAGCGTTCCGTGATTTTCTATTGTGGTCCCGATCGGCAATAATTTTGAATAGATATTTGGTATTCAAATTTGAGATAGAATATTTTTATGTAATTAATAATTCAATGTACGTATCTTTCAAATATTTATATAATTAATTTACCGACGTAGGACTAGATTCTAAGTTGGATTTGCTTTGAAGTCGATAGGATGTTTGAAAGAAATATTCAAAGTTCAATTTTGAATAAGAAAATTTATATAAATATTAATTTTCCAGTTCCATTAGCCAATAGTTAATAAGAAATCACTGAATTTGGAAACTAATATATATATATGGAACATATGGAAATTACCTAGCGAACATTTCGAGAACCGGACTTCCTCCCTCCCCCCTCTCTCTATCTTCACAATGGCCATGCCCCTTCGGTTTTGCGATTTTCGTAGCACACTGCGGAATACGGTGCACGTGCTATTCCTATGCAGCCGATGCACGAGGCACATAGGCTGTCGACGCGGCACGATCTCGGCTCGCTACGTTTTACCGAGTATATTAAAGAGCACGGTGCGTACGTTCTCTGTTTGCAAAACAATGTTTCCACAAACATAGCCGTCCACCCGTCCGTTGCCTGCCTGCCGTCCGACGTGCAACTACTTTTCTTTCTTTTTTTTTACCGGTAGTCACCCGTTTTGAATATCTACAAATTTTCGTAGAAATAGCGGCACGATAAATCGACATCTTAACAGTTGTTTATGAAAAATTAATTTCTCTTACGGTACCAGCGAATATCTTGTTCTTCGACGTTACCAACGTTTCGTAATACAAAGAAAATTGTTATATAACCACCCTAGTAATCTGAAAGTTACAAGTTATCCTTCTTTTCAGAATTGGTCCAGAACTAATCATCTAATACACTAATCAAAGAAAAAGGAAAGGGTGTAATAAATAATAACACAGGACTCGTCGACGACAAAAAATTTGCGTTTTTATTCTTATCATTTCGTCGCATTTTGTTACAGTTCATACGCATGTTTAATTACTTAATTACGCGTCAGCCTCCGTCCACCCGCCCCCCCCTTCTCAAAAAAACGACGTCGTTTCTCTCCGTCTAATCATCGTCGGTGCGGCGCACTTAACTAGTTATTTACAGGTGAGAAAAACGCCAACGATAAGAACGTCAAGATCGTGTGGTAATAATAGTAGCAGCAATAATAATAATTATTATTATAGTAATAACGATAATCGTAATAATCTAACGCACCCTTATCATCGTCGTCTTTCTCCTCCACGACAGTAGAACATATTTGAAGAATTTTTCCAGAGAGAACATTTATACATCTTTCGAATATTTATAATTAATCTGCGGACGTAGATTAGATTCTACTTTTGGAACTAGCTTTACGTTGCTCGGATGTTTTAAATAAATATTCGAATAGGTAAAGAAAGAAGAAAGATCCAAGATGGCGGATGGTATGAATAGGTTTTCCGTGCAAATTCATCGGTACTCGTGCTATCTCTCTCTCACTCATACATATATGCATACTCTCACTCATTCTCTCTCTCTCTCTCTCTCTCTCTCTCTCTCTCTCTCTTTCTTTCTCTCGTGTTACTTAGAAACGTTTGAACGCGTTCTAGCGATGACGCATCTCGCCCATCATCGTCAAGCTTCATCGTCGCTTACCAGCCGCGCTAGCTTTTTCTTCGTCCTTCGTCCTTCGTCACTGTCATCGTCATCGTCATCAAGTCGTGCCTCAAAGTGGAACGCGGATGAAAAATCCTAGAAAGCGAGGCTCCTCTCGTGATCCAGAAATACAAAGTATGTATGTCGCGGTACTCGGCACTCGAATTCTTGTCGCGTTCTCGTTTTTATAAATCCCTAGGGATTTTTTTCCCTTGGTCTATCTAGGGAATTTTTGTTCAATCGCGATTCTTTTTTTCTTTTCAGCAACGATCCTTTTTCGTCTCAACGTGGATGATTGTCGTAAAGAAAGAGACTCGAGACTTCTTTGTTACTTCTCCTATGACGAGAATTTTAAATCGCGAGTTCGCTACGAGAAAATGAAAAAAAAGGTCCTTATTGGCTCGACTCGGGGATTCACATGAAGCACTTCGATCGCGTTTGAAATTCGACGGAGGGAAAAGCTGGACCGGATACGCTCGACGGCACCGAGGATCCCATCATCGTCGGTGGGACACCCGCGACGGCTGATGCGCCTGCGCTACTACCTGGCTCTTCTTTCACGTTCACCACTGTGAGATGTAAGTTGAAAACATGTAACGAAAGCTCATGCCTTCGAATATTTTCTAATTTCATCTTTTTCATACTTATTTAACCCATTCGACACACGGTGTATTATGCACTTTCTACGCAATTTAATCGATGACACACCGTATGCGTCATGTGAACAAATTCATGTTATCAGTCACTATTAAAAAAAAAAAAAAAAACAACAGAGAGATGTAGAATCGCATAAAATAAAAATTGCAGAGAACATTGTGTCGAATGAAAAAATGGTGCTGGTTCAAAGATATTTGATATTACACGACGAAAAAGACCGGCATGGATACTCGATTGGGTCAATAAAAACATGTCGGTCTCTAGGGATTGTCTTTTGGTTAAAAATCGGTCTCGAATGGGTTAAATGATTTCTTTGTTCCCGTTTAATAACGAATAAAGTGTTGTACACGAATCTGAAGATGAAACTTACTTTCTGGCCAATAGCATCTCGCCGGCATCGTTTCCGTCGGTATGCTGCCGTCGTGTCGCCTACCACAAGCCGTGAACGTGCTACCGAAAGAGCCACTGCTCATGGATCCTGGTGAACCGGTCGTTCCACCTGGAACATCCAGGTAATTGCCTTGAAAAGCTTTGCCCGGTCGTCTAATAACTCGCGAGCTCAAACAATGGAAGTTAGGAAGACAGAGCAGAGACTCACTTAACGAGGTGCTCAGCTGACTGTAACCGTTCATCGTTGGGATCTGCATCGATTGCATCGATTGCAACTGCGGTTGGAGCTGCAACGCACGAGTATATGGAAAGGTATGTGAAAAAATTAAAAAAAAAAGAAACAACAAAATTTTAGGACGGGTGTCGTTTCTTTTCTTACCGATTGACAGTGACTGTAGGACAATTGCGGCTGCTGAAGGCTCCATGCGCTGAAATGAAATCAGGTCTTGGGTTTCTATAAAGTATTTCAATATTTTACGGAATATTCGAATTAGAAAATGTATTTTGCGCGATATGTTTGTAAATTTTTCTAGGATATCTACGTGAAAGGTATATGCTCTAGAATTATCAGGTAATTGTCTACTTGAAAAATGCTAAAAATTGGAATATTTGAGATCAGATGCAAAGATCGAGTTGAATTAAATTCGAAGTCGCTAGATAATATTATTAGATAACAACTAATACCTCGTGTCGTATCGAGAATAGGTCGTAGGCGCGTAGGAGGGTGGAGAATGCGCGAACAAGTTTCTGGGACCAAGATGAACGTGAGTCGGTGAAAAGGGATCACCGAAAATAGGTTTGTGATAAGGAGCACTCCTGTATGGACGTTTCATACGCCTGCGTCTTCTGTAGTTGCCATTTTCAAACATGTCCTCGTACTGGGGATCTACGTGAACCAACGATCAGCACGCGATCATCTTTTATTTAAATCCTCCCCCAGATAAATAAGATAAATATTAATATAATTAAAAAAAAAAAGACAGTTCCACCTACCGACTGTCCAAAAGTTGCCCTTCCGTTCGCCGCCACCCTCCCGTGGTATTTTAACGAAACACTCGTTCAAGGACAGATTATGCCTGATGGAGTTCTGCCAACCCTTTTTGTTCTTTTCGAAATAAGGGAACTTAGCAGTGATGTAGGCATAAATCTCGCTAAGGGTCGCCCTTTTTTGAGCACTGTGTTGTATCGCCATCGCGATCAGAGCAACGTAACTGAAGGGTGGCTTGCTGGCCGTTGTCGAAGCTGCATTACCATTACTATTATTACTACTACTTGCTGCGGTACCGGAAGTCAAAGCAACGCTGCTATCCGTGCCAGCGGTAGGTGTGGACGGTGCTGATGGCGTGGAAGGATTGCTATTGGTAGTCGAACTCTGAAGTCCTCCACTTGGTGATGACACTTTATCTTCCAGATGATGATGCTGTTGTTGCTGTTGCTGCTGCTGCTGGGACGGTGTCGCCGGGTGCATCGAGATCGTCGAATTCGGGCTGTGTAAGCTGTGATGAGAATGGTGAAGGTTCAAGGACGGATGATGAGTCGTCAGGTTCCTGTTCAGACCACTGGACACGGTAGAGTCCAAATCCTTCGAGGCACCACCCATGCAGCCACTTTGGAGCTCGGACACGAAGCTGCTCACTGTGGCAAGTTGGTAATGTGTGATTTTATTAGTTCGGGAAAATTTTTCGTCGTTTAGGGTTACTAATAATTGAAGGTAAATATGGCGTATATAATTATTATGGGGGTTTGATTATTAATCGTTTGAACGTCATTTTCTTTTCATTTTCTCATTACAAAAAACTTTCCCCTCTTTTCTTTTCTTTTCATACCTCCTACATTCTCTCCATTTATCTTCCTCCCACCCTCCCTTTCTCTCTCTTTCTCTCTCTCTTTCTCTCTCTCACCCGCCATCTCTTTTTACCTCGCCGGCGGCGTGTACGTCGGTTATTGGTGTCCAGTTACATCCAGTTCCAGTTACACGTGCCTCACTCTACCAATGCATTCGACACCGCGTACGCGCCCGTTTCCAAGTAAGAAACTACGAGTTTTCCGATTTTACTGAACGCGAAAATCATTATTTCCACTCGATCAAACTCTATATATTTAATTTAATCATTTTAAATTTCCCGCCTTTGTTATCGACCGTCGGTAAAAAATAAATTACCCGCTATGATCACTTTAACAAAAACAGTATGTACTATTTAAACTAACAAGCACCTAATCGCAACAAATTCAACCGAAATGTAACAAACATAATAAGAAAATGACAATTGTTTAAAAAAATACCAGAAAACGTGGAAAATCCAGAACGGTTCGATCGTAATTAGCGTGCAAGATAAAAGCGTCAAGTTCGCATAAGTCACGCGGCCTTTATTTATTTGAAAATGACGGATATAGGTTCGCATAAGTCATTCGCATGACCGCGCTCGCATTAGTCACGCTTCCAGGCACGGCCGAGCGTTCGCCGGTTGCCTTTTATCGCTTCGTATATCGGATATCTCGTACTAAACATCGGCTCGGTGCGCGCCTCGGGTGTCCGAGACAAGTTCCGCTTAAACGGTCCAATTGTTCTAAGGCCCACACACACGGACACGTACACCCGCCTTCGTGGTTTCTTAGAATCTCGCTCGATACGTTCCCGATCGAAGAGGAACGCAGAAAATGCGAGCTATTTCTCGGAGCTATCGATCGATCGACGCGATCTCCGCTTTCAAACTCGATCCTTTTTCTTTTTTTATATTCTTCTTATCACTTTACCCTCGCTCGAAAGAGATCGACGAGCGATCGGGATCGAATTGCTGTTTATTTTTATTTCTTTAATTGAATCGCTTTTTCTTATTCGAAATTATGTCGAAGTAGAAAATAATAAATATTATTTAATAAGAGACGTAGTATATTTAATAAAACAAATTTCGCTTATAAACGTTTTTGCGTGCTACTCCATCGTTAATCGCAAATGGAAAAAAAACAAAGAAATTGAAAAATAGAGATAAGAAAGAAGGAAGGGACGCGTAATACGAGAGGGCGGCTTCGTCGTTCGGGTCAAAGGTAGAAATATGCGATCCTCATCGTACATTCGCCGTGCAGCGATAACTTTATCGAAGTCAGGACTCGATAAACCTTCCTCGTCGACTGAATGTGCGAATAAAGTACAGGGGTTGGAGGGTGGAAAGGAGGAAGGAAGGAAGAGAGAGAGAATCGTGGAGATACGCGATAGTCATAACATAAAACATCGATTAATCTTTGTCGTTTATCGCTTTACTCCTTAAGGTGATCCGCCACCAAAATTTTTCTTTTGTTCTTCCAAGCGCATTCTATAATATTATTTTCTCTTCCTTATTTATATCTTTCCTTTTCTTCTTTTACCTTCAATATCAAATTCGGATTTCTTTTTTAGTTTCAAAGAACGAAATAAAATTAGAGAGAGAGAGAGAGAGAGAGAGAGAAACAATATTATTGAAATGATTTAGTCATACTTTAGATCTTTGAAACTTTGAGCCTTCGATCACACTCATCCATCGATCGGAGCACCAAGAGAGAAAATACGAGAGAAAGAGAGAGAGAAATATACGAACGATCGATGTTATGACAACGAACGGTCGCGTTATCCCTGTTTTCAAAACAGGACTCTCCTCGCTGCTGCAGTGGGACAATACCGGTCGATCCGTACGCGAGAGAAACGAAATACCATTTCGATAGCGTCGCGTTAGGGAGATCTTGTTTTAGCCCCATCGTATACGGACGATGAGGACACGTGTTCGCAACCCATTTCCAGAGGAACCGAGCGTGTACCACGACGGTTGGAGATCCGATATCTTTCGAATTCGAAACATTGTTCATCGTTAAGAGGCATGTAATTAATATCGTTTCTGCGATCGTAAAAATCTCCGATCGTAAAAATCTCCGATGGAAAATCCTCGACGATTTTTCGTACCCATGAAAAATCCTAGTTAGGAAACTCGAGTTTGTTGGATGATGCATTTTTTGTGTCAATTCTTATTTGCTGTTTGATATTAACATTTTTCTCAACTAGTTGGTAAGCGGACTATAGTTTATGAACTTGGAATAAATAACCGATTCGTATTTTAATTTCAGTTGGGACTCTTGATTTATTTAGTGATTAATTTTATTCCTCAATATTATAATTGGAGCGATAAATTAAAATTTTTCCAAATTTTCGACTTTTCCACCATTTTCATGATCGTTAGTACGCTAAAACGAACGTGAAGCTTACGACGAAGGTCATTGGTCACCTTCGTCGCAGAAAAAGGCGACATTCGCATTCCTGAAATGCTGCGAGTTCCACGAGGAATCGGCATCCGGCGTCGATAAGCGAAATACAATACACGTCGTGACATCACGCTTCGAAATGGCAGAGACCTCCGTGACAGGAGCTACGACCAAAACGACGTAATTTCATCTTCCGATAAGAACACCGTTCCTATTCCTTACGTTTATTTCTTTCCCTTGTCAAAAATCGCGATCGCGACCCAGTTTCGTGATAATCGTCAACCTCGTTTCACGTCCCAGAATATTTGCATACTCGGCGATGTCTTCTTGGTAGATCAGCAAAAGTTTCGTTCGTGCAAGGACAATGCCAACAATGTTTGCGAAATTTCGTGATTATGACGATTTCGAAGTTACGGATCTCCGAACGTGCTGACTTTGATATGTAGTGAGAAATGTTTAATTTTTGTCGAGGAGAAGAGGAATGAGAGTGAGAGTAGCAATTAAATGATTTTAAAAATAGAAGTCAAATAGAAGAAGATATAGAAAAAATAAAAGTTCATCTAACTTTTAGGAGAACGTTAGAATTAACCCGATTTAAATAGAAATCGTACATGTATTTTGTATCTCTCATAAAAATTTTATTTTCATTATATTTACCATCTGTACGATATGTGTTAGGTATACCTAATTCTAATTCTAATTATGGAAATTGTCGGTCTCCGTTGCAGGAAAAAAAATGAAGAAGATAAAACAGATGCGAGCTAATGTAGTGTGTAAGTGTCGAGTAACTTTAAATCTCCAGTTGCGGTCAGGTGTGTAGCATTCAACGGTACGAGACTTTTTGACGTTATCGCGATATCTCATGCCCGTGTGCCCAGTACATCATCGTCATCGTCCGCATCAACAGATCCGAAGTATCTTATCTTTAACACGTCGTTTATAAACGTGTAAAGTTGTACAGATTTATAAAATTAATTACAGATTACCTGCAGAGTTTGTGTCTATAGAACAATTATTTTGTATAATGTTTATTAGATATACAAAATAATAATGTATATACATCCCTCTTTCTTATCTCATATTTTTCATAACGAGCAAACATTACTCCGACAGTTTTACAAACAATTGACAGCACGCGCACGTGCAACCTGCCCGAAGAAATTAGCAACCAGTAAAAGAGACGAGGGGTTGTAACCGTAACTCGAAGGGTGTTAGGCGTACACGACTAATAAGGAGCAGATCGTGTGGCAAACGGAGAAGACATCTTGATATCTTCGTTTCCCCTATGTATCAACGGCACGCGACTTTTTATCGAGGATACAATTAGCCACTGAATATGTCAAAAATTGAATACACTCGTTAGCTCGAGCACTAACGGGTGTTCGGGGCCAAACGATTCGACCTTATCCTCGCGAGAAAGCAAACGGGTGCAGTGATTTTATGCGAATTTGAGATTATGTAATGACGGCCATTTTCTATTATGGATATTTGTGTATTTCAATCATTTCTTCAGGTAAAATGGAAAAGCTCGATCTAATTTTAGTTAATTCAATAATTACGTAATCAAAGACTAAGTTAACAATTACGTGAAATTTTCGTACGAAGATCGTACAACTGTTTTCTTAGAAGAAACACAAAAAAGGGAATTTAACGGCAAACAAGCTCGAGAAAGAACAAAAAACAGCGATACAAGTGAAATTTCCGCGCCGAACGGAAAAGTTCTGACCGCGATGCGAAAAAACGAGGAAGGGTGGATTGAAAAAAGAAGAAAATCGTATTTAAACGATAGCGGATAGAGTCTGCATCCAGTACATAGTACATGTATCCGAAGCGAAGAGAAGCAGGGCGAGCATCGTTGAGGATAAAAAGAAAGAGTAAAAAAGAGAGAGAGAGAGAGAGAGAGAGAGAGAGAAACTTGAGGTTGGGGCAGAGGGTCATCCGAACGACGATAGTTCATCTCCCGGTATCGTTTGTGTGAGCCAATCATCAAGTGGTATCTCGACCTCGGCTTCATCCACGTCCTCTTCATCATTTCTTCTTCTTCTTCTTCTTCTTCTTCGCGGCGATGTTAAAAAAAAGTATGTCAATCCGATTTTAATCTCACTGCCCTTGATCTCTGATTTATACTAATCGAGTGATCACTTTCCGATCAAGATAAGCACGGAATTTTATTATTATATTTATATTTAATATTTGATTATTTTAAGTTTAGTAGGTATCTACTTTATCGATCACGAGCCATTAAAAATCGAAGGAACGCAAATGCCTACGATACCGAGGCCTATACGTATACATGTGTATATATTTGTATATACGTTTGTATCGTGAGTATCCTTTTTCTTCCTCCCTCTTTATCTCTATCGACGTTATCGTGTTTACTATAGCGCATACGCAGCGGGAGCGTTGTTTTGCACTCGAGCATTGTACGCGCTCTCTCTCCCGAGGCGTCAAATGATCAACCTCGTCGGCTCGGCCCCCGATGAAGAGTCGAAATCAGAGAGCAAAGTCGAAGATTAGCTAACGAATCGACGCTGCGATTGATAAGTCGATAGAGGCCCGACAGTTGCATTCATTCGTGGCCACGTCGGGCGTTTGCGTGTTACACAACCGAATTTCGATAGGATCATGAAATTTTCTTTTCGAGGACACGTGTGTTTCGAAAATGTGACAGCAGTTATGTAATAATGTTAAGTTACATTATTTTATAGAATTTTTATCAATAGTCACCTCAATGTTGTTCTTCCGAGCACGATTAAAGAAATAATCATTTAAGATAAATTGGATGAATTATTAGAATTCAATTAGTTTATATATCTACGTCTGTATCTGTAATATTTAATATTATTTGTCAAGTGAGTATTATCTATATCTATCGATAGCAATAAGATATTTTAATATTATTTATATTAATATCTTTTTTCTAGCAATACTATATTTATACTCTTCTGATTTCGTGAGATCTGTCAAGTGTAACATTAGACTCGTATTTTTAATATTCGCGTCACCGTAACACTACACTACTTACATACATTAGACTGCATTATCACACCTGCCCTTAAATTCTTTACAAAACCAACGACAATTAATACTAATTACGATCTTAATGAACACATTTTCCTAATACGCTACAATTAGATATACGTTGACTTATACTACTTAGAATTCGCGAGTATAACGCGAGCGTACTATCGTAAGACTTTATCGGTAAAATTTTGACAGTTTCTATCAAGCTCATAGTTAATGTTTATCAAAACGTAATATGCTCGTTCCATTAACGATAACGTCCATATTCCGTTATCAATCGTAACTTACTCGTTTCCCCTTTTTACCTCCCTCCACCAATCATGAAAAGCGTGCCCTTGTTTACTACGTGTCTATTTTAACGCTGGTCCACGCGAAGATTAATCGTTCGCGTCCCGATTCCAACACACAAATAAACAGGCTCGTGATAGCGCGCGCGCGCGCGAGCGCGCACTCCTTCGCTCATCTCGGCGCCATGCGCTTATCTTTTTTATCTTTTCTTATTTTATCTCTCGTTTTCTCTCTTCTTTTTATATATCAGGGCTCATTAGAGTTGTGAGATCGACGGACAGGTGGTGGATCGTGGCAGTGATTAGGATCATCGTTTTAGAGCTAAGATTTATGAGCGCGTTTAGGTTCGTGTTAATTTATATGTCCATGATTCATGCGATATCGATCTTTTTTGGGGTAATTGTGAAATTTAATGTTTTTGATGTGTTCGGGAAGATTATCGTGATTGAAAATGTTGCAATAGTTATTTGTCGTGTCTTTGGTTTAATGTAACGACGGACTTTGAACTTCCGTGTAAATTAATTTTGATTTTTTTCGTTACTCGCGGATCTTTTACTTTGTTATGAAACGAATGCGCGTGGTTTGCTTAATATTTATATTTCTTAGGTGATGTTTTAATAATCTAAACTGAATTGTCAATTTCATCGACACGAGGAGGTAGGTATAGATGTAACAAAAAGCACGCTAATTTGATAATAATTAAATTATATGAATGAATCCGACTAAAATTTTCATAAGAACTCATCAAATAAGAAGAAAAAAGAATCAACTCCGAAGACGAATAAAGATAATCACAATCAGTGGATGCAAGCATTCTTTCGCAACGCACAGTGTCAATGACACGCTTATTATCATCGTTATTGTCGATGATAAACGGCAAATGTGACGAGAGGAACGAAAAGACGATCGTTTAAAAAATTGTTCGTATTACACGTCTGAATAAATTATAAAATTATTAATTCGATCTTTCGATTGACAAGTTGTTAAAAAATTTAGATCTTTCAAATATTTTGTGATTTTATCTTACATTTGTGTTAAATTAACTGATAAACACTCTTGAGATGTATTTATCGACTAATTTAATAATAAATTATTCGACTTTCGAGTAATTCGTCAGTTTCATCAAAAGACTTACTTTTAAAGAAATAGACTTTTATAATAATTTTCTCAAAGATTGACTTTTCGACTTCAGCAGGATCACCTCGAAGGATCAACGAGAGAATCGACCTCACCCAAAAATTTGTCCCCCATTTCCCGAACCACGTCGGCGGTCCAGAATCCAAAATCGTCGTCGAGCAGATTCGAAAGCGAAAAAGAAAATCGTGGATCGAGCGAAGGAGCGCGACTCGAGTCGTGTGTTTTCGGAATCGGCCTGTTTAGAGTGCTCGGCATAAGAGTTATGGTCGCTAATCCGGGAAGGCTGCGTGCTTTGGGGCGAGCTGATGTATCGCTCAACGACAGCGTTTCGAGGATTCTTGCCCCCGAGGAACCAAAGATCTCTCTCTCTCTCTCTCTCTCTCTCTCTCTTTCACGTGGTTCGCATTTAGATGAGGAGAACCGTGTCTACTCGTAGCCTCGATACTCTCTACCATAATCTAATAAATTATTTCAAATCATTAACGGATACTAAACGTTAGAATAAAATTAAATCGCATTAGAAAATATCAGACGTTAGAATAACATTAGATCACTGATTTACGATCGGAAAATCAAAGAAGACGTATCTTTGTAAAAATAATTTGTTAATACACTTCCTACTCGAATAGATAACAAAACATCATCGTTATCCTTTGATAACATGTTCGAGGATATCGAAGTTACGCTCGTTTAGAATTTCACCTTCTTGTCAGTGTCGCTCGGTCGGGGGTTAATCAGGAACGTTCCATGGTGGCAAGAAACGCATTTTATCTCGAATCTTTCTCTTTCCCTCTCTCTCTCTCTCTCTCTCTCTCTCTCTCTCTCTCTCTTGAACATTAAGCGATTAGAGTACTATAATAAAAGTTCAGGTAATACGAATCCTTCGCTTTATCATCTCCTCCTTAAATGTTCCTCTTACTCGGTCGCATTCGATAACGGAAAGACGAAGCCGATAAAATCGGCTCGAGTCTGAGGCATCGTGTTAGAAATTAGAAACCTTCTTCCCTTTCTCGACGTCTCTCTTCTTGTCACCTTTTAAATATGTCAAGCTAAAAAATTAACGTCGAAAAAATTAATTTAATTATTAATTTATCAATATCCGAAGTTCATTGTTAATACATTTTCCATTTTTGATTTTTAATTAATTATTCATCTTAAATCGAGAATTATACACCGTGCCGTTATAAACAATCTCAAGTCACCAGAAATCGTCGTAGAGAATAAGAAGCGAGGTAATAAATTTCCCTAGGACGTTACGTTCCATCTCGGCTGAATTCTATCTCGCCCCGAATTTCTAATAGACGAATTATAGTAGTTTGTCACACTCGAGGCCATCGACGATGGCGTGCAAACGACTGGTGCGTATCTCATTTAACAAGCGGTACGTCGTTAGCAAGACGGTAAACTATTTCGTTCTGCGAAGACAAATGGCACGAACTGGTAAGATAATCATCGATAAATATACCAAACGAGTAGTCTCTCTCTATCCCAAGAAAGAAAGAAAGAGAGAGAGAGAGAGAGAGAGAGAGAGGAACGTGAATCTATTTTCATGCTTAGCCACGTTGCACTACGAAGATATCGTAATGAAAGAAACGACGGATACAAAGTGTGTTGCGATTAGGTGGTTGCATGATCGTTTTTTCAAAGTGGGTCGTACGAGAATTTAATAAAATCATGGTCGATCATTTTTCTAACTAAACATATCATTTGTAAGATTACGTAAATTATTTTAACATTAAGCGGTGATTGACGTTTTATTAAAAATCTGAGCGATCAATAGATTTTCATCATCGCACTATTTTTATTAATCAAATATCTACCTAATACTAAAATTGGAAAATTGTTTAAACCAATGTGATCATAACGATTTACAATGATTCTAAATTGTTTAACGTATAATTACTTAGACATACGAGTATATTTTCTAACGATTTTCCTAATATCACATTTCTAATGGTCCTTCTAATATCTAATTTCTAATCATCGTCCAACGATCTAGAAAAACTACTTGTAACACTATGATCGATAGCATAGCCTAATTGCAAGTATCCTAATCGACCGGGTGTCTCGACTCTTGAGACTTCTTGGCACGTTCCACGACCTATTAAGTCGAAGAGTTTTCAGTTTTAAAGGCCGCAACAAGGTAACGACTATCTGACGAGAACTATGATCGCAGGAGAGAATGTAACTAAATGGTGCGTGGAAAGATCAGGATGCAGCCTCTCGCGGTATATCACTTTCCCCCTTCCGTTTTAAACATACACACAGATACATTACTCTAATTCTTCCAGCATCTCTATCGTTTTCCGCTTCGGACTCCCTCGCGCTCGCGCGGCTGACACTCGACAACTCGCCGCTCTCGTATTATTAGAACGCGCCGTTTAGCGAGTACGAAAAACGAAAAGAGCGAAGCTTGGTGGAAGGAGCCATCCCTATCTCCTGAGGGATATTACACCGAAATCATTTCGAATACTTTTCGTATCTAACGAGGGAACGTATTCAACTTGTACGCGCCAATTTGGATGAACGAGATATAGTTCTTCAAATAGATATTTGACGCGTATTTTTTTACGTGCAATCGTGTACATTAAAGGGGGTGATGATAGTACTTCAAGTTTGGGATTAGAAATATGTTTTTTAGAATATCTTAGAAACTAGAGGGTTTAAGAGAACGATTTTTTTAATATGGGTTTTTTTAATTGGGAGAATTGTCGAAAAACCCTATTACCTATCCCCGCTTACGATCATTCTTATTTTTTTAAGATTAGATCGAGATTAGATTAAAAATTAGATTGAGATTTAAAATTGTTTCGAATAAAAATGGTTTAGTGTAAATAAGTAATTTGTTGCGCTTGTTTAAAGAAGCAATACCTAGGTTTAATGCCACGATTGTTTTTCTTTTACAGATAAAAGGTCAAAGTTGAAGAGAGGGGGTTCCCTATCGATAATTGACGAGCTCGCGTGGCAAAAGCCCTCTTAGCTTCTCGTCACTCGAGAAGTGGGTACTAGAGAGGGCGGGTCTCGTAAACAAGAAGAAAAGAGGAAAAGATAGGAGAAAATCGGACGTACCTTGATGAAGAGGCGGAAGCGGCGACGGCGGAGACAGCTGGAAGGGCTCCTGTTTTATTTTCAAGGAGTGCGGAGAGTCCTGCATGCTGCCGAGTCCTGCTGCACCTAGGCCACCGTTGCCCTGTTGCAGCTCCTGAGAAATAAACATTAGAGAGACTGTCAATTTTTTTTCTTTTTTAGGTCTTTTGATATCACATAACATCACCGTGATGTATTATCGTTCATCGTCAACATCGTTTTCGGGATAATTGTTCTTCGGTATCGAACAAGCAACGATTACGATCGATATTTTGATCGATCGATTAGAAGAACAGTTATTACATATTTAATTTTTCTTTCCAGATGCTGATCAGAGGCACCAGAGCACGCCACGTTTGAGAATTTTCGGAAACATTAAAGAGGAAGAGTTAGCAACGTTACGAGAAGAACAGGAGGAGTCTCGAGTAAAAGCCAAAAGACTTTTGGCTTCGGGCTTGTGATGTTTGAAGTGCCGTCGCCGGAAGCTTACAAACACCGACGCCGTGTTGTGACATCGTATTATGCCAGGCGAAACTTACGGTCTCGCTAGATCGTTAATTTGCGATCCGGTTTTACGACGCCTAGTTTGCACGCTTTCGCAAGGGTTTCTCTCTCTTTTCTCTCTTTCTCTCTGCGGGATTCGTACGGGTACTCGCCGAATTTTCTAAACACGCGAGAAAGTTATGCGAGTTATGAGTTTAGGATCTTCCACATTTTGCTTTCGTCCTTTTTTTGACGTTGCTTTTGTTAATAAACTTTAAGAAAAAGTGACCCTCGTATAGCACGAAAATTTCGAATTATAAGAGGGCTCGTATTTTCCCCATTTTTGGCACTATTGGATATCATTGTTATAAATGTTGTAAATTCGCTTTAAAATTGTTTTATAATAAGATGTTACTTGATTTTTACGGTAAAACACTGAATATCTTTACCGCACTAGCCATTAATTCGCACAGTGCGAACGAGCACCGGTCATGACAACGCGAGAAGAGGCACGTGCTTATAAACACGACAAGATATAACTAGGAAGGGTTTGCATTACCGGAGAAGTGAATTAACGTAGCGACACTGAGGAACGGCTGCGATTTTCCTGTATTTCGACTCGACGAGGACTTTGTGTCCAAAATTCATAATATTTTCTTGTAAATATTTCAAATATTCATCATGAGTTTTTGATATGAACATAAAATTCACAATATTTTATTTCTAAGATATCAGAAATTGGGATCGATGCGGTTCAACGACGAGCGAACCAGTTTCTTATCAATTTCACGATAAAAACTTCTTCGTTTCTCCTAACTATCACCACTCGCACTATTTTGTATCGGTAATTTGAGTATTCGCCTTAAAAAACTAATTAAGAACACAAGAACAAAATGTAAGCAATTAATAATGTCACGAAACGATAATTCTCGTTTCATTTCGGTTAATTTCCAGATCGAAGCGTCAAAATCGAAAACGTAAATTTTGGAATCCCTTTTGTTTCCGATGTTTTACCACTGTACCGCTAGAAATAATTGTGTGGTTTATTTGTTTAGTTACGGAATAACAATATATAGGTAGATACGCTATAATGTGGATTATAAATTGCGGCGAACCAATTTTCTATCAGCTGACGATTATTTTCTTGTTCACGCCCGATGATATGGAAATAAACGAAACTATTTCGATGCTCGTTCGTTTAGATAAATTTCATTAACAATTTTGTGGATATCGATAGCGAAAGTTTGTAATAATAATTCATGTCAAGTAGAAAGAGAAAGAAGAAAGGCAGAATCGTTTAACGATCTTCAAGATTTTATTCGATAGGTATACTAACAATTAGTTACAATAATTTCTATCGATAATTTGTTACAGGATACAGGATAATTAAACGTTAAAAATGAGACACAACAATTTTTTTCAGTCAGATCGGACGAAATTGTACACAATGTAATAAGAGTCGAACGAGTCATTCGATTCCTATCGATTGCCGTTAACGTAAATGAAAACCTTTGGATATCGATCGGTCGCGAAGACGCTCGATAACCCATATTCACAATTCCGTTTGATTAAAGACGAACTTAGACTTATCATCGTCCATCCACGAGAGACGTTTCACGAACGACGAAACGAAGCCTACGCGATTAGTGGTACGCGGATAAATCAAGAAATTCATGACGCAGCGAGGAGATCGAAGGAAGATAAGAGAAGTAAAGAGAAGAGAGACGCAAATTACAAGATTGCGAAATTTTCGAGGTCACGACCTCGACTCTTCATCCTCCTCTTTTTTT